>CM077224.1:20743038-20913038 GCA_039654775.1 Spinibarbus caldwelli | reverse complement strand
GTGGATTATGTGCACCGATGTTTTTTTTGTTGTTGTTGTTGTTGTAAATGTGTGTATATTTGCATTGGTGGAAAATATGTGTGTATTATGTGTATTACAATTTTTAAGTACAGTCTATGAAAACAAATTTCCTCTTCTGAGGACAATAAAGAATTAATCTGAATCTGAATGTGCTGAACAAACAAGTCCGATCCATGGAGGCCCCACCTCGCAACTTACAGGACTTAAAAGATCTGCTGTTAACATCTTGGTGCCAGATACCACAGCACACCTTCAGGGTTCTAGTGGAGTCTGTCTCGACGGGTAAGGGCAGTTTTGGCAGCAAAAGGGGGAACAACGCAATATTAGGAAGGTGGTCATAATGTTATGCCTGATCGGTGTATTTTTAAAGTTTGATAACTTTATTCAGTTTCTTCATATTTCCTACTTGCACAGGTAAATATGACATTTATTGTAATGGGAATATGTGAAGATTAAGTTCACTTAACCCTCTGGGGTCGAAGACCTCACTGGTGCAGTCTGTCTCATTTTTTCTTGATGACCGCGAAAAGAACTAAAAATACTCTGTAATTTTTGATTATACAAATAAGAATAAGGTATTGTTTGAAACTGCAAAGGGTCTACTTTTATTTGTGTATAGTCATAACAAAAACAAAACTGTCATTTTGTAAAATAAGGAAAACAAACAGGGTGTGCTTTCTGCCGTCTCGGTCTCTGTCACCTCTCTTCCTAGACATGTAAATAAAACAACCTGAATCTCAGCGAATACATGGCTCACAGACATATATGTATAGAGTGCTTGAAATGTCTTCTTTTAAATTGAGTCATGTCGAAAACCAATATTCTTTGATAAAGTAATCTGTATGAAAACAACACGAGCTCCTATTTTTCCCATCTAAATTCATTATCTCTAATGTGATCATGCCCATGAGCCGATCGCGCTTTTAATATGACAGTCCTCCACGTGAGATGTACGGACATGTAAACGCCCACATCACTTCCGTAAAACAAAGATTCAAGTTCATCCCGGCTACTTATTATTTCTAGAAGGAGATGCGCTGAGAGGAATAACCCAGAATTTACCTCAGAAAAAGAACACAATGTGACACATGGCTTGATCCAGTGGAGATCATTCTGATGAGTAAGATTACATGCATCTGTTGTTATTGTGGTATTGTGACACAACTTGTGCACATTTTACTCATTAGACTTTTCCCAAACTATAATTCTTGACTACATGTATGAAATCAAGTAAAACGTTTTGAAATGTCATTTCATTACATCTAAATGTCTGGATGTTTTTTTTTGTAAGGTTCTATAAAATATAAAGCCATTAGGTTTTAAAAGTAATAAGAGTGTTTACACTGTAACACTATGAATGTTAGAGTCTAAGAATGTTTGCCACAAAGGTGTGTTACTGTTCAAGTCTTAGTGTTTAGATCAGTATGTTTAAACACCTGTCCTTGCCCTTCTCTGTGTATATTTTGATTGTACTGTGTTGTAAATAAAATACAAATAATCAAAACCCCCATTATTTTGCTCTCCTCAATTCTTTGTTACCTGCTTCACAGACACATTGACCGATGGCTCATTATGGGAGGCCCTTTATCTCTCACATCATTTTGGAGCAAAAACTGTTTATATGTTCTGAATGTGTTTTATGGTCTTTTTTCAGTGATTTAATGTTAGTTTTTCACTAACCATGCATAAATGTTGTTTTCTAAAAAAAAAAAAAAAAAAAAAAAAAAAAAAACGTGTACATTCATGCTGCTCACATATTATCATAGCCCAGTTTGTGCTGATTACAGTGTAATCAGACCTTAGCTATTAATGTTTTTAAGATACTGAAAAAACAAATATCAGGGCATTTTAAAACTTCTCCAGGGCCCCAAAACCCCCTCAGACCCCAGAGGGTTAAATTTATTTTGATAAATTATTACATTTTTAAATTCTAATAAATGTTAAAATTGATAGCTCTCAATTATACTGTAATGTCATTCTTAAATTCTAATAAATGTTAAAATTGATAGCTCTCAATTATACTGTAATGTAAGTATAGTCAACATTGCATATAGTCAATGGTTAAATATTAGGGAAAAAAAGAATTTCCTAGAGACATCAGTAGTATTGGTATCAGTGATACTTTCCTTCAGTCATAAAAAAGATGTCATTATTATTATTATTATTATTTAAATATTCTGTCTTTGTTGTTTCTAAATTAATTTTAAGATTGAATGTGAAATTATTGCAATATAAAAGTATATTTTAAAACTTTAATGTTAGGTGGGATTAATCAATTAATTTCAGAAAAAAAAAAAGATTATTGTTTTTTTTAATCGATTGACAGCAATAATATCAATACAGATAAACACTTTGGGAATTAGGAGAAAATGTCAAACATGCTGAAGCATAAATCACCTGGTTACTATACTAACAATTTTACACAATTAAAACATATACTCAAAATACAAATAAAGATCACAACCTCATATCATGATCAAGCAATTACGTACAGACATTACATCTCAATGGGCGGTGAAAGGTAAGATGGACTTGGATGTTTGGAACCACATGGAGCACTTTGCAGAGAACACTACACTAATATGGCCTACTTCCTCTTAAAATATGAAGCCAGGAGGAGACTAAGAAGAAATTCAATTTACAGCCCAAAATGAAAAAAAAAAAAAAAAAAGAAGTCATGATAAATTGAAATATGAAGTCCAGCACACTCCCTGCCTGGGGTTGGTAAAGACCCCACTTTAACTTACTTACTAATGTCTTAGGGGGAGTAAAGCAAAACCACTTCTGATATTGGATGAAGGTTTTTATGCACACCTTCTCTAATAAGCTTCAGTTACACTTTCCTCACAAGGCTAAATTTGCTAGGTAACATTTTAGCAATGATAGCCATAGGCCACTGATTTTGCTTTGCTTGGCTATCTTTCATCAATACAGTGTCTCCTTCCTTTAGACAAGGCTTCTTGTCTTGCCACTACTGCTTATTCTGAAGAGTGGAAAGATACTCATGACACTATCTTGTCCAAAATATTTCTCCAAGATTTTGAACTCTCTTCCACTCAGCCTTGAAAAGATCTTTGTGTGTAAACTCGCCTGGTGGAGGAGGCTTTCTGGGTCAGGAGAATAACAGAGGTTAACAGTATTAAAGGAGATTCAGGATCTGAAGGTGCTGGCACAAGAGGGCATGCATTCATTATTGCGGACACTTTAGCCATAAGGGTTACAAGCACTTTGTGTGTGAGATGCAAAGACTTTCTTTCAAGCAGCATGCAATCAAGAATAAAACAATCTGCTTAGCGGGACCCCTTATAGCAAGAAACCTCTGCAGGGCATTAATAAATCCACTCAGTTTCTACAACTTCAGTGTGCACTGCTCGTGTACACATGACTGCCCACATTTTGGAGTTAGAGCAACCTCCTTTAGTGCGATGAGAAACCACCTGCCATGGTCCAAACACATCGACTCCAATGTGAAAGGTAGAGCCACTTAAAGTCATTTTGCAGACAAATCTGCCATCTGTTGGAGCTCTGTAGGATGACAAAACTTTCTGAATGTCACACACTTGTTGATTATACTTCCAGTGCATCTTTTGCCACCCATCATTGCTGCTCGTATTGCACCCTCAGTAAAATATCTTCCTTGATGCTTGACTGCTTGGTGACTGTTGAACAAGCAAGGGTGCTACGTGATGTTTCCCAGGGATGATCACAGGATTACATTTTTCTTTCTTAAGACCTGCCTGAGTAATACGACCTCCAACACGCAGAAGACCTTTGGGATTAAGTAGGATTAAGTTTCTGTATACTGCTTTTAGATGAGAGATTGCATCCTGCTATTATATCGCTTATTTCTTCAGCATACACTGCATTTTGAACGCTCTTTAAGATAATAATCTTGGCTTTTTCTAACTCTTCACTTGTCAGATTCTTACTGCAAGGATGCCATCCACTACTTCCTGGCTCTTTTGTTGAATGGGAGAATGACTGAGATGTGGCTTAAACGTGCAATCACTCTGATTAGCTTGCTCACGTTGGAAATGCATTCAAAGTGTTCAGGAGTCAAGAATTTATTTGTTATTGCTGTTACATGAAATCACTTGTGGTCGAATCTCTGGATCCATTGCAGCGTCAACAAGGTTATAACTTTCCTGAGACAAGGAATGTAAGAGTGGAGAGTTCAAAAGGAAGTCTGGCCCTGTAAGCCAAGTTGTTCTTTCAAGAAGATCAGCTGCTACAGATCTAGATCCATGGTCTGCAGGATTGACATCAGATGGAACATAATTCCACTGACTAGATGAGTAGATGATGAAAGAATACATTGGATTCTCTTATTCACATATACGTATAAGCGCCTTGTTTGATTGTGAATATATCCAAGAACAACCTTACTGTCAGTGAAGAACTGGATACTGTTGAACTGCAAGCCTATTTCTTCTACAATCATGTCCGCAATCTCAACTGTGAGAACTGCAGCACATAGTTCCAATCTTGGAACAGTACGATCTGGCTGTGGTTCCAACTTTGTCTTTCCAAATGCAAAGCCAAAATCTGTTTGACCATTGTGAGATGTGGATCTCAGATAGGCTACAGCTTTCACAGATGCATCCGCAAATACACACAGCTCCCTTGACTGAACCTCTGGAATAGGAAAAGATGAATAAGTACACTAGAACAAAGTACACTAAGTTCCTCCATCATATCCATTCTGGCTTTGTCATCTGGTAGTGAGGAATCCCAGTCTTAAGCCTGTGCAGAGTTCCCTAAGCAACAGCCTGCCTTTGATGGTAATAGGAGCAATGAAACCAAAGAGATCACATAGGCTGTTTACTGTTGACCGTACACCTCACCGGGTAAATGATTTCTTGTCATCAACAGCCTGGAAGGAAAAGGTATCTAAAGCACAAATCAACTGGGTACTATACTAACATAATCTTACATAATTATAACATACTCAAAACACAAATAAATATATTAACAATTACTTACAGACAGGGCCGTAGCTGGGGTTTGCGGGGCCCAGGTGCAGGCTCTGTTTCAAATTGTTTATTTTGTATGTTTGTTCTGTTTATTTATTTGTGCTATTTACACAATGTTTGCATTTTTTCAAGTTTGTAGGTGTCCAGGTACAGAAACCAAATACTCAAATGTAAAATAGCATTGCATAGTCTTTACTGTATAAATTAAATATAGCTAGATTAATTCTTGTTAAAACTTCAAAGTAATTCAGTCAAGAGCAGAGAGTGATTTTCTCTCTTTCATTTTCTTGGATTAACATTAAGGACACTGACAGCAGCTAGTAAATTAGGCGTGGTCACTTCAAGATACAATGCATCCAATATTGTAACACTCCGCGTATCTTGACGTGGAGAGTACAAAAATAATATGGGAGAGACGCTCACTTTACCCACCAAAGGAAAAATATAAATCACAGACACATAAAATCCGTATCAAATACCCAGTGTATTATACAAATAGATCAAATATACAGTAAGCGCAAAAAATGAGTGTGTGAGGAGTGTATGTTAATGTAAATTGTCTTTGAGTCCGTGAAAGCTATATACAAGATTTGAATCAGTCTCACCGGTGGAAGATCATGAACGAATGTCCGAGAGCAGATCCAAAGTAATGACCGAAACTGTTAAAGTCCTCTTTGGTAAGTAATCCAATGTCCAGAAAAATAAACGCACAAAAACAAAAACTCCACAAGAGAGGCGGCCGTATAATCCAAAACAGTTCGGTAAGTATTCCACAAGCGCTTGAAAACCCGGGGAAAACAGCAACAACCAGAGTGAGCACCGACGCTCCTGAACGCCGGTGAGCTGGCTACCTATATAGTAAAACGAACTTCCTTGTTATGATCACGTGGAAGTTTTCGATGCCAGGTAACGCGTATAATCTCGCGAGACAGATCTCATCCGGGGTAAATACACACACATATATACAGTGGGTATGGAAATTATTCAGACCCCCTTAAATTTTAAACTCTTTGTTATATTGCAGCCATTTGCTAAAATCATTTAAGTTCATTTTTTTTCCCTCAATGTACACACAGCACCCCATATTGACAGAAAAACACAGAATTGTTGACATTTTTGCAGATTTATTCAAAAAGAAAAACTGAAATATCACATGGTCCTAAGTATTCAGACCCTTTGCTCAGTATTTAGTAGAAGCACCCTTTTGATCTAATACAGCCATGAGTCTTTTTGGGAAAGATGCAACAAGTTTTTCACACCTGGATTTGGGGATCCTCTGCCATTCCTCCTTGTAGATCCTCTCCAGTTCTGTCAGGTTGGATGGTAAACGTTGGTGGACAGCCATTTTTAGGTCTCTCCAGAGATGCTCAATTGGGTTTAAGTCAGGGCTCTGGCTGGGCCATTCAAGAACAGTCACGGAGTTGTTGTGAAGCCACTCCTTCGTTATTTTAGCTGTGTGCTTAGGGTCATTGTCTTGTTGGAAGGTAAACCTTCGGCCCAGTCTGAGGTCCTGAGCACTCTGGAGAAGGTTTTCGTCCAGGATATCCCTGTACTTGGCCGCATTCATCTTTCCCTCGATTACAACCAGTCGTCCTGCCCTGCAGCTGAAAAACACCCCCACAGCATGATGCTGCCACCACCATGCTTCACTGTTGGGACTGTATTGGACAGGTTATGAGCAGTGCCTGGTTTTCTCCACACATACCGCTTAGAATTAAGGCCAGAAAGTTCTAGCTCGAGGAAGGGTTCTGGTCGTCCGAAACGTCTTCCATTTAAGGATTATGGAGGCCACTGTGCTCTTAGGAACCTTAAGTGCAGCAGAAATTTTTTTGTAACCTTGGCCAGATCTGTGCCTTGCCACAATTCTGTCTCTGAGCTCTTCAGGCAGTTCCTTTGACCTCATGATTCTCATTTGCTCTGACATGCACTGTGAGCTGTAAGGTCTTATATAGACAGGTGTGTGGCTTTCCTAATCAAGTCCAATCAGTATAATCAAACACAGCTGGACTCAAATGAAGGTGTATAACCATCTCAAGGATGATCAGAAGAAATGGACAGCACCTGAGTTAAATATATGAGTGTCACAGCAAAGGGTCTGAATACTTAGGACCATGTGATATTTCAGTTTTACTTTCCGTACCCACTGTATGAAGAGGCAACAATACAGATATCAGGGTGATAATTAAACTAAACGATCAACAATACATTAGTGTTAATCAGCAACCGTATAAATAAATCACCCCTTATGTGGCATTGCTACAATATAATGATACACATCTGATTTGTTCAAGCTATTTGTACGTTCAGGTGCAGTAGGACGCGAAGGAGAGCTCGGTTTGGTGTTTGTGCGCTGTCTGTGAGACGCGGCTCTCTGTGTACACACCGTGCGAGTACTCAGTTGAGTTTTTTTCGTGTCTTGTGTTTGAATGCTTTAACTCTTTGAATGTTTAAATTGGCAAGGCTTAAAAAAACGTGCAAATGATATGCTTTCGTGATGATGGACAGCGATGACCCATCAACTGTCCTGAGTGTCATTTTAGGCTGGCCTCGTCCATTCGGTTGAAATCACCAGGGGGCCCCCCTCAGCCATGGGCCCATATAATCGTCACCAACTTTCACCCAACTAGCGACAGCCCTGCTTGCAGACATTACATCTTAATGAGCTGTGAAAACCCAGGTGGACTTGGATGTTAGGAACTGCATGGAACACCTTGCAGAGAACAACTAATATGGCCTACTTCCTCTTAAAACAGGAAGCCAGGGGGAGACTAAGAGAATTCTCGCAGTCCCAATTGATAGCCCAAAATGAATATCAAAAGTCATGATAAATTGAAATATAAAGTCCAGCACAGTATAATATTACCACATATTGTGCATTGATTACTATGTTGACTACACTTTACAGTAGCATTTTATTCTGGGGAGTGATAAAGAGACAACATTAATAGGCTATATTTTTCTTGAGTGACCAAGAACCTTAAGTGTACCTTTTTTTAATCAATTAAATTAATGTACTATATTTTAGTTAAATAATATTTATATAATATTTTGAGGAGATTCTTTGGTACTAAATGATATCTTTGAAATAAATATGATCCATTGATGATTTAAAATAACATTTTTGTCTAATATGTTTATTTATATTGCAATTAGTGTGGTATTTAAGGTTGTATTACAATTAGTGTAGTATTTAAGGTTGTATTACAATTAGTGTATTATTTAAGGCATAAGCATACACAACAAGTGAATATTAATAAATGCAAGGAAATACTGAATTTAATCCAAGTTAGAAGTTTAAAATAGTGTTTAAAAAAAGGCAATCAGTTGCATTCAGCAAAACTTTTTTATTTTATAATATATCCAGGGAGGCACTAGATAAGTTATTCTGAATGGTCTTCACAGGGTTCGGGAGGAGCACGATCAGATAATCAACCAATTAATCAGAGGTGGAGTTCATCTAATTGATCAACTTAATTAGCATGTCATATGTATGTGTGTGTGTGTATGTGTGTGTGTATATATATATATATATATATATATATATATATACACACACAGTATATATATATATATATATATATATATATATATATATATATATATATATATATATATACACACACAGTATATATATATATATATATATATATATATACACAGTATATATAGATAGATAGATACACACACACATACACACAGCCAACTCAACTCTGTTCCACGACAGATTTCCGGCATCCCTCCTCCACTCCAACACCTCACTCGTAAACTATTCTCATCCCAGGGATGGGGGATGAGGGCGGGCAGTTCTCTGGGTTTGGGCTATATTCTGAACTCGGAGCCCTCCTTCAAGACAGCATGCCAAATATGCTTACTATTTGCTAAATCCTTTTGTGCGAACTCGTGAAACTCATTCAACCTCCAACAGGGAGAGCAAGATTGCAGAAAGACTAAAAACTGTTATTGGTTACAGTAGCGGTTATGGTTGCTATTAAAAAGAGTTGCTCACATTTTCTAACTACAGTTATCTTTTAATAAACATTAACTATGGTGCTTTATAAAATACCACTACTGGCTAGATTCCCAAGAGGTCAACTAAACTATCTGACACAATTATTAGATTTTCAAGAAGTGCATGATCATGTGAACTAAAAGTTTAATGACATTTGTAACCGTATCATTTTACATTAAATAACTATCTGTTAATCAAGCACATTATCTCAATTTTCTAGGTATGTGAATATATATTAACTAATGATCTGTTAAGCAATATATGATGTTTAATGATTTATTAATGAAAGCTATTATAAAGTTGTACCTGATTTTTGTATCACACTTTCTATGAAAGTTTGTTTGTTTTTTTAACTTATTAACCCTCGGATGAGAAGTAATTATTGTACCTTAATTTTTACCTGGCCGCCAGTTATTTTCTTCTCCGCTTCAAACTATTTTGTATTATCTTTCAGGTTTTTGGCAGAGTTTCATGAGGACTTCTTTCCAGAGTCTGCATATGTGTCTGCAACTGAAGCCCATTACAGCATGAAGCAACCACGCTCAGTCTTCTAAGAATCCTTTACAGAGAGAGTTTATATTGTGCTGTACTCCTCTGAACTTCTGGTCCTCCCCTGATACTGAATGTTGAGCCTATGTTCTTTCTACTTGCAAATTCTATAAATTTCCCTGAAGTGTTTCACCTGTCCATTTCTAACTGTTCATTTGCAATGTATGACAAAACTTTCATGACAATCTTTTTTGTTATTGTTTATAGTTTTATTTTAAAGCATTTTGAAATCAGTTGTGCAAAATTATAATTTTCTTATTTTCTAGTTTTTCTGTCATCTGAAGCCATTACCTCAAACTTCCTTATTTTGCTTGTCTTTTCCCTCTCATTCCTCTGCACGAGCTTAAACAAGCATTTGCGCAAAAGCAAGAGGTTGATTGCACATCTGTCCACATTTGCCACGCAGAATTATTGTAGTAACATTGTATTAATAATGCATTTTTTAATTATGACCTCCACTGATAATTTTGTCATTCTTTCACTCAGAAAATATATTTCTTTTTTGTACATTACTGTATATAAAGTTCCCAGTGGTAAAAGGTTTCAACTCTTTTCTTTCTGTGAAAAAGAAAAGAGTTGAAATAATGAACTTAATCATTATTTATAATGATTAAGTTCATTATTGCCGTGTGTTTCTGTTTCTGTGTATTCTATGGTGTCTTGTAGATTATCTATTAAAGCCACAATCACTTATGGTGGTGCTTAATTTCTCAATACATTATTCAAACTTTTGCTTCCAGTGCTTAAAGGACTTTGAAACTTGTGATTGATATAAGGAAAATACTTGTTTTTTTCTAGCCTTTCACTGGCATTAATTTCAAATTTAAAAAAAAAAAAAAAAAGTTTTATTGAGACTGATCATCCTAAGAGAGATAGTAATGCACCTTGTGTCTAAAATTTGATTTATTGCCCCTCATAAAATTCCACCCCCCACCCCCTTACTGGACACCTGTTTTGGACACCTGTTTGTACACCCCCACCCATCTAAATGGGGCCATCTGTTTTTATCCAGTCCAGCGATCCGAAGGAATTTATGACTGTTTTTGGAAATGTGTTTTTGTGTGTGGGGATGTACAAACTGTTAAAACTATGTGCTTTAAACTTTAAATTGTGAAACAGTGTTAAATGGGATAAAGGGAAGTTTTTATTAAAGTTTTTCACACACACATCAAGAAAAAACATCAAACATACGCGTAAAACGAGCAATGCAATGACTGTTTTTCCCTGCAAGTCAAGACGAGCTAGTGTTGTTCATTTAAAAACTAGAGTTTGACAAAGTAAATCTTACCACATCAAAAATTATGAGATCGTTAAAACAACAGCATAAGATACTTGTCAAAATCTATGTTGCACTTTTAAAAAAAGCTAACGTATACAAAGTAGCTGACCGACTTACCGTGATCTAAAAGAAAAAAGCATGAAGCGAACGTTAAGCAATAAGCTACTCGTCAAAATCTTGTAACATTACAATTTAAAAGCTAGTTAAACAAAAGAAAAAGAACCGCGTAGGACTATCTTGTCGTGGTGTAAAAGAAAAATATCAGACCGTTAAGTAAGCTACTCGTCAAAATCTTGTAAGATTACAATTTAAAAGCTAGCGTTTGTTACAAGTTAGAAAAGAAAAGAAGGGAAAAAATAGCTGTGATCTAAAATAAATAAATAAATAAAAAGAGTAGACTATCTTACGCTGATCCTCACAGGACCGTGTCAAAACTCAGAATGAGCTTAGGAGCGCTGAGGTCAGACCACACCTACATCACCGCCCCTAACACCTTAAGGAGAGACCGACGCAAAGATTTAAAACAATTAAACAAAGTAATGTTTTAACATTAGAACGAACGTTATTTTTAATAAATCTTTAGCATTTCAATTAATGAAACAATTCAACATCCATCCTAATCTTTTTCACTTTTAAAATTTGGTTACACAAGTTTTCTTGTAAACATTCACCTCTAAGCCGTAGGAAAATGTTGTTTGTCTTGTTTTATTTTATTTAAGTAGCATGAATCCTTTATTTACACTTCTATTTTTGACAATCTTAAAACTTGCGGTGGGGGCATATCAGTTTGAAGACGTATACACCATAGTTACAATATCAAGATGACTCAGAATGGTAACATCCGGGCCCCAGTCAAACCACACCTACAACCGTCCCCTACACCGGAGGAGAGACCGCGAAGACTTATTTTTAATAAATCTTTTAAATTTCTTAATTAATGAAACCATTCAGCCTAAAACTTTTCACTTTAAAAATAGGTTAGCCTATACAAGTTTTCTTCTAAACAATCACATCTAAGGCACAGGCTAGTTATTCACACTTAATTCACCTATTCCTTTAATCGACCTTTGATTTTTGTCAAGTTTAAGACTTCTGACGTGTTATATAACCCAGACTTTTTCACTTTTAAAAATTAGGTTACACAACTTTTCTTCTAAACAATTGCCTCTAATCCGTAGGAAAAATGTTGTTTGTTTTATTTTATTTAAGTAGCATAAATCCTTTAATGGGTCTTTGATCTTTGTCAAGTTTAAGATTTCTGGCGTGCTATATAACCCAGACTTTTTTCACTTTAAGAATTGTTACACAACTTTTTCTTATAAAAATCACCTCTAAGCCACAGGAAAAATGTTGTTTGTTTTGTTTTGTTTGATTTAAGTTTATTTAGTTATTCACACTTAATATGGTTATTCCTTTACTCGGTCTTTTGGTTTTTTATCAGTCTTAAAACTTGCGATGTGGTATAACAGTTAAAACGCACGTATGCGCGTACAAATATCTAACAGGAATGAAACTAAATGTTTTCGGTTCATACCGCGTAATAAATCAAGACAGGATTTCTCTTTGATTTTCTTGCAGTAAGACTTCTTATCAGTTGAAACAGACGTAGAAAGTGTAAACTTTTACAACATAACACGAAATACAAGATATCGCGGCTCACGCATCGCAATGAAACGAGAGAAGGTTTGAAGATGGCGTGCAGAATTTGTGGCGTTGTGCTATAGGGTAGCCTATCGGTTAAAACACATTCACGCAGCCTACAAATATTTAACAGGAATGAAACCACATGTTTTTGTTTCATACCGCGTAATAAAATCAACACAGTATTCCTCTTTGATTTCTCGCTGTAACACTTGTGGTGTGTTATCTATCAGCTGAAACAGATGCACAACGTCTAAACTTTTACAACATACTACGAAATGCAAATATCTCGTCTCGCGCAGTGCAACGAAACAAGAACGCGATGGGCGTCTGGGATGAATGATTATGCGTTCATACCGCCGTACTGTTTTTCAAAAGATTGTAAAAACATCTAAATTAATTTTATGGAGTTTGTTTTATAATTGTAATCTAGTGAGTTTGGAGGGATCTGGCGATTTGAACGGTGGTGTTGTGTCAGACAAAGTTCAGAGATCAAAACAGATATTTCTTCTAAGATGTTCACTGATTAAAGTATGTCCATTGCACCCTTTTTTTACAACATGCACCTGTGAGTGCGGCGGGGTCTTCCGGTCCTGGTGAACTTTTTGCCTAAAATTCAGTGATCAAAGGACATCCATGTTAACCATTTTATGGCATGCACCTGCAAAGTTCACTAACCGGTCAAAGGATGTGTGGCCTTTTGAACCTTTTTACGACACATATCTGGTGAAGTTAAAACAAGATGACGAAAAGCAGCATGAAGTTAAGTTTTGTAGATTTAGATCTTTCTAAAACCGCGATGCTCTAAAGCAAGGATTAGAAGTCCTCTGATGAATGCAAAGGTGGTTACAAAAATTTTTCTTTATGAATTAGACCTAAATTAGACTAAAAATTAGACGTCATAAGGTTGTTTGCAACAAAAGTACATCCTAAACAAGGTGCTACAAATGTCTCACAGAATCTTTACAGCAGATTAGACTTTCTTTCCCACTTTAAAAATATTATTATTAACCGTGGGCGGGTTTAAATGCAGCATTTTTTTCACAGTATAATGTTTTATTTTATTAAAATAAAAACAACTGTGTCTTTATAGGTTTATGTTACTAAGATTTGATCAAATAGTTGACAGAGCAAATAATTCAAATAGTTGATAAGTCCAATTTATCAACCCGCCTGATGTGTCTGACGGTTTGTGACAAATATCTTACTGATACAGACGTGTTAAGAGTGTTTTTATACTGTACAAACTGTATTTTTCGTCAACCTACACCAACTTTACACCTAAACCTACCCCCCTTACAGAAAACTTTGTGCGTTTTAAGATTTACAAAAACTTCATTCTGTATGATTTATAAGCTTGTTTCCTCATTGGGACAAAAAATAAAAATAAATAAATAAATAAAATATCCCCACAAGGACAAGGATTTTGAATATTGCCATCTTTGTCCCCTGATCCGCACACACACGCACAAATCTGAGTATGCTAAATTTTAAATATGAGCAAAATCGTATATGTTGTTTTTACTTTTTGTTGTTATTTAAGAAATGTTTTCATTTTAATCTAACCTGTAGATAGTATGTGTACTGTAAAAGAAGAAATATACATCACCTGTGAGCAAAGAGTTGCTGTTGTGCGCGTTTCCCCAGGATCAAACCTTTTGGTCAGATGAATACCTAAAACATGTGTCTGTGTGCTGGAGCAGACCATCCGTTTGTATCTGTAAAAGAAGGAAGACACATTCCGTCTGACGAAGATTGACCGTGACTTTCCCATTCCCGAGGACAACCCTTTCGGGTGCTGCAAAACGAATCTATATTTCGATCGGAGCGACGCGCCTCTGTTAAACACCATTTTTCCAACGATAGACGAACTGTTTCGGTCAAGTTAAATGATCAGTCTGCGTACAACAAGTTTCCCGATCTACCATACAATACCCTTACTTTCTGTGAGAACTATTCTGTGAGAACTATTTCTCTTTGACCAAACCACACCCCGCAGACCCACCTTTACCGCTTTTGAGTGCAACACCCCCATCTCAGCACCCGACCAACAGTCGACACGTGGAAACAAGACCTCAACAATTTAAATATTAACATCCCCTACGCTACATCCCCTGTGAGCAAAGAGCTGCTGTTGTGCGCGTTTCCCCAGGATCAAACCTTTTGGTCAGATGAATACCTAAAACATGTGTCTGTGTGCTGGAGCAGACCATCTAAAATGGTCAAAAACTACATGACATCTGTGATTTATTTATTAAAGACATGTTTAGAGACGCGTGCAAAGAAAATAGCGTTTCCACACTATCTTCAACTAGTAATGCGCAACTTTGTGTTCTAAATGAAATAGATGTACATGTAACATCTATTGTGTCTCGTGGCCGCTTTGTAGACAGACCAGAAAAAGCTCTACAGTACATCACAATCTCGGTTTAAACAACCTCTTGTAGGAGGACTATCCTTTTGTTATCTTATAATGTATTTGTTCATGTTTTCCAGCAAACGCTCGCGACATGATTGACCAGATTCTGAGAATAGTCTTCATCTAAAAAACATTGAAAAAGTATAGCGTGGGATCAGCTAGTGGGGTAGGCCATCAAAATCATCATTAAAACTTTAACAATATATTTAGAAGAGAGGATTTCAGTATTAGGTATTTGTTATACTGATACATATTTCGTGTATAAACGATTATATCCTGTATAAACTTTTCAAAGGGGATGTGGTATAATTTTATGGTTCTTAATTGTAGTCACATTACCTACACTTTAATCTCAATGTTGAAAGAAATGAGTATGACAAATAAAATGTGCACATCGTCATCAGCTATCCGAACGAGAGCTCTAGATGTAGCGGCGTAAGAAAAAAGCAATTTAAAACAACATTTACAAAAATATACCCACATGATCATGAGTGGGTTTTCTGTATTCATATGATAATTTTCTTAGTGACTCGGACTCTTGAGTTACATAGGGTGCACAAAATAAATAAATAAAGATAAATAAATAAATCCTTAATATTTTGTGTCTGTAGCCTTTTCAAGACTGTGTACAACCTCAAACTTTACTGAATGTGTAGCTTTGAGCACGATGGTTAGATATGTTTCAGTCGTAAGTGTAAAACAGCACGCCTTAATTTTCGTGTCGATACTTAATGGGGTCTCACATCAAATAGATGGATAATTGTCCTAAAAAAGAAATACCGTCTTAGTCAAACACTCTCAATAAATTTTTCTTAATTTTCATTCATTTCTATAAACAATGAATGCTGATGGCTCTCAGAGAGAAGGCCTCACCTACAGTACAGTGATAGTAATGACATATACAGTCCAACAAACAAAATGTGAGCCTCGTTGTCCGTAATCCTGATCGTCTGACTTAGTAAAATGTCAGTCACGATAGATCGAGAGGAGGATTTCTGTATTCTGTATGCGTTATAGAAATTTTTCTTAAATGATGTATACACTTTTGCATTTCGTAATTCAATGATTTTTAGTCAATTCGCTTTGCGCAAAGATAATTCCTATGTAAAGATTATGTTTGAATTCTTCCTATACTCTTTACAAGAGTGTGGAAATTTTAACATGCTCAAACTTAAATGAATGTTCAGCTTTCAGTGCAATAGTTTTAAGGGTAAAACAGCATGACTTAATATTCGTGTTGATGCTTCATGTGTTCTCGCATCATGGCCAGACACAAAGTTGCACTAAAATAAATATCTCAAAGAGAAAAGACTGTTACTTAATTTCTTGATTTTGATTTATTCCTATTATGATGACAGCTCACAAAGAGGTGTCTTCACCTAAAAGCATACGCAGTCCAACAAACAAATTGTGAACTGCCATCTGAAATCTTGATAATATGACTAAAACTAGTGGTGTAAGAAAAATGTCATTTACAAAAGATTGTTATTCTTAGATGTGACACAACCCTAACAAATCTGTTGGCATGCAAAAATACTCATAAATGTTTTAGCACGGCTGTTTACACAGATAGTATGAGAACTGTACATTGTATCACTTACCGTATAAAATTCATTACCAGTTTATTAGGGTCAAAAAGAAATGACGATAATAGTTGAAACATCCTTGTACATCTCTTTCATCCAGAAAACACAGACGCTAGTGCTTTAATCTTTTAGTAAACCATTTCAAATGACATGATACCTACAAAAGAGTCAAATAGTCAAACTGTACGAGTTTTGTGTTCTAGGTGAGAAACTAAAGTTTAATTTAAAGACAATAGACAGCGTGACTTGCTTTAGTGGCACACAATGTGTTTTAAAACTTTTTAAACATGTTTAAACTGTAGGTGTAATTATTTTACTGAGAAGTTTTAAGTGAATGTGTATTTCTTCTATCTTTTAGTAAACCATTTCAAATGACATGATACCTACAAAAGAGTCAAATAGTCAAAATGTACGAGTTTTGTGTTCTAGGTGAGAAATTTACACCAATAAAGCTTTCATGAACATTAGAAAACAACATGTATTCCTTCCGGCTGTTAAACACCTCGGGTAAATAATTTGAAACGCAGGTCTGTCAAATGAGAAAAGTTCAGTCATACATTTCAAAAACTTTTCTGAAGTAAAAAAATTATGTGTTTGTCACAAACACATCCAAAGAGTTATCTACTCATGTGAGAAAAGCACTTGGGTGCATTATCATCAGGCTGTTTTAAAGAAATTAAAGAATAAAACTAAAGTTTAATTTAAAGACAATAGACAGCATGACTTGCTTTAGTGGCACACAATGTGTTTTAAAACTTTTTAAACATGTTTAAACTGTAGGTGTAATTATTTTACTGAGAAGTTTTAAGTGAAGGTGTATTTCTTCTATCTTTTAGTAAACCATTTCAAATGACATGATACCTACAAAAGAGTCAAATAGTCAAAATGTACGAGTTTTGTGTTCTAGGTGAGAAATTTACACCAATAAAGCTTTCATGAACATTAGAAAACAACATGTATTCCTTCCGGCTGTTAAACACCTCGGGTAAATAATTTGAAACGCAGGTCTGTCAAATGAGAAAAGTTCAGTCATACATTTCAAAAACTTTTCTGAAGTAAAAAATTATGTGTTTGTCACAAACACATCCAAAGAGTTATCTACTCATGTGAGAAAAGCACTTGGGTGCATTATCATCAGTCTATTTTAAAGAAATTAAAGAATAAAACTAAAGTTTAATTTAAAGACAATAGACAGCATGACTTGCTTTAGTGGCACACAATGTGTTTTAAAACTTTTTAAACGTTTAAACTGTAGGTGTAATTATTTTACTGAGAAGTTTTAAGTGAAATGTATATTTCTTCTTTTACAGTACACATACTATCTACAGGTTAGATTAAAATGAAAACATTTCTTAAATAACAACAAAAAGTAAAAACAACATATACGATTTTGCTCATATTTAAAAATTTAGCATACTCAGATTTGTGCGTGTGTGTGCGGATCAGGGGACAAAGATGGCAATATTCAAAATCCTTGTCCTTGTGGGGATATTTTATTTATTTATTTATTTTTATTTTTTGTCCCAATGAGGAAACAAGCTTATAAATCATACAGAATGAAGTTTTTGTAAATCTTAAAACGCACAAAGTTTTCTGTAAGGGGGGTAGGTTTAGGTGTAAAGTTGGTGTAGGTTGACGAAAAATACAGTTTGTACAGTATAAAAACACTCTTAACACGTCTGTATCAGTAAGATATTTGTCACAAACCGTCAGACACATCAGGCGGGTTGATAAATTGGACTTATCAACTATTTGAATTATTTGCTCTGTCAACTATTTGATCAAATCTTAGTAACATAAACCTATAAAGACACAGTTGTTTTTATTTTAATAAAATAAAACATTATACTGTGAAAAAAATGCTGCATTTAAACCCGCCCACGGTTAATAATAATATTTTTAAAGTGGGAAAGAAAGTCTAATCTGCTGTAAAGATTCTGTGAGACATTTGTAGCACCTTGTTTAGGATGTACTTTTGTTGCAAACAACCTTATGACGTCTAATTTTTAGTCTAATTTAGGTCTAATTCATAAAGAAAAATTTTTGTAACCACCTTTGCATTCATCAGAGGACTTCTAATCCTTGCTTTAGAGCATCGCGGTTTTAGAAAGATCTAAATCTACAAAACTTAACTTCATGCTGCTTTTCGTCATCTTGTTTTAACTTCACCAGATATGTGTCGTAAAAAGGTTCAAAAGGCCACACATCCTTTGACCGGTCAGTGAACTTTGCAGGTGCATGCCATAAAATGGTTAACATGGATGTCCTTTGATCACTGAATTTTAGGCAAAAAGTTCACCAGGACCGGAAGACCCCGCCGCACTCACAGGTGCATGTTGTAAAAAAAGGGTGCAATGGACATACTTTAATCAGTGAACATCTTAGAAGAAATATCTGTTTTGATCTCTGAACTTTGTCTGACACAACACCACCGTTCAAATCGCCAGATCCCTCCAAACTCACTAGATTACAATTATAAAACAAACCCCATAAACTTAATTTAGATGTTTTTACAATCTTTTGAAAAACAGTACGGCGGTATGAACGCATAATCATTCATCCCAGACGCCCATCGCGTTCTTGTTTCATTGCACTGCGCGAGACGAGATATTTGCATTTCGTAGTATGGTGTAAAAGTTTAGACGTTGTGCATCTGTTTCAGCTGATAGATAACACACCACAAGTGTTACGGCGAGAAATCAAAGAGGAATACTGTGTTGATTTTATTACGCGGTATGAAACAAAAACATGTGGTTTCATTCCTGTTAAATATTTGTAGGCTGCGTGAATGTGTTTTAACCGATAGGCTACCCTATAGCACAGCGCCACAAATTCTGCACGCCATCTTCAAACCTTCTCTCGTTTCATTGCGATGCGTGAGCCGCGATATCTTGTATTTTGTGTTATGTTGTAAAAGTTTACACTTTCTACGTCTGTTTCAACTGATAAGAAGTCTTACTGCAAGAAAATCAAAGAGAAATCCTGTCTTGATTTATTACGCGGTATGAACCGAAAACATTTGGTTTCATTCCTGTTAGATATTTGTACGCGCATACGTGCGTTTTAACTGTTATACCACATCGCAAGTTTTAAGATTGATAAAAAACCAAAAGACCGATTAAAGGAATAACCATATTAAGTGTGAATAACTAAATAAAATTAAATCAAACAAAACAAAACAAACAACATTTTTCCTGTGGCTTAGAGGTGATTTTTATAAGAAAAAGTTGTGTAATAATTCTTAAAGTGAAAAAAAGTCTGGGTTATATAGCACGCCAGAAGTCTTAAACTTGACAAAGATCAAAGACCCATTAAAGGATTTATGCTACTTAAATAAAATAAAACAAACAACATTTTTCCTACGGATTAGAGGCAATTGTTTAGAAGAAAAGTTGTGTAACCTAATTTTTAAAAGTGAAAAAGTCTGGGTTATATAACACGTCAGAAGTCTTAAACTTGACAAAAATCAAAGGTCGATTAAAGGAATAGGTGAATTAAGTGTGAATAACTAGCCTGTGCCTTAGATGTGATTGTTTAGAAGAAAACTTGTATAGGCTAACCTATTTTTAAAGTGAAAAGTTTTAGGCTGAATGGTTTCATTAATTAAGAAATTTAAAAGATTTATTAAAAATAAGTCTTCGCGGTCTCTCCTCCGGTGTAGGGGACGGTTGTAGGTGTGGTTTGACTGGGGCCCGGATGTTACCATTCTGAGTCATCTTGATATTGTAACTATGGTGTATACGTCTTCAAACTGATATGCCCCCACCGCAAGTTTTAAGATTGTCAAAAATAGAAGTGTAAATAAAGGATTCATGCTACTTAAATAAAATAAAACAAGACAAACAACATTTTCCTACGGCTTAGAGGTGAATGTTTACAAGAAAACTTGTGTAACCTAATTTTAAAAGTGAAAAAGATTAGGATGGATGTTGAATTGTTTCATTAATTGAAATGCTAAAGATTTATTAAAAATAACGTTCGTTCTAATGTTAAAACATTACTTTGTTTAATTGTTTTAAATCTTTGCGTCGGTCTCTCCTTAAGGTGTTAGGGGCGGTGATGTAGGTGTGGTCTGACCTCAGCGCTCCTAAGCTCATTCTGAGTTTTGACACGGTCCTGTGAGGATCAGCGTAAGATAGTCTACTCTTTTTATTTATTTATTTATTTTAGATCACAGCTATTTTTTCCCTCCTTTTCTTTTCTAACTTGTAACAAACGCTAGCTTTTAAATTGTAATCTTACAAGATTTTGACGAGTAGCTTACTTAACGGTCTGATATTTTTCTTTTACACCACGACAAGATAGTCCTACGCGGTTCTTTTTCTTTTGTTTAACTAGCTTTTAAATTGTAATGTTACAAGATTTTGACGAGTAGCTTATTGCTTAACGTTCGCTTCATGCTTTTTTCTTTTAGATCACGGTAAGTCGGTCAGCTACTTTGTATACGTTAGCTTTTTTTAAAAGTGCAACATAGATTTTGACAAGTATCTTATGCTGTTGTTTTAACGATCTCATAATTTTTGATGTGGTAAGATTTACTTTGTCAAACTCTAGTTTTTAAATGAACAACACTAGCTCGTCTTGACTTGCAGGGAAAAACAGTCATTGCATTGCTCGTTTTACGTGTATGTTTGATGTTTTTTCTTGATGTGTGTGTGAAAAACTTTAATAAAAACTTCCCTTTATCCCATTTAACACTGTTTCACAATTTAAAGTTTAAAGCACATAGTTTTAACAGTTTGTACATCCCCACACACAAAAACACATTTCCAAAAACAGTCATAAATTCCTTCGGATCGCTGGACTGGATAAAAACAGATGGCCCCATTTAGATGGGTGGGGGTGTACAAACAGGTGTCCAAAACAGGTGTCCAGTAAGGGGGTGGGGGGTGGAATTTTATGAGGGGCAATAAATCAAATTTTAGACACAAGGTGCACTACTATCTCTCTATCCTATCCTGGTCATTAACAACAACAGGCCAAAAACCTTACCCTTATCAGCATAAATGCTATTTAAATTATTTAAAATAATATTTAATTGATTTTTTTTTAATGTAGTATTGATGAAAGCATACATAGTATCGCTATGTTTTTAAATTGCAAATTTATTCACTGTTATATTAAATCTATGTTTAATTATTTCTTAGGGATGCAAAAGGCGCCAATTTCATGGAATGCCCCGGAGGCTTTTGGCTTTGACCTACTGAATATCTGTCTATGTCTACACAGACCAAGTCTGCATTTACCAAAAGTTGATCGTAGAACAATTGTCACCAATGGCGCTACAATCAAGTTAGGCTTACAATGCTTTTGGTAAATGCAGCCCAGATCCTGTAGTTCCCAGGGGTTAAAATCCCATCCAGAAATATGTGTGAAGTGAGGAGCATCTAGACTATATTCCCTACCTCCCCTTGTTTTAGATTAATAAAACACATCATATAAAATCAAATTAAGAATTTGTACTTTAACGTTATGGATGTTTTTTTTTTGTTTTGTTTTTTTTTCTTTTGTAGCCTACATCTTATTCACAAGTGGCACCAGTCAGTTTTTGATCTTTTCCTGCCACCTGAGTAAAGTAAGATTAAATATTACATTTACATATACATTTAGCAGACGCTTTTATCCAAAGCGACTTACAAATGAGGACAATGGAAGCAATCAAAATCAACAAAAGAGCAATAATATGCAAGGGCTATGACAAGTTTTAGTTAGCCTAACACTGTACACGTAGCAAGGTTTTTTTTTTTTTTTAATAATATAATAAATAATAAGAAAACAGATAGAATAGAAAAAGAATAGAGCAAGCTAGTGTTAGAGGCCTTTTTGTTAATTGTATAATAAAAAGAAAACAAATAGAATACAAAAAGAATAGAGAAGCTAGTATTAGTGTTTTTTTTTTAAGAAAACAAGCAGTTAGTAAATGAATAGAGTGCAAGTCTAAAAGGGGCAAGTTTTTTTTTTTTTTTTTTTTTTTTTGAAGAGTGGATTTAATAATAGAGAGTGCTAGAGTAGGAGGGTCAAATAAAGATGGAAGAGATGTGTTTTTAGCCGATTCTTGAAGATGGCTAAGGACTTTAGGACATTTAACCTTCTGGGGTCTGAGGGTGTTTTGGGGCCCTGGAGAAGTTTTGACGCCCTGACATTTGTGTTTTTTTCAGTATCTTAAAAAAATATATATTAATGGCTAAAGTCTGATAACACTGTATTCAGCACAAACTGGGCTACAATAATATGTGAGCAGCATGAAAGTACATGTTTGTGTTTTTGAGAAAACAATGTTTATGCTTGGTTAGTGAAAAACAAAAATTTTTAAGTCACTGAAATAAGGCCATAAAACACATACAGAATATTTGTTCACAAAGACTTTTGAGAACTGGATGTAGTAGACTAGAGTTTTTGCTTCAAAGTGATGTGAAAATTATACTGTTCACTCATTCACAGAAAACAATACATTGATTTAACATTTGTAAAACATGTTTTGTGATTGAATGCCCTTATGCAAGGGAATGACAATGGCTATGAATATTTAGTGATTCACACCTGAGAGACAAAGGGCCTCCCATAATGGGCCATCAATATGAATGTGACTGAGCCGAGGCAGGTAAGAAAGAGTGTGAGTAAAATAATGTGGGTTTTTGATTATTATTTGTATTTTATTTACAATATAGTATAATAAAAATATACACAGTGAAGGTCGGCACATGATTGAACATACAGGTGCATCTCAATAAATTAGAATGTTGTGGAAAAGTTCATTTATTTCAGTAATTCAACTGAAATTGTGAAACTCGTGTATTAAATAAATTCAATGCACACAGACTGAAGTAGTTTAAGTCTTTGGTTCTTTTAATTGTGATGATTTTGGCTCACATTTAACAAAAACCCACCAATTCACTATCTCAACAAATTAGAATAATTCATAAGACCAATAAAAAAAAAACATTTTTACTGTGGAAAGACTGTGGAAACTTAACACTGGACTTCAAGTAACTTGGGCTATGAGCTTCTCCACCCTTCCTCCAGACTCTAGGACCTTGGTTTCCCAATGAAATACAAAACTTGCTCTCATCTGAAAAGAGGACTTTGGACCACTGGGCAACAGTCCAGTTCTTCTTCTCCTAAGCCCAGGTAAGACGCCTCTGACGTTGTCTGTGGTTCAGGAGTGGCTTAACAAGAGGAATACGACAACTGTAGCCAAATTCCTTGACACGTCTGTGTGTGGTGGCTCTTGATGCCTTGACCTCAGCCTCAGTCCATTTCTTGTGAAGTTCACCCAAATTCTTAAATCGATTTTGATGGACAATCCTCATAAGGCTGCGGTTCTCTCGGTTGGTTGTGCATCTTTTTCTTCCACACTTTTTCTTTCCACTCAACTTTCTGTTAACATGCTTGGATACAGCACTCTGTGAACAGCCAGCTTCTTTGGCAATGAATGTTTGTGGCTTACCCTCCTTGTGAAGGGTGTCAATGATTGTCTTCTGGACAACTGTCAGATCAGCAGTCTTCCCCATGATTGTGTAGCCTAGTGAACCAAACTGAGAGACCATTTTGAAGGCTCAGGAAACCTTTACAGGTGTTTTGAGTTGATTAGCTGATTGGCATGTCACCATATTCTAATTTGTTATGAGATAGTGAATTGGTGGGTTTTTGTTAAATGTGAGCCAAAATCATCACAATTAAAAGAACCAAAGAGACCAAAAAGACTTAAACTACTTCAGTCTGTGTTCATTGGATTTATTTAATACATGAGTTTCACAATTTGAGTTGAATTGCTGAAATAAATGAACTTTTCCATGACATTCTAATTTATTGAGATGCACCTGAACTGATCTGATCACTGAGACTTGAACAGTAACACACCTTTGTGCCATTCATTCATTCATAGTGTTAACACTCGTACTACTTTTATATCTTGCTGTTTTATATGTTATAAAACATTAAACAAACATCCTGGCATTGTGAGACATTTAGACAATGAATGACACATTTCAAAATTTTTCACTTGATTTTATATATGTAGTCAGGAATTATGGTTTGGGAAATGTCTAACTAGTAAAATGTGTACAAGTTATGTCACAATAACACAATAACAACAGATGCAAGTAATCTTAGGTTACTCTTCAGAGCATCAGAGTGATATCCTCCACTGGATCCAGCCATTCTTCTTCTTCTTCTCCGGAGCTAAATTCTGGGTTATTCCTCTCAGCGCATCTTCTTCCAGAAACAAAAAGTAGCTGGGATGAACTCTTCATGTTTGTTTACAGTGATATGGGCGTTTACATGTGTGCGCGTCTCACATGGATGTTTAGAATCTGAAAAGTGCGACTGGCTCGTGGGCGTGACCGCATTAGAGAGAATGAGTTGAGACGGGAAAAGCTGGACATCGCATTGGTTTCATACGGATTACTTTAACAGAGAATATTTGTTTTGGACATGACATTTCAAGCTTTCTATACATATACAGTATTTCTCATGTCTTTGAGATGAGTATTCGCGGAGATTCAGGTTGTTTTATTTATGTGTCTGTGAAGAGAGGTGACAGAGATCGAGACGGCAGAGAGCACACCCTGTTTATTTTCTTTATTTTACAAAAGCACATTGTTTTGTTATTATGACTATACACAAATAAAAGTAGACCCTTTGCAGTTTCAAACGATAGTTAGACAAATTGTTAATTTTGTTATGATAGTATGTCCTTTTAGCAGTGGAGACATTAGCAGAGAAGGAAGAGAGGAGAGACTGATACACATTAAAGTTAGTAGGATTTTTAGTAGGATTTTTTTATTTGTGCCATACCCTTTCAGCAGCCCTGAGCTTAGTACGATGTTCGCGGAGAACATCAGACAGCCAAGGGGCAGATTGTGTCTAAACAAGATGTAAGAGTGGAACAGAAAGTATCAGTAGCACTGTTAGCATCAAGAGATGATAACTGCTTATAGGAGGAATGAAGATGAAACCATAGCGGATAGAGAGAGATAGCAGATAATATAATTTTAAACTTGAATTAGCTGGCTATTTTCTTTAATACCGACAGTGGTTCACAAAGGCAGCTGGTCATAGTCAAAGTATAGTCCCATTTCATGACCCCTTGTTACACTTTGGTGGATTTTGTTAGATTTGGGAGACTGTCCTCACTGTAGTCTGCAGCTCGACTGACATACTGGATAGCACAGATGACCTATCACATGATCTTAGCTTTAAAAATTAAAGGTATTGGATAAATAGTATAAACTAACCCTACCCCTACATGTGTGTTACAACGTTCACTATGTATTGGATTTAATTCAGTATGTCATCATGCTACAGGCCGCAGTGAGTACATCTTGAAATCTGGACTGAGCCAGGCCAGCTGTTCCTGTCTGTTTCCAGCCTTTATCTAATAAATGTTGGCAAGAATAAGCAAATGAACACATTTCTAACTTCTTTAAATGTCAATTGGTACCACTAATCTATAATAGAGAGCTGGATTGCTCATGATGCCATGAAAGTGAAGCCGCCGTGCTGCCATATTGGTATTCCCCAGTATTCCCATACATTCCATTTAATTAACAGGACATTGTACAATTTTAATGAGAAAACATCACCTAACAAGTCAGTGTTTTTTTTTTTTTTTTTTTGAAGTATCCCTGTACATTCCTACAATGCAAATGTCCTAAGCATGTAAACGGTTATTTGTTTAATGTTGGAAATTTGCTTATTAAAAAGTTACGTTCATATAGCCTACATTACAGTAGCAAACATCAGATGAACATGATAAACATATGTATTACAAATAACAAAGTGCTTATTCTGAAATCTGAATAAAGATTTTGTCACAGCCAGCAGCTGAATTGCTCTTGACAGCCACCAGAGGGCATTTTTCTCCCAGATCATTGCTTCTTGCATTGAACGCTAACTCCCATCACCCTTTGCCTGGACTATCATGTCTCATTGCCTCCAGCTGTGTGTGATTACCTGTATAGCTCACCTATATATATACTATGCTTACTGAACCTGTTTTGTGGAAGAATTGCTCTGTGTTTTTGCTGGTCTCCGGTTTGTTTCACCTTGTGTGATGTTTTTGCCCTTTTGTTTCATGTGGATTGCTTTTTTGGATTACTGTATTAAATACTGCATGTGGATCTTTCATAGTCTGTGAGTGTTTGCTGACAGATTTATGCTTTGTATACACATCTTAATTCGCCTCGTACAGTTATTCACTGTTTATGTATTTTTGATATAGTGTTTTATTCATACAATAGGCTAACTGCAAATGTTTCAACAATGATTTTGTTAACAGCATTCATTTTGAAGCAGGTAATGATTTAAACATTGGTTAAATTAATTATTAATTTAACTTATATACATAACGTTTTATATGGAAACGGTAATGCTAGTAAAACGACGTATTTGCATGATCTTGGAGTGTCTGTAATAGATGTTGCTCAATCAGGACATTATACACATCATAAATTATTCAGAGAAATAACGCTGACTACATATGGTATGGAATTAAAGACATGAAGCTTTATTTCCAAGATAATGTATGGTAAGCTTTTAATTTCAGTACAATACTAAGCAATATAGCAAGGTATTGTATTATTCTTTGTAGCCTATATTCAAATCAGTTCCGGATACTAATACCAGATGTGTGTTAATCTTTCATATTTCCTGTATAATTACATACAAAAAGAAGAAATATATGTGACCTGTACTGGCAAAATGAGTCACAATGAGCAAATTTTAAAAAATGAGTTATTTTTATTCTCATTCTCCATTAAAATAATTTGTTGGAATCAAAAAAAAAAAAAAACTGAGCTACACCTGTTTCGATGGAGTCAGCAAAGTAAATTTAGAGAAAAAACTGATTTAAAGTTTTCGGAAGGTTCCAAAGCAAAATCACCTAGCAACATTACATCTTTTCCCCACTTCTTTTCTTAATAATCATTACTAGATTAATAATCACAATATAGCTATTTTTTATTTTATCTTTGTTATAAGAACCGATGCAAAAAACAAATATAAGAAAGAAACAAGTGTACAGTGTATTACTTTTTCATTTTTCATCTAAACATAAGCATTCAAGAAAAACAAATAGTAAAATGTAAAAATTATTTGTGTGTTCATTACAAATAAATTTATTATTAAAACTACAAAAGCAGTTGTAATCAAGTGCAGTGAGTGATTCCCTCTTTTATTGTTTGATTAATATTAATGCAACAGACAGCCTATATTAAGATATAGTGTAATGCACGGATCTAATATAATGTTACACAGCCGATGTTTCTCCCCAACAGTTCCCCAAATGTTCACTTAAGAAATAACAGATTATGTTTGCAAGAATAGCCTACTTAAATACTGTAATTCTTTGTGTATATTTATCAGGATTGCGTGCTGGCAGAAGCGTCTTGGAGCTTCGGATGACAGTCAGCATGAGAAGCGATTGGAGAAAAGGTACTCCTCTCATAAAACATACAAACAAAGATACTATTAGATGTTTAATTTCTATTTGGAGCATCTATTTTGGAGTTCGCTAGACGAGGGCTTAATGAACACGTTTTTTTGTGAAAACCTCACAAAAACTACATTTTGCTCCTTTCTTTGTCTGTAGCTCAAAATGAGATTCCGACTTATTTTGCCAGCAGGGGTCTCACATTTTATGTTGGATCAGTTCTACCTGTGTCGGCAGTGTGCAGCAGACACACCCACCTTAACAATTTAAATATATTGCTTATCCTGCCCAAAAAGACAATAAACATTGCAGATAACATCTAAAGTAAAAATTAATTTACATACACATAACATAAAAACTTATCCCATGTGACTGATACGATCAATGCAGGTGAATTTTGATCAGTGTTTTGGCTGTTAGTCAATGATGTTCTCTGCCAGTAGGGAATAGTAAGATGGAGGTTCGAACACTTCCGGTGGCTTCACCGCCAGTCAGCAGTTTAGAACGCATTGAGTAATCCAGTCATTGATATAGATCAGTGGTTGGTACACTTTTGTTTTAAAAGGGCAGTGGTTATGTGTATCCTTTTAAAACATAAAAATTGGTGGCTGCTATGAGATTTGATGAAATTTTGTATGAAAATGTGCACAGATCCTCAGCAAAGACCACGAGAAATTGACAAGTCCTCTGCACAGACCCCTATGGCCAGCAATGAATGTGTTAAGCCAGGAGCTGCTAGGACCACAATGTGGTTTTATCATGCTTACAGTCACTGCTAAGCCAGTCGTCCACTACTGGCTAAACAGCAGCCCTGCTGGACAGACTACAACTTATCCTCCCACCAAATGCCTGCATGCTGTATCCCGATATTCAAGCAGAAGGAGATCGATGAAATATTCTGAATGAAATCAGTCCACAATTGGACTAGCGATGCAGCCTGAAATCAAAATCATACCATGCTTGTTAATTTGGTGGAGTTTCACCTGATGAAGTTTGGGTTTCACTGTCAAGTTAAGTCAAGTCACCTTTATTTATGTAGTGCTTTTAACAATACAGATTGTGTCAAAGCAGCTTTACAGTATTAAATAGGAAAATAATGTGTCATAAATGCAAAAGGAAAATAGTAAACACTCAAATTTTCAGTTAAGTTAGATCATCATTGATTCAATGATGTCATCATCCAGCTCAGTTCAGTTCAAATAGTATCTGTGCAATCAAGTTGACAGTACTGCTGGAAATTAAGTGTTCCCAACTAAGCAAGCCAGAGGCGACAGCAGCAAGGAACCAAAGCTCAGTGACAGAAATGGGGGAAAAAAACCTTGGGAGAAACCAGATTCAGTTGAGGGGCCAGTTCTCCTCTGTAGAGCTGTAGTCAAGTCAAGACACCGTTATTTATATAGCGCTTTTTACAATGCAGATTGTGTCAAAGCAGCTTTACAGTCCTGAACAGGGAAATAGTGTGTTGAAATAGTGTGCCATTCTCCTCTGGCCAGACGAGACTAGCAGTTTAATTCTAGGTTGCAACAAAGTCAGATTGTGCAGAGGACTCATCTGGTTCCCGTGGTCTTGTCCCGATGGCCGTCTAGGTGATGAGGTCTCCGGAGGAGATCTGTCTCTGGGGCTTATTTAGTTGACATGGTCTCCGCTGACATTCAGGGCTGTCGAGGGCATTTCTAGGTGCTGATCCACCATCTGGTCTTGATACAGCTTGGTCCGGATGGCTGCATTGACCATCTGATCTGGATACAGACTGGATCTGGTGGCTACGGTGACCTCGGAATAATAAAGAAACTAATACAGTATTATATAATATTAATATTAGCGTAGATGCCATTCATCTAACAATGTAACAAGTACATCGTGTGTTATGGGAAGTGTTCCCGGTTCCGGTTGACCTAATTAATGCAGCCTAACAATTCTTTAACGGATTTGAATAATAGAAATGTGTTAGTGTGTTGTGTGTTATGTGTAAACCAGGTTAAAGAGATGAGTTTTTAATCTAGATTTAAACTGACAGAGTGTGTCTGCCTCTCAAACAGTGTTAGGTAAAAAATTAATTTGTTGCCACCTTCTGATGTAAAAATGTAATCTGCAGAAAGTTGAGTTGAATGAACTCAAACTGAATGATAAAATCATCAATAGTCACCGTTATTTACATAGCGTTTTACAGTGCAGATTGTGTCAAAGCAGCTTTACAGTATTAAACAGGGAAATAGTCTGCCTCCCGAACAGCGTTAGGTAGATTGTTCCAGAGTTTGGGAGCTAAATAGGAAAAGGATCTGCCACCCGCTGTTGATTTTGATATTCTAGCTATTAGCAAATGGCCAGAGTTTTGAGACTGTAGCAGACGTGAAGGACTATAATGCAATAAGAGCTCGCTCAAATACTGAGGTGCTAAACCATTCAGGGCTTTATTTATTATTTATAATTAGCAAGATTTTAAAATGTATACTAGGTTTTCCATTGACAGCATAGGTCGTAATTTAGATAGATTTTTGAGATGGAAAAATGTGGTTTTACAAATGCTAGAAATGTGGCTTTCAAAGGAAAGATCGCTATCAAATAGCACACCTAGATTCCTAACTGATGACGAAGAATTGACAGAGCAGCCATTAGACAGTGTTCTACGTGTTCATGCAGAGGATTTTGGTCCTGTAATTAAAGGGTTAGTTCACCCAAAAATGAAAATTAGCCTGTGTTTTACTCACCCTCAAAGCATTCTAGGTGTATGTGACTTTCTTCTTTCAGACGAATACAATCAGAGTTATATTAAAAATTGTCCTGTCCCCTCCAAGCCTTTCAATGGGGTAAAGTGGGTGTTTGTTCTTAACAGTTCAGAAGACGTGAAATAAAGTGCGCGCATCCGTAATAAAACATCCCTCACATGGCTCCGGGGGGTGAATAAAGGCCTCCTGTAGTGAATCCATGCATTTTTGTAAGATAAATATCCATATTTCAAATGTAATAAACACTTTTTTTCTCACTTCCGCTGACTGTGGTATGCAGAAATTGAGGCGGATGACGTAGGCGTCGTGCAAGCGCCTCTGAAATATGCAGGCGCAAAGGAAACAAAGTTTCCTTACTTTAGCAAAGGAAAACCAGTCTCCTCTTGGCTTATATCAAAATCCTCCAACATTTTTCTTTACAAAACTTTGTTTTGTGCTTGATTTGTTTTGTTCTCTTTCCGTGTTCGTCACTAATCACGCAACGCCGACGTTCTACGTCATCCGCCTGCACGGCTTCTGCGTACCACAGTCAACGGAATTGAGAAAAAAAGCGTTTAATACCTTTGAGAGATGGATATTTATCTTACAAAATGCATGGTTTCACTACAGGAGGCCTTTATTCACCCCCCGGAGCCGTGTGAGGGACGTTTTATTACGGATGTGCGCACTTTATTCCACGTCTTCTGAACTGTTGACAACAAACCCCCGCTTATGTAGAAGAGTTTAATTAATCAAAATATAAATTAATCAAGTATAATCAATGTGAATATAGCCATTTATGTATCAAGTTATTCTACTATTATAATCATGTGAGGTGTAGAGGCCTGCATGAATGGAATGTGCAGACATACGGTTTATGATAAAGCTACATATTCTGTTTTGACATGAGATAAAAAATATGATGGGCCCTTTTCCTATAATGTTACATAAATTGGGGCCTCGGGTCTGCTTGCAGGAAACAGACTGGAGGCATAGCCAAAAAAAGGTAAACAATGACATGATGCAGGAAATGTTTGGAACGCCTTAAAGGAAAAACTGTATTTTTATACAGTTTTTCCTTTAAGGCGTATTCCAAACATTTCCTACATCATGTCATTGTTTACCTTTTTTTGGCTATGCCTCCAGTCTGTTTCCTGCAATTCATCCATTCATCCTTTGTGTGTACAGACACACAAAGGATGCAATTCATCCATACATCCTTTGAGTGTACAGACACAGACTCGGGGGATTCTCTGCAGAGTCTCTTGACCGCATTATCTCTGATAATAAAGTTTATTTTTCTGGCATCAAAACCCCAAGACTTCAAGAGTGATTCTTCATAGGAACAGCAGAAGTCACCACAAATTGGTGTCACGAACAGGATCGGAAAGGAGAAAGACTACTTTGGCTACTTTCGGGTAGGCAAAAATTCCTGCAGGGTACTGCTTTTTTACTGTGTTGAGGAAGTGAAAGAGCGAGTAGAAGTGACAGGTCACTCAGGAAGAGTGTAGTGTAGTCTGTTTTAATGTATGTGTCTGTGTGAATGACTATGGTAGTATGAGAAAATAAATTCCGTATCAGGTGGGCAAAAGCTGCGCACCCCTCCTGGACCATCCCTTAGGTGGGGCCTGGCAGAGAAGGTGGCAGCTAGTGCCGCACCTGAGAGGGATGAATGAGTGTATGAGCCATATAAATAAAGAGACAAAGGATGAATGTATGAGTTCTATGAATAAAGGGACTAGAAGGAGTGAATGTGTTTAGAAAAATTGTATCAATAAAGATTGGATCAAGATATTGGCATTGTAGATTTTTCGTACACATTTGATGTATATTGTGTGACTAAGATAGGGAGAATATTTAGGAAATTTAGGAGACTAATGCAGTTCAGATAGTAGAATATAATAGAGATATATGCCCTATGTTAAATAATTAAATTGTAATAATCAACATCTAATTTGAATTGCTGATTAAATCATTTTTATAACAGAAACAAAGAATGTCTTAGTTATTGTTTGGCACTTTTGGATACAAAGTGATAAAAAAATATAATTTAGAGTATAAATTCACTATATATTGAAAATGTGCACACGCAAGTGTCATAATAAATATTAGGCTCAAAAGTGGATGTTACAGAAGAAAATAGAAAAAAACTGGGTAAGAGAATTAAATTAAACTGGGCAGAATATATTATTTGGACAAATAATAAAGTAGTGAGTTTTAAATATAGGTTTGCCATAATATAGGAAAACATATGGCAGCCACTCTGGTGGAAATATTAGGATAAAAATATCCATTGTGTAAACAACAAGCTTTCAAACAAATGGCAGCAGAGAACTAAAAATATGATGACAAAATGGACAAAGGAAGGGACATCTGATGTAGCATTGTGCGAGGAAATGGAAACTCTGATAAAAAAAAAAAAAAAAAATATATGTATATATATATATATATATATATGTGTGTGTGTGTGTGTGTGTGTATGTATATATATATAGATATAACTAAAGGCAACAGTAAAAAAAAGAGAAAAGAGAGAAGCAATAAGAGAAAAAAGAGAAAGAAGTGCTAGGCTTGTTCAAAAAGGAAAGAGAAGACTCACTGAAAAGTATAAAACAGGCAAGAAAAATACTAAAGGAGGCAGACAAAGAGACAAAGAAAAAAGAAGAATTCTTTTCTAAACCACCCCCATATCTGCCCCCAGAGGGATAGTTCCCAGTACTTAAGGTTACTGTTGAAGTGTCTGGGGAAATGCAAATGGAAGGACAAGTAGAGTTGGAAGAAAATCAAAAAGAACCAGATGTAAGACCAAAGAGGCGACAGAATAAAAAGAGTGAGGGATATTTACCTTTAGATTGTTATAAACAGGCACGTATAGCATTAGAAATAATGAAAGCAAACTATGAAGGAAAAACAAGAAATGAGGAAACGTTAGAGCAGATGAGGAGAGAAGATAAGGAGATTGAAGCACAAGCAGAGGCTATGGAAGCAGAAATAAGAAGGAAAATTAAAGAGACAGAAAAATTAATACAAGATGCAGACAAATTAGTGAAAGATAGAAGTAAACTATTAGACAGCAGAGAGGAAGTGAGTGAAGGGGAGGAGTCATCATTTGATAAAGGAACAATGGGACAAGGAAGAGAAAAAAGAAGACTTAGACCACTGGCTGCACAACTCCCGATTTTAATTAAGGGTGCACAGGGACAGTATGTCCCCTGGGCCTCACAGGACCTTGAGGGGCTGGTCACTCGCCTCCCAAACATCCATGAAGGGGCTGGAAAGTGGATTAAGGTGTTCGAAGAAGAAACTATGGGCAAACTTTTAGCTGTGGGGGACATTAAAGCACTTCTGGCAAAGATTATAGGGGCAAAGATGGAAGAAATTCTTCAAGCATCCAATCTGGACAGAGCTGTGGACTCTCACTACATGGATGGAACTGTTTTTGATGCATTCCGTCCAGCAGTGTGGCAGGCACTGCGTGCTGAGTACCCAATCAGACTGGACCCTAAATCATTAAAGGGAGAACAGCTGGGGGAAACAGAAAATCCAACCACATATGTCCAGAGACAGCTGGAAAGATGGAAGCAAGAAACTGAAGGGAATCCAAAAGGATACCCATTAATGGCAACATTGTTTAGAAATGCTTTGATAGATGCCATGCCACAATCTGTAAAGAGCAGGCTGGAAGACGTGGTCAGTTTAAACTCTAAAACACACAAGGAGTTCTGTGACCATGTGTCTCATGCAGTGGAGCAGTACAGAAAAAATGATCAGAAGCTCAAGAGCCAAGAGAAAGAGCTACAGAGAAAATTAACTCAGTTACAACTTGAAGAACTGACAAAAAAGAATAAGAAAAAGATTCAAGCTTCAGTAAAGAAAGAATCAGAACAAATAACAGTGATGTCTCCAGTAAATGCTCCTCCACCAGCTATTCAGCCAAGCCCACCCGCAGCAGTCCCTCCAAACCAGATCCCTGTACCCATCATTAATGTCTATACTCAACAACCAGGGCCAATGGGATGGAAAAGAAAACCATTAAAAGGAAGACAGAGAGGAAGAGGCAAGTCTTATACTGGTCCTCCAAGAATATGCTGGAGATGTGGACAACCTGGACATAACAAAAATGACTGTCCCACCAATCCATGGCAACAGCCACCTCGGGGTGGAAGGGGGAAGAGTTGGCAGCAGCCCACCCGAGGTCCATTACAGGGCCCAGTAAACCATTGGGGAGGTCCAAATCAAGGATATTAGGGGTGCCCAGAAAATCCTACAAGGGAGAGTCAGCTTCCAATTTTAACAACTAAAGCTGATCAAGAACCTATTCTGCAAATTGAAATAGAGGGAAAGACCACACCAATGATGGTAGACACAGGAGCTGTTTATACTTTTATACCGTTTATACTAAATTCAAATTATGCCTCACATCTCCCCTTGTCTGGAAAATTCGCAAAGACAATAGGATTCTTGGGACAAATGCAGCTAATTCCAATGACAGCTCCAGTGTGTCTACAAACAAAAAATAAGTGTATAACCATACCCATTCTTGTATCAAATCAGACTCTTGTTAATTTGTTAGGAAGAGATGCATTATGTAAATTGGGGCTACAAATTTGGTGTTCTCCAGAAGGAGTATATAGACACAATAGGAATAGAAACTCAGATGATGGGTGCAGAGCCAAAAGCAAATGTTTATTGGATAGGACAGATAGAACAAGATTTGAGACAGACAATTAATAAATGGGGAAAGTTTACTGAAGCACAGGTTCCAGAAGCACAGTTACCAAAATCAGAATTTCATTGTACAATGATATATGATCCTGAACGAGATGAAAAAATAGAAAATAAATGGCAGGAAGAAACTGAAGGACAAAAAATTGAAATAATCTCACAGCACATCATAATAGGTAAACATGGAGCAGCTTTGAGTATACCTGAATGTGAATTTGTGGGAAAATGGTTCAATGTAACATATTCTGTTCCACATGTGTCTTTATATGTAGGGAAAAATTGGGAAGCGAAAGATTTAGGACCAATGATGAAAAAGGCAGAACAAAGCAAATGGGAACCAAAAGAACATCCGTTGATTTTTCATTCAGCTGACAAAAATTACATCTAGATTTTGTGTGCAACCAGTTTGATGGGAATTCCTCAGGAAGTAGTTATCAGTCAAAAGAAACAGACGTAGATGATTACAATAATTGATAAACAATACTGAGACTGGGCTATTTAAAGAAGTAGAGCATCAAGTACCAACTGAGTTATGGTCTCAACATGACTCAGATGTAGGATTGATAAAATCAGCAAACCCAGTGAGAGTACAACTTAAGCCAGATGCACGTCTGCCCAGAAAATCACAATACCCTTTGCGTCCTGATGCTGAAGCAGGTATAAGAAACACTATAGAGGGTTTAGTGAAGGCAGGGGTATTAATAGAAACAACTAGTTATTGTAACACTCCAATTATGCCTGTGATTAAAGCAGACAAAGACAGATGGCGTCTTGTTCATGGCCTACGAGCAATGAATGATATAGTAGAGGATTTGCCAGCTGATGTTCTAAACCCGCACACGCTACTGACAAATGGCCCTCCTGATGCTAAATACTTTATAGTAATTGATGTCTGTTCGGCCTAGTTCAGTGTTCCATTAGCAGAGGAGAGTAGATACCTGTTTGCATTTACATATGCTGATAAACAGTATACTTACACCAAAATGCTTCAAGGGTTTAACCCTCTGGGGTCTGAGGGTGTTTTGGGGGCCTGGAGAAGTTTTGACATGCCCCGACATTTGTGCTTTTTTCAGATGCTTATAAAAATATAAATGGCTAAAGTCTAATAACACTGTAAACAGCACAAACTGGGCTACAATAATATGTTAGCAGCATTTATGTACATGATTGTGTTTTTGAGAAAGCAACGTTTATGCGTGGTTAGTGAAAAACTAAAATTTTGAAGTCACTGAAATAAGGCCATAAACACATACATAAAAATTTGTTCACAAGACTTTTGAGAACTGGATCTTGTAGCCTAGAGTTTTTGCTTCAAAATAATATGAAAATCATCTTGTTTACGTGCTCACAGAAAACAATATATTGATTTAAATTTTCTAAGACACTTTTTGAGTAGAAACGGCCTATGCGAGAAGGCATCAACCTTCACATTCACACCTGAGAAGACAAAGGCCCGCATAATGAGCTGCATAATGAGCTTCATAATGAGCCATCCAGTCAGGTATGTGACTGAGAGGGAAGAGTTACAAGAAAGAATGTGAGGACAAAATAAATTTATATATTTTTTGTTATTATTATTATTATTATTATTATTATTATTATTACTTTTATTATTATCTGAACACTGAGAATTAAACAGTAACACACCTTTGTGCCAAATATTCATTCATAGTGTTAACACTCACACTAACGTTACTTTTATATCTTGTAGTTTTATATATTATAAAATATTAAATAAACATCCTGGCGTTGGGAGACATTTAGACAATGAAATGACACATATTTCAAAATGTTTCACTTGATTTCATTCATGTAGTCAGGAATTATAGTTTGGGAAAAGTCTAACTAGTAAAATGTGTACGTTTTGTAACAATAACACAATAACAACAGATGCAAGTAATCTTAGGCTACTCATCAGAGTGATATCCTTCAATGGATCCAGCTGTGCAACGCATCACGTTGTGAGGTAAATTCTGGGTTATTTCTCTCAGCGCGTATTTCTTCCAGAAACAAAAGTAATGTTAACCGGGATGAACTTGTTTGTTTACGCGGAGGCGATGTGGGCGTTTACATGCACGCGCGCCTCACGTGGATATTTGAATCTGAAAAGCATGATCAGCGCTTGGGCGTGACCACATTAGATATAATGAGTTGAGATGGGAAAACTGGACATCGCGTTGGTTTCATACGGATTACTTTTTCTGCAAAAGAGAGGTGACAGAAACAAAGCCAGCAGAGAACGCTCCCTGTTTGTTTTCTTTATTTTAGAAAAGCACATTGTTTCGTTGTTATTATGACTATACAGAAATAAAAGTAGACCCTTTGCAGTTTCAAACGATACCTTATTCTTATCTGTACGATCAAAACTGACAGAGTATTTTTAGTTCTTTCGCTGTCATAAAGAAAATACGAGACAGCCCGCACCAGTGCGACCCCAGGGGGTTAAACATTCGCCACATATATTCAATCAAGTTCTTAAGGCTGATTTAGAGGATCTTATGATAGACAGTATTCTGTTACAATATGTAGATGATTTAATTATTTGTTCTACATCACTAGAACAATGTCATAAAGATTCTATTAAGGTTCTATGAAATTAGCACAAGGAGGTCACAAAGTATCCAAAACCAAAATACAGTATTGCCAGCCTCAAGTTGAATACTTAGGATGATTGATTAGATTTGGCACACGAGCTATCGCACCAGCTCAATTGGAAGGCATAAGTAAAACACCACAGCCTCAAACAGTAGGACAGATGATGACTTTTCTAGGGATGACCGGCTTTAGTGTCGATTGGATAGAGGACTATGCAGTAAAAACAGCTCCATTGAGATAAATCATGAAACAAGCAGGACTGCAAAATTTAGCTACTCCATTAAAATGGAACACAGATGCATTACTAGCATTTGAGACTATCAAAAAAGAACTATAAAAGGCCCCTTCCCTCGAAAATCCTGACTACAATAAACAATTTCATCAGTATGTGGCAAATAGAGTTGATGGTTATGCATCAGCTGTATTGATGCAAGAGAATTGTAGTGGAAGGAAAAAACAGCCTATAGCTTACTACAGTACAAAGTTGGACAATGTAACGCAGGGTTACCCACCATGTTACCAACATGCAGCACTATATTACGCATATGAGAAAGCATCCACAATAACCATGGGGTACCCCGTAATCATTTATACTCATCACAAAAGTTGTGGAATTAATAGAACAAGGGAAATTTGTTCTTACTCAGGCACACATTCTAGCATATTCATCACTACTTACATATCTAGATGTTACTATTAAGCGATGTCATACAGTTAATGTTAGTGTCATACAGTTAAAATGTTAACAGTTCCTGACAACAGTGTGTTTCTGAGACTATTTCTAGTCCCCCCCCCCATTTCTATTTCTAGTAATAATTTGAGTAATAAAAAGAAAAAAAAAAGAAAAAAAAAGAATTAGCTTTGTATGTCAAGTACATACTTTGATTAGCAGACATACAGCATTTACACAGATTGCTGCTCATCTAGTCAGTAATCACATGCTGATGTGTTTATATATTTTTTAATTTATAAACATAAATTAAAAATGTTGAAAAGAAAAAAAAAAGAATTATTTGTGCAAAAAGCCAGTCACTAAGTTAAGCCCCCATCAGATGACAGTTGCGTCACAAAGTGGGTCATGAGCCGTCACAAGAGAGCACCAGAGTTCAAATAAACAATATTCCGCCTATCTTTGACTTTTTTTTAGTGGATGGTCTCATTCTGTTTTGTGACACTGTGTGCTACAAATCCATGTTGCTTTTTACTACCAAGACGCTGTTTTTTGAGCGTAATTTGTTCCATAACGGATACAAACAATAACTCTCCCCGAAGAAATGAGACGTAAAACAAAGGAATTACCATCCATATTAAAACATTACTGTTTCGTTGGACTAAAAGTGCTCTATGGGATGTTGTTCAGTGGACCCTTACCTTTCTAACTAAACCGAGATTTACAGCAGTGGATGCGTTTGTGACTCATTATTATGACGAATCTGGTATGTACTGCGTTTTTATTATGCATGTTTTGATGTGTACTGCTTACACAAATTTAGCAAATACATTCCTTATAAGCTTTCCATTGAAAAACAGCGATCTATCCTTGATGCTTGAGGCTTAGACCTTTATAATGACATAGTTTGTCAAGATTAATTTTTTCCCTTTTCGTTTAATCTATTTGTAAACATTGACACGTATAAACAAAGAGCGTTCAGTGCGCTGGCATTCAGGTGCAGGTTAACAGGTTAATCCAGCTGAATTAATTCCTTTGACTTTTGAAGGAAAGCCCCATGATTCATGAGTAAATCCATTAGCATTTCCTAGATTACGGCCAGATCTTGAATCTACACCAATCTCTGAGACAGAAGTCACTTACTTTGTAGATGGCTGTAGCTTTAGAGATCATTTAGGAAATCATACAGGATTTTCAGTAATAAAAAAGGAAAAGGAAGAATTTATACCTGTGATATCACAACATTGTGTACAGCCTTGCTCTGCTCAATTAGCAGAATTAAAAGCTCTCACAGCTGCATGTCAATTAGCAAAGGGACAAACAGCCAACATTTTCACTGCTTCAGCGTATGCTCATGGTGTATGTCATTTACTTGGTGCAGTATGGAAGCAGAGAGGTTTCAAAAAGAGCGATGGGACTCCCATCCAACATTGTGAACAAATAGGTCAATTAATTTCTGCTATGATGCTACCAAAACGACTAGCGATAATCAAGTGTCAGGCTCATAAAAAAGAAAATAATTTTGTCATTAAGGGAAACAATGCAGCAGATTTGGAAGCTAAAAATCCTCAGGATGTCAGGTAGCAGTACTAGCACCTATAGTACTTATTGAACCTCAGCCTCAATTGGACGATGTTATTCGAATTCAACAACAAGCAGGCCCCTATTAACATTCTATGTGGCACCAAAGGGGAGCCAAAAAAGACACACAGGATATCTGGTGTACACATGAAGGACAAATTGTTGCACTAACTTCACTTTTGAATATTCTTGTCACGGTTCATGGGTCCGTGTGATCATTCTGTGTGTGTATAGGTCTGCTCGTTGGGCTTGTCAGCGTTGCTTAATTACCTTGCACCTGACAAGGTAATCAGAGCAGTCACAGGTGTAGCTCGTTTGCACCGCCTATATCTGGCTGGCGTTTCTGTGGTGTGTTGTCAGATCGTTGTTGTTCATGTCCTGTCTCACTCTCTGTCAGTCCTTCTAGTTCCTGAGTCTGTCTTCGCCTGGTTGCTGTTCCTTCGCCCTGGAGGGTTTTCTCTGCCTGAGCTGGAGACTCTGCACAACTGGATTATCGGCACCTCTACTGTGGCTGTGTTTTTGGAATTGTCTAATAAAGACTATTTATTCACTCGCAACTGGATCCTGGGTTTCTGTTCCGTGACAGAACGATCTGACCGTTATGGATCCAGCGAGTGCATCAGATTTAAGAGACTTTTTATCTCACAGTAATTCACGCATTGATCACCAGGAGGAACAGATAGCAGCCTCCAATCGCGCTGTTCAAGCCCTGGTCTCTCAGGTCTCGGAGCTGACCACCCAGCTACAGCGTCTCCAGACTGAGTCTGTCCAGCAACCCACGGTGTCTAATCCACCTGCGTCTTTTATCTCGGATCAGGTTGTCCGTTCCAACGAACCCCGCCTTCCGCCTCCAGCCTTTTACTCTGGTGAGCCCCAGCAATGCCGCTCTTTCCTTGTCAAATGTTCTCTATACATCTCCCTCCAACCGTCGTCGTTTCCCACTGAGGAATCGAAAATAGCGTTTGTCATAACACTGCTCTCTGGACGGGCGGCTCTTTGGGGAACTACAGTTTGGGAGCAGAAGCTTCCCTGTTGCACTTCGTTTCAATCATTCTCGGAAGAGATCAAAAAGGTTTTTGATCGGGCAGTCTCGGGCAGAGAGGCGGCTCGTTTTCTGGCGGAGTTAAGGCAGGGAAATCGGAGCGTCACAGATTACTCTATTGAATTCCGCACCCTGGCGGCGGAGTGCCGTTGGAATTTAGAAGCGCAGTGGGATATGTTTTTACATGGACTGGCTGACTATATCAAAGACGAGATCTATTCACTGGAGTTACCTATGTCGCTGGATGGCTTAGTCAGTCTGGCTATTCGAGTGGATACCAGGTTGCAGCAGAGAGATCAGCGAGTGCGCCGAGCTCCGGCAGCCAATCTGCTGAACCACCTTCCTGTCACCTCCTGCGACACTGATGTCGTCTTCACCGAACCAGAGCCCATGCAAATGGGCAGATCCCGTCTTTCCCTGGAGGAGAAGCGAAGGCGGCGAAATGAGGGTCTCTGCCTGTATTGCGGAGCTGCTGGGCACATCGCAGCGCAGTGTCCCGTAAAAGCCAGAACCCGTCAGTAGGTAAGAGGTTACTGACGGGTGGGGTCACATTGACTAAATCCTCTCTTGCTGCTACCCTTCTTTCAGTCAAATTGCAGTGGTCCTCAGCCACCTATGACTGTCAGGCTTTAATTGACTCTGGTGCTGAGGGTAATTTTTTAGACTCTGACCTTGCTCTTAGACTTAAACTTCCTGTGGTTGCTCTCTCCCAGCCTATTGCTGTCCATGCTCTCAATGGTTTGTCTCTTCCTTCCATCACTCACACTACAGGTCCAGTAAGACTCATCACTTCTGGCAATCACACTGAGATCATTAATTTTCTTTTAACTGACACTCCTGTTACTCCAGTAGTCCTGGGGCATCCCTGGCTTGTACTTCATAACCCTCATATAAATTGGAGTCAGAATTCTATTCTTTCTTGGAGTGAGAGTTGTCATGCTGTTTGTTTGTTGTCTGCCTGTCCCTCTGTGTCCTGTTCTCTGTTTCAGGATGAGCATATGGACCTGTCAAACGTGCCCAGTGAGTACCTCGATCTGAGGGGAGTGTTCAGTAAGTCTCGGGCTGCTTCTCTACCTCCGCATCGTCCCTATGACTGTGCTATAGATTTATTACCAGGTACGTCTCCGCCTAAGGGCAAACTTTATTCGCTCTCCGGCCCGGAGAGGGAGGCCATGGAGAAATATATTTCTGATTCTCTGGCAGCCAAGATCATTCGCCCTTCTTCTTCGCCAGCGGGGGCGGGGTTTTTTTTCGTGAAGAAGAAAGACGGGTCTCTTCGTCCCTGTATCGACTATCGAGGGCTGAACAACATCACGGTGAAGAATACATATCCTTTGCCATTGATGTCTTCTGCCTTTGAGCGTCTGCAGGGGGCTTCCTTTTTCACGAAATTAGACCTCCGTAACGCTTATCATTTGGTTCGCATAAGAGAGGGGGATGAATGGAAGACTGCTTTTAATACCCCCAGGGGGCACTTTGAATATTGCGTTCTTCCTTTTGGGCTTTCCAACGCTCCCGCAGTCTTCCAGGCACTCGTTAATGACGTGTTGAGAGATATGCTAGATCAGTTCATTTATGTCTACCTGGATGACATACTGATATTTTCTCATTCTCTCCAGGAACATGTTCAGCACGTCAGGCGGGTGCTTCAGAGGCTGTTAGAGAATGGTCTTTATGTCAAGGCGGAGAAATGCGTTTTCCATGCACAGTCTGTTCCTTTTTTGGGTTACATCGTGTCAGTCGAGGGGATGCGCATGGATCCGGACAAGATTCAGGCTGTGGTAGATTGGCCAACTCCAGATTCCCGCAAGGCCCTGCAGAGGTTTCTGGGCTTTGCCAATTTTTACCGGCGTTTTATTCGCAATTTCAGCCAGCTAGCTGCTCCTTTGACTGCTTTAACCTCCACCAAGACTCCATTCAGGTGGTCCTGCGCAGCGAAAGCTGCGTTTGCCAAACTGAAAAGCCGCTTCGTTTCGGCTCCCATCCTCATCGCCCCTGATCCATCCCAGCAGTTTGTGGTGGAGGTTGACGCGTCAGAGGTGGGGGTTGGTGCCATCTTGTCTCAGCGTTCCTCATCGGACGGCAAGATACATCCTTGCGCGTATTTTTCTCACCGTTTGTCTCCCGCTGAACGTAACTATGATATTGGTAATAGAGAGCTGCTGGCAGTCAAGCTTGCCTTGGAGGAATGGCGTCATTGGTTAGAAGGTTCGGGGGTTCCTTTTATCGTCTGGACTGATCATAAGAATCTTGAGTACATCAAGTCCGCCAAAAGATTGAACTCTAGGCAGGCCCGGTGGGCTTTATTTTTCAGTCGTTTCGATTTCTCTATTTCTTATCGGCCGGGCTCCAAAAACATCAAACCTGATGCTTTGTCCCGTATTTTTGACTATTCGGAGCGCCCGTCTTCTGAGCCCATTGTGCCACAGAAGATTTTTGTTTCTGTAGTCACATGGGACATCGAATCGAAGGTCCGCACGGCTTCACAAGGGGTAACGCCTCCGCCCGGATGCCCACCAGGTTGTTTGTTTGTGCCAGAGACGTTACGGTCCGATGTCATTCGATGGGGTCATTGTTCCAAGGTTGCTTGTCATCCTGGGGTGAGTCGTACTATGTTTCTTGTTAAACAGCGGTTCTGGTGGCCGTCTATGGCTGGCGACATACGATGTTTTGTTTTGGCTTGCTCTGTTTGTGCCATTTCTAAGACTTCCAATCGACCCCCTGCTGGACTCCTTCAGCCGCTGTCAGTTCCTTCGAGACCCTGGTCCCACATTTCATTAGATTTCGTTACAGGTCTCCCGCCCTCTGATGAAAACAGTGGTTTTGACCGTGGTGGACCGGTTTTCGAAGGCTACTCATTTTATTGCTCTGCCTAAATTACCTTCTGCCAGAGAGACAGCGGTTGCTGTCATTGACCACGTTTTTCGCATTCATGGCCTCCCGACGGATGTGGTCTCTGACAGGGGGCCTCAGTTTGTCTCTAAATTTTGGAGAGAGTTTTGTCATTTGTTGGGGGCGACTGTTAGTCTTTCTTCTGGGTTTCATCCCCAGAGTAATGGTCAGACAGAGAGAGCCAACCAAGATCTAGAACGTGTGTTGCGATGTTTGGTCTCTCAGAATCCGTCCTCTTGGAGCCAGCAGCTCTCATGGGTTGAGTACGCACATAACTCATTACCAGTGTCTGCCACGGGCCTGTCTCCGTTTGAGTGTAGTTTAGGATACCAGCCACCTATTTTTCCCAGTCTGGAATCCGAAGTCGCGGTTCCCTCTGCCCACGCATTTGTCCAGAGGTGTCGTCGCACCTGGAGCAGGGCCAGACAGACCCTCCTCCAGGTGGGGGCACGCACCAAGGCCAAGGCTGATCGCCACCGGTCAAGGCCTCCCGTCTATGTCGTCGGTCAAAAAGTGTGGCTTTCATCTAAGAACATTCCTCTCCGTACCGTGTGTAATAAACTTGCTCCTAAATTCATTGGCCCGTTTACTGTCACCAAGATCATTAGTCCGGTGGCAGTCCGTCTTAAACTTCCTCCGGCGTACAGGAGGATTCATCCCGTTTTTCATGTTTCCAAATTAAAGCCCGTTTTTCATGCTACCATTAATCCGCAAACCCCGGTTCCCCCACCGCCGCGACTCGTAGATGGGGAACCTGTTTATTCGGTAAATCGTATTCTGGACTCTAGGCGGAGGGGACGTGGATTCCAGTACTTGGTGGACTGGGAAGGTTACGGTCCTGAGGAGAGGAGTTGGGTGCCTGCTAGAGACATATTGGATCATTCCCTTATTGATGATTACAATCGTCAGGTAAGTTCCTCTGGGAGCGCCAGGAGGCGCTCTTAGAGGAAGGGGTACTGTCACGGTTCATGGGTCCGTGTGATCATTCTGTGTGTGTATAGGTCTGCTCGTTGGGCTTGTCAGCGTTGCTTAATTACCTTGCACCTGACAAGGTAATCAGAGCAGTCACAGGTGTAGCTCGTTTGCACCGCCTATATCTGGCTGGCGTTTCTGTGGTGTGTTGTCAGATCGTTGTTGTTCATGTCCTGTCTCACTCTCTGTCAGTCCTTCTAGTTCCTGAGTCTGTCTTCGCCTGGTTGCTGTTCCTTCGCCCTGGAGGGTTTTCTCTGCCTGAGCTGGAGACTCTGCACAACTGGATTATCGGCACCTCTACTGTGGCTGTGTTTTTGGAATTGTCTAATAAAGACTATTTATTCACTCGCAACTGGATCCTGGGTTTCTGTTCCGTGACAATTCTCATTTCAGATGTGCATGGTTTTGACCATTGCGCAAGGGGGGAAGTGATAAGGAAAATTAAACAGCAAGGACACTGGTCTCCTTATTTACATGCAATTGTAGGTGAATTTCTGGCCACATGTGAAGTTTGTGCCAAAAACAATGTGAGGAAAGGAATAGGCCGTATACCATTACCAGAAGGACCATTCAAGCATTTGGTAATGGATTATGTGGATATGATAAAGCGAGTACAAAGCAAAAGTACAAAGCATGCTTGTGATAATAGACAGATTTAGTAGATGGGTGGAGGCAGTACCTTCAGAAGATCAGGGAGCAGGAACAGTAATTAAATTTCTAATAAGAGAAGTAATTCCTAGATGTGGAATACCATCAGAAATAAGTTCAGATAATGGATCAGCATTCATATAAAAAACTGTAAAACAAGTACTGCAACAATTGAGAATAAAGCAGAGACTAGGGTGTATTTACCATCCACAATCACAAGGGATGGTAGAGAGATTAAATGGAACCCTCAAGGCCAAACTAAACAAAATATGTGAAAGTACTAATCTTAACTGGATTGGCGCATTACCTCTTGCACTAATGAGCTATCGCATGCAAACTAACAGAAACACGCAGTTAAGCATGAAATGCTTACGGGTTGACCCATGCCTGTGCCATATTGTAGAGGTCCCTACAAAGGACCTACTCTAGAGAAATTGCAAATGGAACTTAGATGTTATATGAACAAATTAACTGCAATACATGAAGCCATCTATTTACAGGAAACAAGAAAAGAGCCCTGTGAGGAAAAAGAGACTTGTCCAATTGTTCCAGGTGACCAAGTATATCTGAGGGTATTCTGGAGAAAGTGGAATGAGCCCAGGAGAGAGGAACCCTACAAAGTCGTGAGAGCTACTCCAACAGCAGTCCAAGTGGAGGGAAGTACAACCTGGTATTATCTAAACCACTGCACTAGAGTTCCCAAAGTACGGACGGAAAGAGAAGGAAACAGACAAGCAGATAATTCAGGAGAAGGTGACAAGGAAAGACCAGTGACACAAGATGAAGTTCAAACTGATGAAAGCTCAAAAACAGATGCACAAGGGGGCTCACATTCTCCTATTAGACAAACAGGAGAGGAGAAAGAATAAGTCTTACAACATATCTGATGATCATCACACGCCTAATGCATCTAATTCGGCAAGCTCAAGTTATAACCAACAGCACCCAGACTTCCCTAGAATCGACTTTTCAATCCTCGGATGAATCTAGCAGTGGCTTTGAATTAATCCAAAAAGAACAAGAACTAGATGAGGAGGAAAAAATATCTAGACAAAATAGACACATTGCAGATGACAATCATAATATTACTTATAAAAAAATGGGCAATTCAGATATATTATGGGAAAAGGCAGAAGACAATAATTGGTATAAATGGGTAAATTACACAGCAGAAAAAGAGAAATGGGAAAACTGCATAGTTTGCTTTGAAGCAAGACCTATTTTATATATTGTACCAATACCTATACACAGTTCTAGTTGTAGAATATTTCATGATGAATGGTTTAAGAAATGTCCAGGACTATTTAATGCAGGGGTGTCAAACTCAATTCCTGGAGGGCCAGAGCCCTACAGAGTTTAGATGCAACCCTAATTAAACACACCTGATCCAACTAATCATGTCCTTCAGGCTTTATTGAAAACTGCATAGTATACATGTTGGAGTAGGGTTGGAACAAAACTCTGCAGGGCTGCGGTCCTCCACGAACTGAGTTTGACACCCCTGATCTAATGCAATGGGGTTAGATGTAGTGAGATTGGGAGGTAAATGCTTTATAGAAAGAGGCAGAGAGATAAATGTCTTTAGAAACTGTACCCAAAAAATGGCATTTTGCCCATATTGGTGCCAGTTTCTCCAGTCTACAACAAACTACAGAGAAGCAACTGAATTACAGTGCATACGTACCCGTAAATGGCCTATAGTACGGAAAAAAATACAAAAGGCACAAGGAAAAATGCAATTAATGGCAGATCAAGAATTTGAATGTCATAAAAAGAAAGGAAATATTGACATAGGAAGATTTGAAGGAAAATGCAGCAAAATATGGAAAAAAACACAATGTAAAGAAGACTATTCAGTGATAAAAGAAGGCCCACCACCTATATTTGATGCCATCGATATTGCATTGGCAGACATATGGTGGATGTGCGGATCAGAATATGGCCTCTTTCCAACATTACCAGAAAATTGGTCAGGATTATGTACTAGAGTTATGCTGACACATAAAATGAGCCATATCTCTCTAGAAGAGGAAGCCCGATCTAAGCCTATGAAAAAGACCCTGCAGTTTATATAGATTCAATTGGTCAACCAAGAGGTTATGAGTTTAAACCAAGAGATGAAGTCAAATCAGGCTTTGAATCAATATTTATTTGGATTACGCAAAATAAAAATACAGAATGGATAAATTACATATATTACAATCAGCAAAAAATTATTAATTACACTGATGAGGCCTTATCACTTTTAGGAGAGCAATTGGATGCAACAAGCAGAATGACATGGCAAAATAGAATAGCTTTGGATTTTTTGCTAGCTGAAAAAATGAGGAGTATGTGTTATGTTTGAGGATCAATGTTGTACTTGTATACCAAATAATACTGCTCCAGGTGGAGTATTTAGTGAAGTAATGATAAAAAAAATAAATAACATAAATAAAAAAAAAATAAAAACTAAGGGTTGACCTTAAAGATAATCAAATGTGGGATTGGTTTGATCTAAAATTAGGAGCATGGTTAGCTAAATTAGGAAAGTTTTTAGGAGTTACAGTATTGATAGGAGGCAGAGGTGTAAAGTATTGGAGTAAATGCTACTAATTACTGTACTTGAGTATCTTTTCGGATACTTTGTAGTTTTACTGAGTATCAAAGATATTAGCAACTTTTACTCTCTACTTCACTACATTTTTGAATGAGTATCTGTACTCTTTACTCAACTACATTTGAAATGAGTGTTGCAGTTACACATTACATTTTGCATGGCACCTAACTTTTCTGCAGCAATATATTTCTGCTACAAAAGAAGTGATATTGCCAACTACTTCAGTCTGTTCCTGTCTGTTGTGCTGCTGAGAGGTTTGCGATTGTAGCTCCGGTTTTTCATTGAATCTTTACCTTACTTTCACTCTCTGTTGTTTAAAGTGATAATATATAACTAAATTCCCACCATATTTCTAGTATTATCTATCAAACTAGTCTAACTAATTTGATCGTTCGCTTTTAAAACCGCGAGTGCAGCGCGTTAGCACTCGTTAGCCGGTTAGCTTGTCACTCGCGGTTCCATTCGCGTATCTATTTGCGCCTATTATTGTTTTCTTTTTTTTCTGCTATGTTTTCATTTCTCTCTCGCTCCGTTTTTCACAAGTTCATCAAACAACAGTGGAAAGTGGTAAGTTAAGTTGGTATCATTCATCAAGCACGGTGAGTAATGGCTTCTTCTCCTGCTATTGTTGTTTGCACCGCCTGCCACATGTACAGTTTATCTGTCTCTGTCAGCAGCGAGGGATTCACATGTGATAAATGCAGGGATATAGTTAGGCTGACAGAGAAGATTTTAGAACTAGAGACACGCATCCAAACTTTAGTTGAGGATAGTAAGAATGTGAGGGCTGTAGATACTGCTTTGGATGCGACTAGCTCATGGACTCCTGTACATTGTTCGGTTCTGGCATTAGAGCTCGTGCAGCAGGGCAACTGGGTGACTGTGAGGCGGCCTAGTCGCGGGTCAAAACACCGCTCTTCCGTTCCGATCAAAACATCAAACAGGTTCTCCCCACTCAGTAATGCACCCACTGAGAAACCTGATGTAAGTGCTCTAGTTATTGGTAGAGACACCAGCCACCATAGTCCAATGTTTACCGGGAGCCAGAGCGCCTGACATCTTGGCAAATTTAAAAGTGCTGGCTAATGCTAAACGTAAATTCAGTAAGATTGTTATTCACGTCGGCGCTAATGATGTTCGACTTCGCCAGTCGGAGATCACTAAAAATAATGTTAAAGAGGTGTGTGAACTTGCAAGTACGATGTCAGAGACTGTAATATGCTCTGGTCCCCTCCCTGCTTACCGTGGCGATGAAATTCATAGCAGACTGTCGTCACTCAATGGCTGGATGTCTAAGTGGTGCCCGCAGAATAACATAGGCTTTATAGAAAATTGGAAGAATTTTTGGGGCAGACCTGACCTGTTGAAAAGAGATGGTGTTCATCCCTCCTGGGGTGGTACCGCTCTTCTCTCTAGAAATATGGCACATAGTCTTAGAGTTCGTACTTGACTAACTAGGGCCCAGGTCAGGAAGCAGACAGACTGGCTAAACCGACCATCTGCTAGCCACCTCACGCCACAGAAGTCAGTTAATTCTCAGCACATAGAGACTCCTTCACCTAGATATCACACTATAGAGACTGTGTCTGTTCCCCGTACTAGAAAATACAGAAAACGTCCAAACTAAAGTAATAGTAACAATTTAATTGATGTTCAACAAATAAAATTTTTTTCACAATACAGAGAAACAATTGATAAAACTTGGCTTACTGAATATCAGGTTCCTTTCTACAAAAGCACTATTTGTAAATGATTTGATCAATGATCATAACCTAGATTTGCTCTGTTTGACAGAAACATGGCTAAAACGAGATGAATACATTACTTTAAATGAGTCTACCCCCCCAAGATTACTGCTATAAAAATGAGCCACGTCCAAAAGGTAAAGGGGGAGGTGTTGCTACAATTTATAGCAATATTCTCAGTATTTCTCAGAGGGCAGGCTTTAAGTATAACTCGTTTGAAGTTATGGTGCTGCGTATAACATTATCTAGAGCAGAGGTCCCCAATCACCGGGTCGCGACCCACTACCGGGCCGTGGAAGAATTCCTACCGGGTCGCGAGAACTTTCTGGGGAAAATGTGTATATAGAAATGATGCTCTGTTATTTATTGTGCATAAATGATTGTTCTAATTTTCGTTGTATGCGATTGATATGGAGTAGCAATTTGATGATTTCATGTTAAATTAGTAAATAAAAGATTGCTCTGATCTGTCATGTAGGCTATTAGGGCTTAAACGGATCGCAGTTGATCCGTGATTTATGGACCATGTCCACACCCCACCGTTTGGCATGTGATTCGCAAATTAATTTGCTAATATACATGTTCAAGGTATTTAAAACCACAAGAAGAAGAAATGAAACAGAACTCAATTCGTTACTTGCGCGCTGTTCTCGCACACACCCGAAGCGCGCACAAACATAGAGACGTGTTTCAGACAGTGCGGCATACTGATTTGATTCCTCTTTCATGTATCCCTGCATTTAAGATACATATGCATGGGGGTTTGTGGTTACGTTGCAATACTGGAAATATTTCTGTTTTAAACCATGAAGGCGAGCCAATGGATATCACACAAGCAACATGCAAACTTTGCGCAATAGTTATGCCGGGGAACATCTTAACTTCAGTCATACAGAAACCGTAACCGGTCCGTGGTGTAAAAAAGGTTGGAGACCCCTGATCTAGAGAAACACGTGTTTAGTGATACATCCCCTGTGATGTTTGTACTGGCTACTGTGTACAGGCCACCAGGGCACCACACAGACTTTAATCTATACAGTATCGCATCAGATAGTGCACTATAGATCCCCTGAGGAACAATTCCACTCATTCTCTATTATAGGAGAGGAAGAATTGTATAAACTTGTTAAATCATCTAAACCAACAACATGTATGTTAGACCCTATTCCATCTAAACTAGTAAAAGAGCTGCTTCCAGAAGTCATAAATCCTCTTTTGGCTATTATTAATTCATCATTGTCATTAGGATATGTCCCCAAAACCTTCAAATTATCTGTTATTAAGCCTCTCATTAAAAAACCACAACTTGACCCCAAAGATCTAGTTAATTACAGACCGATCTCAAATCTCCCTTTTCTGTCAAAGATACTAGAAAAGGTAGTATCCTCACAATTATATTCCTTCTTAGAGAAAAATGGTATCTGTGAGGAATTCCAGTCAGGATTTAGACCGTATCATAGTACTGAGACTGCTCTCATTAGAGTTACAAATGACCTGCTTCTATCATCTGATCATGGTTGTATCTCTTTATTAGTTCTACTGGATCTTAGCGCTGCGTTCGACACTATCGACCACAACATTCTTTTGAATAGACTAGAAAACTTTGTTGGCATTAGTGGAAGTGCCTTAGCATGGTTCAAATCGTACTTATCTGACCGCCATCAGTTCGTAGCAGTAAATGAATAGGTATCATATCGATCACAAGTGCAGTATGGAGTACCTCAAGGCTCAGTACTAGGGCCGTTACTTTTCACGCTTTACATGTTACCCTTGGGAGATATTATCAGGAGACATGGTGTTAGCTTTCACTGTTATGCTGATGATACTCAGCTCTATATTTCTTCACGGCCCGGTGAAACACACCAAGAAACTAACGGAATGTATAGTCGATATAAAAAACTGGATGATGAGTAACTTCTTACTGCTAAATTCTGAAAAAACAGAGGTGTTAATTATCGGACCTAAAAACCCCACATGTAATAACCTAGAACACTATCTAACTCTTGACGGCTGCTCTGTCAATTCTTCTTCATCAGTTAGGAACCTAGGTGTGCTGTTTGATAGCAATCTTTCATTTGAAAGCCATGTTTCTAGTATCTGTAAAACTGCGTTTTTCCATCTCAAAAACATATCTAAATTGCGACCTATGCTCTCAACGTCAAATGCAGAAATGCTAATTCATGCGTTTATGACCTCAAGGTTAGACTATTGTAATGCTTTACTGGGTGGTTGTTCTGCACGCTTGATCAATAAACTACAGTTGGTCCAAAATGCAGCAGCTAGAGTCCTTACTAGAACCAGGAAGTATGACCATATTAGCCCGGTTCTGTCAACACTGCACTGGCTCCCTATCAAACATCGTATAGATTTTAAAATCTTGTTAATTACTTATAAAGCCCTGAATGGCTTAGCTCCTCAGTACTTGAGTGAGTTCTTATCACATTATAATCCTCCACGTCCGCTGCGTTCTCAAAACTCTGGCCATTTGATAATACATAGAATATCAAAATCGACTGCGGCCGGCAGATCCTTTTCCTATTTAGCGCCCAAACTCTGGAACAATCTACCTAACACTGTTCGGGAGGCAGACACACTCTGTCAGTTTAAATCTAGATTAAAGACACATTTCTTTAACCTGGCTTACACATAACACACTAATACACTTCTATTATTCAAATCCGTTAAAGGATTGTTAGGCTGCATTAATTAGATCAACCGGAACCGGGAACACTCCTCATAACACACGATGTACTCGTTAATGTACCGGGAGATGATGTCTGCGACCCTGATCATCGACGGAGGCCGGGACACCTGGATGAGCCCCGGGGACATGTCCCCAGTGAAGACCTCGACTTAAATACAGTAAAACTAAAAATAAAACAAAATAACTAAAAATACAATAAAATACCTAACTACATAATACTATTATTGTTAGAAATTGCAACAATATATAAATAGAAATATAATACATTTATACATTTAAAATTTAATTAAAACAATAAGTAAAAAAATAAATAAACAATAATATCCTGACCAGAGGAGAACTGGCCCCCCCGACTGAGCCTGGTTTCTCCCAAGGTTTTTTTTTCTCCATTCTGTCATAGAGGGAGTTTTGGTTCTTTGCCGCTGTTGCCTCTGGCTTGCTCAGTTGGGGACACTTAATTTCTAACAGTTATCATCAATTTGATTTCATATATACTATTTAAACTAAACTGAGCTAGACAATGACATCTCTGAATTCAATAATGAAATGCCTTTAACTGAAAATTGAGTGTTTAGTCTTATTATTATACATTACTGACACTCTATCCTCCAATTTGATACTGTTAAGTGCTTTGACACAATCTGTTTGATGATTCAATGAGGCCGAAACCAGCACATCCAGTGCAAAAAGACTTTAAAATTTTTTATTTATTGCAATTTTGAGGTGTTCAGTTTTATTTTGGTTTTAGAAAATAAATGTGATTGCTCTCCTCACAAATAAGCTCTTTCTTGTTTGTGCTACATGTTCTCTATGGCTTGTCTTAGACTTTTATGTCACTTCCTGTCTCCCGTGGTGTTTGTAGTCAGTTTGTATCTTATTGTGTTCAGCTTGTTAGCCTCCTGTGTGTGTGTATATATATATATATATATATATATATATATATATACTAGGGGTGTCGAAATTAATCGTTGCATCGCGATGTGGACGTGGACGATTCTGCATCGATGCAGGAATAGACCATAATCGATTATAGCCTATTATGTCATTCGCATACGCAGGGGCGCCGCTAGCAATTTTGGGCCCTATGAAAGAATATGAGGTTGGGCCCCCTACCGCACCAAACATACACAATATTGCCCAAAGTATTGGGACACCCCAAAAGCACACAATTCCCTAGAATATCGTTATATGCTTAAACATTAAGATTTGTACTCATGGAAATTACTAAAGTAGTCAAACCTGTTCATTAGAAGGGGGTGACCCAATACTTTTGGCAATATAGTCTACAAGCCAACCTAGCTATTCAAAATCTTTGTCTGCAATTTAATAATATTGACCTATTACTTTTTTATTGTTTTTGACCATTAGGTATCAGTAACATAATTCATTCAGAACCTGTTCTATGGACATAGACTTTCTGTACCACACTATTCTGCTGATATGGAATGAGTTTGAATGAGTTGGACTATGGATACCCCATAACACCAGCATTTCCAGCAGCATCCAACATTTCTCAGTCATGATCTTACTCAGCTAAATGTGACTATTAGCTTAACCGCTGTATTCCTTGTTTGCTAGCTACCTATGCACATACAGCATACAATGTTAAAAATGTTCTACATTATGAACCTTAACCCAAAAACCTTTAGCTTCATACACTGCAGATAATTGTGACCCTGCCTGTGGAAACCCAGCTAAAGTATTTTTTTTTTTAAACAGTGGATGAGTAATTCACTCCTTGATTTGCTTAATAAAAGCCTCCTTTGAGATCGTTTTGACAGACATGCTTATTGTGTATTATTTTCAACGTGTTTATTGCTAAGTTTAGTGTGGCAAAATAGAAGCGCAGCCGTAATAATTCGCGTGCAGTGTATCTGGTTGCCATGACAACCTCACGCGCTTCCTGCTGCTGTTCTATGTAATCTGTAGAGTGAATTTGTAGATTTTGTATGGCAAAACTAAAATGTGTTTAAAAGTGCGACTGACCAAATCGTCCGGCTCGGTTTGCACCCCCTCTCTGGGGGCCCCCAAAGTGTGTGGGCCTTAGAATCGTCCTAACTTTTCCCCCCTTAGCGGCGCCCCTGCGCATACGTGCTTGTCACGCGAGTATTAAAAATGCACTCTCTGTTTTAAAACCTGAGCTTGGCTTTTTCCCACATATGGCCAAGTGTGCGCGCTAGAGACAATCGCGGCAGCTTCATTGCACAGAATATGCGCTGTGAGACACGTGCGCATTGCTTGACAGTGCTTCCAATCGCTGTTATTTTAGTCTTTTACTTTAGATATGCTTTCATTTCTGCCGTTTGGAATGCGGTACGTATTAGATGCACGGAACTCACGTACTGACAGACTTTCACGTGCGCTTTGTGTTTGTTTGTCCTGAAGCTCGAGGCTGCGGTTAAATGCACTTGCATCTACTTTTATGATACGAAATTGATGTAAACACAGTTATGTTTTTAGAACAGGACAAAACATCTGATATGTCGAAATAGATTTGTGCATTAGTGTGAATGCAGTCTATTAAAGCTGCCAGTGTCTTTGATCTCATCAGTAATAATAAAATGGTAATAATGCTGAGGAAGAAAAGGAAACCCATAACTATGATTATCTGTAAACTTTTGATACCTAAAGCATTCCCAGATACTGAAAGTGCTTTTTGTTTATCACTTGTAATTGTCGTTCCCCCCCTTCATTACTTTATTTGCTTGTATGTTTTGAAGCTATATTTACTTTTGATTCTTAAAAGTAATTAATTAATTATATATTAATTAATTAATTAACATAATTATTTTAAAAAAAGTAGCCTGCTTATATATAATTTAATAAAAATGCACAAAATAAATTTGATATAATCGTGATGCATTGTAAATGCATCGTGATGTCGAATTGAATCGAATCGTTGACATGATAATCGTAATCGAATTGAATCGTGAAACCAGTGCCTATTCACACCCCTAATATACACACACACACGTGGTCAGAATTGTTGGTGCCCATGATAAATATGATCATAAAAGGCTGTGAAAATAAATCTGCATTGTTAATCCTTTTGATCTTTTATTTTAAAAAATCACCTTTCATTGGAGAATAAGAATTTAAAATGGGGGGAAATATCATTATGAAATAAATGTTTTTCTCTACTACACATTGGACACAATTAATGGTACCCTTTTATTAAATACTTTTTGAAACCTCCATTTGCCAAAATAACAGCTCTGAGTTTTCTCCTATAATAACTGATGAGGTTAGAGAAAACCTGACAAGAGATCAGAGACCATTCCTTCATCCAGAATCACTCCAGATTCTATAGGGTTCAGGTCAGAGGACTGGAATGGCCATAGCAGAAGCTTAGTTTTGTACCCAGTGACCCATTTTTTGTGTTGTTTTTAAGGTTTGTTTTTGGATTATTGTCCGGTTGGAAGATCCAAACATGGCCCATTATAAGATTTCTAACAGAGTCAGTCTCTTTTTGATTTTTTATCTGTTGGTATTTGATAGAATCAAAGATGCCATGTATCTAAACAAGATGTCTTGGACCTCCAGAAGAAATATAGGCCCACAACATTAAAAATACAGCAGTATATTTCATTGTACACGTGGTTTTATCTCTGTGTTCACCAAACCCATCTTGAGTGTTTGCTGCTAAAAAGCAATTTTTTTTTAGTGACATCTGACCATAGAAGCCAGTCCTGTTTGAAGTTCCAGTCGTGTCTGACAACTGAATATGCTGAGGATTGTGTTTGGATGAGAGCATTGTCTTCTCTTGATATTTTTTTTTTGTTGTTGTTGTTGTTGTTGTTGAAACGCTCCCAAACAACATGTGGTGTAGGAGCTGTTTGATTTTTTTTTTTTTTTTTTAAAGGGTTTCTGATACTGAGACTCAACTATTTTCTGCAATTCTCCAGCTGTGATCCTTGGAGAGTCTTTAGCCACTCAAACTCTCCTCTTCCAGGCAGATTTGTAACATTTTCTGTTTATTGGAAATTCTTAATTATTGCCCTGGTGGTGGAAATGGGAATTTTCACTGCTTTAGCTTTTTTTCTTAAAGTCACTTTCTAATTTGTGAAGCTCAATTATCTTTTGCTGCACATCAGAAATATTTTTTTTGTTTTTTCTCATTGTGATGGATGATTAAGGGAATGTGGCCTTTGTTTTCTCTCCTATTTATATTCCAGTGAAACAGGAAGCCATGGCTGGATAATTTCATATTCATAATCACCCTGGTGCACTCAAAATTGTAAATATGAATAGGAATATACTTCACAGATATTTTACTCATAAGAACTTCTAGGGGTACCAATAATTGTGTCCAACATGTACTTGAGAAAACATATATTTCATAAAGAGATTTTCCTCCATTTTCAATTGTTTTATTTCAATGAAAGGTTAGATTTTTGTGATTTAAAAAAATAATAAAACATCAAAAGGATTACAGTTTTTCTCAATCGATTTGACTCATTTATCCAAACTCAGGTCACTGTTCTCAAAACAGTTAACACAGTGATCTGAACACTTAACACTTACTCCTAAACAGATTGTACATTTTCATTAATTACATACAAATTACAAATCACACAAATCATTTTCTCAAAACAATGTACACAAAACTCTCAGTTTTCACAATAGTTAATACAACCAACCAATACTTTAAAATATCTGAAAAAATTGTTTTAAAAAAATCACAAACATGTATGTACCATTTGTCCAAACACAACAAACAAAGCTCTGTCATTTGTCATTCTATCAAATGAACACAGTGTATTTTCGATTGCCTCTAAACTGATAACTGTTCGGTTAATCATACACTCAAGACAGGAAATGCAGTTTTCCTAATCGTTTACACATTTATCACAATTGCTTTACAGTAATAATAAATGGGAAAGTGTACAAACAGCAAGAGCGAATATGCAAAATAATAATAATACAAAAAAATAGATAAATAAAAATAAAATAAATAAAAATAAAAACGGGGGGGAGGTAAAGAAAGAGGTGTAAGTCTATAAGGTGGTGGAGAGGGTAGAGAAAGGGGTGTAATGAGAGAGAAGAAGAAGATTGGAACAGGTAGAAAGAGGTGAACAGAGAGGGAGATGTGAGAAAAGAGGAGAGAAGAAGGAAAGGGAGAAGACATGCGTAGAGAGAAGGGCACTGGTGTAGTGGAAAGAGAAAGAGGGGAAAGGGAGAAGACATGGACAGAGAAGAAGTGCACAAAAGGTGCAGATGAATTTCAAATGAAAACAGAATTACCCTAATTGACCATGTAAAAAATCATGGCCTTGTTTGTTATTACTCTAAAGCAATAGTGATAAATGTGTAAATCAAGATTATTTTGAATGAAACAGGAGCATTGTTGGCATGGTGGTCAAGAACAACATCAGCAGCCACAAAGGAAGAGGCCTGTGGAGATGTTGGAGCTTTCCAAGCTTGAATTCAACCTTCTTACACTTGTTCTCCTATGATGCAAGTGCAGCAAATATGAAAATGCAATGAAATTCTCTTCCAGATGTAAATGAAAGGCAAGATCAATAATTCAGGATAATTCATGTGTACAGCAGATACACGTGTGTGTGTGTGTGTGTGTGTGTGTGTGTGGTGTATATCCACCACTGTGCTGTAAAAGACTGAGCTGTAGTTATCAGAATAGTTTGTTTGCAGTTCTTCCTGCTAAAGGTGGCACAAACAGATTTTAAGTTTAAAGGGGCAATTAGTTTTTCAGATGGGTGATAGGAGTTGGAGAACTATTTTTTACATTTTTACAACTTTTTCTTTTTTTCTTTTTTTTTTTTTAGATATACACAATGTATATACAGGTGCATCTCAATAAATTAGATTGTCGTGGAAAAGTTAATTTATTTCAGTAATTCAACTCAAATTGTGAAACTCGCGTATTAAATAAATTCAATGCACACAGACTGAAGTAGTTTAAGTCTTTGGTTCTTTTAACTGTGATGATTTTGGCTCACATTTAACAAAAACCCACCAATTCACTATCTCAACAAATTAGAATATGGTGACATGCCAATCATCTCAAAACACCTGCAAAGGTTTCCTGAGCCTTCAAAATCGTCTCTCAGTTTGGTTCACTAGGCAAAAAAATTATGGGGAAGGCATCAAGAGCCACCACACACAGACGTGTCAAGGAATTTGGTTACAGTTGTCGTATTCCTCTTGTGCGTCTTACCTGGGCTAAGGAGAAGTAGAACTGGACTGTTGCCCAGTGGTCCAAAGTCCTCTTTTCAGATGAGAGCAAGTTTTGTATTTCATTTGGAAACCAAGGTCCTAGAGTCTGGAGAAGCTCATAGCCCAAGTTGCTTGAAGTCCAGTGTTAAGTTTCCACAGTCTGTGATGATTTGGGGTGCAATGTCATCTGCTGGTGTTGGTCCATTGTGTTTTTTGAAAACCAAAGTCACTGCACCCGTTTACCAAGAAATTTTGGAGCACTTCATGCTTCCTTCTGCTGACCAGCTTTTTAAAGATGCTGATTTCATTTTCCAGCAGGATTTGGCACCTGCCCACACTGCCAAAAGCACCAAAAGTTGGTTAAATGACCATGGTGTTGGTGTGCTTGACTGGCCAGCAAACTCACCAGACCTGAACCCCATAGAGAATCTATGGGAATCTATGAGAACCCCAAGAGACCAAAAAATGCAGATGAGCTGAAGGCCACTGTCAAAGAAACCTGGGCTTCCATACTACCTCAGCAGTGCCACAAACTGATCACCTCCATGCCACGCCGAACTGAGGCAGTAATTAAAGCAAAAGGATCCCCTACCAAGTATTGAGTACATATACAGTAAATGAACATGATTTCCAGAAGGCCAACAATTCACTAAAAATGTTGTTTTTATTTATTTATTTATTTTTTTATTGGTCTTATGAAGTATTCTAATTTGTTGAGATAGTGAATTGGTGGGTTTTTGTTAAATGTGAGCCAAAATCATCACAATTAAAAGAACCAAAGACTTAAACTACTTCAGTCTGTGTGCATTGAATTTATTTTATACACGAGTTTCACAATTTGAGTTGAATTACTGAAATAAATGAACTTTTCCACGACATTCTAATTTATTGAGATGCACCTGTATGTTGTTGGTTTAGATGATTTAACATTTTTATACAATTCTTCCTTTCCTATAGAAGAAAATGAGTGGAATTGTTCCTCAGGGGGACTACAGTGGCTGTCGGCTGCATGGTTACAATTTGATCTCTAATAGTATCGATCTTGGAAGTAAAGTAACTCATAAAATCATTACTACTGTGCTGTTAGGAAATGTCTGCACCTGCTGATGTTATATTTTTTGTTAATTTAGCCACTGTATTGTATAAATACTTGGGGTTGTGTTTGTTTTCTTCTAAAAGAGATGAAAAGTAATAAGATCTAGCAGTTTTCGGGCTTCTCTCTTTAGGGTGCGAGTGTGGTCATTATACCATGGCGTCAGACTGGTTTCTTTAATCTTCCTTAAGCGTAAAGGAGCAACCGTATCTGAAGTGCTAGAAAAGAGAGAGTCCATAGTTTCTGTAACATCATCAAGTTGTTCTGAGCTATTGGATATGCTGAGGAATTGAGATAAATCAGGAAGATTATTTACAAAGCAGTCTTTTGTGGTAGAAGTGATGGTTCTACCATATTTGTAATAAGGAGTTGAATTTGCAGCTTTAGCTATATGGAGTATGCACAAGACTAGATAACGATCAAAGATATCATCACTCTGCTGCAGAATTTCAATGTCATTAAAATCAATTCCATGTGACAGTATTAAATCTAGAGTATGATTTCAACAATGAGTAGGTCCTGACACGTGTTGTCTAACCCCAAAAGAGTTCAGAATGTCTATAAATGCTGATCCCGAAGCATCTTTTTCATTAACAACATGGATATTAAAATCACCAACAATTAAGACTTTATCTGCAACCAGCACTAACTCAGATAGAAAATCAGCAAATTCTTTAATAAAGTCTGTATGGTGCCCTGGTGGTCTGTATACAGTAGCCAGTACAAACATCACAAGGTATTTATCATTAACACTTGTTTCTCTGGATAAAGTTATATGAAAGCACCATTACTTCAAACGAATTATTCTTGAAACCCAACCTCTGAGAAATACTGAAAATATTGCTATAAAATATAGCAAAACCTCCCCTTTTACCTTTTAGACGCGGCTCATGTTTATAACATTAATCTTGGGGGGTAGACTCGTTTAAAGTAATGTAATCATCTGGTTTTAACCATTTTTCTGTCACAGAGCACATCTAGTTTATGATCAGTAATCATATAATTTACAAAAAAGCACTTTCGTAGAAAGGGATCTACTATTCAATAAGCCAAACTTCATCATTTGTTTATCCATATTACATCTTTTTATTTGTTGAACCAATTAAATTGTTACTCTTACAGCCCCAATTCCAGAGAAGTTGGGACATTTGGTAAAATGCAATAAAATCAAGAATTTGTGATTTGTTAATTCTGTTTAACTTTTATTTAATAGACAAAAGTACAAAGAAAAGATTTTCAAAGTTTTCACTGACCAACGTAAATGTATTTTCTAAATATGAACAAATTTTGTTTTTGACGGCTGCAACACATTCCAAAAAAGTTGGGACAGAGGCAAAATAAAAGTGAAAAGGTTATAGAATATCCAAGTCAAACTGTTTTGAAACAGTTCACAGTAAGCAGGTGATTTGGTAATAGGTCAAGGTATCATGTATGGCTCATCACTTTGTTGCAAACTTCACTAGAGAAGTGTCAAACAAATCAAAAATCACATTTCGCAATGCAAAATTGCAAAAACTTTAGGTCTTTCACCAAGTACCACACATAATATTGTGAAAAGATTCAGGGAATCCAGAGAAATCACAGTACATGTAGGGCAAGGCAGGAAACCTTAGTTGAACATGCTTGATCTTTGAGCCCTCAGATGGCATTGCATAAGAAACCGTCATGCTGCGGTGTTAAATATAGCCACATGGGCTCAGGAGTACTTCAGAAAACCACTGTCATTTACCACAATCTGCTGCTGCATCAAGAAATGCAACTTGAATATCTGTTACTCTAGGACAGTCCTTCTCAAAGTCTGGAGTTCAATCTGGACCCGCTTCCACTTCGTATTTCAAGTGCACTCGTATCACTCAGACCTCCGTGACACACACACGCAGACACAAACACACACACACACACACCGGGGCGCATGTTGCAGTGTTTACCGACTTTTTTGTAAGACAAAGCGTATAGCGACTAGTGACATTTTGGATAAACCTTAGCTTTCATTCAGTAGAATAATGTAACAGGTTTCACCCCATGAGGGCGAGGTTTCACCTTCTGGACGCAGCTCGTCTTTCTAGACTGGCAGAGTTAGCATCACATTCAACGGACCAAACCGCAGCAGACTTGTGAATGAATGAGTACAAAACAGCATTTCCAAAAACCTATCAGAAGTCAGTTAATTCTCCTAGGAGACTCCTTCACCTAGATATCAGACTGTGTCTGTTCCCCATACTAGAAAATACAGAAAACGTCCAAACCAAAGTAATAGTAACAATTTAATTGATGTTCAACAAATAAAAAATGTTTACAATACAGAGAAACAATTGATAAAACTTGGCTTGCTGAATATCAGGTCCCTTTCTACAAAAGCACTATTTGTAAATGATATGATCACTGACCATAAGCTAGATGTGCTTTGTTTGACAGAAACATGGCTAAAACCAGATGAATACATTACTTTAAATGAGTCTACCCCCCAAGATTACTGCTATAAAAATGAGCCACGTCCAAAAGGTAAAGGGGGAGGTGTTGCTACAATTTATAGCAATATTCTCAGTATTTCTCAGAGGGCAGGCTTTAAGTATAACTCTTTTGAAGTTATGGTGCTGCGTATAACATTATCTAGAGAAACACGTGTTAGTGATAAATCCCCTGTGATGTTTGTACTGGCTACTGTGTACAGGCCACCAGGGCACCACACAGACTTTATTAAAGAATTTTCTGATTTTCTATCTGAGTTAGTACTGGCTGCAGATAAAGTCTTAATTGTTGGTGATTTTAATATCCATGTCGATAATGAAAAATATGCATTAGGATCAGCATTCATAGACATTCTGAACTCTATTGGGGTTAGACAACAAGTTTCAGGACCTACTCATTGTCGAAATCATACTCTAGATTTAATACTGTCACATGGATTTGATGTTAGTGGTGTTGAAATTCTGCAGCAAAGCGATGATATCTCAGATCATTATCTAGTCTTGTGTAAACTCCATATAGCTAAAACTGTAAATTCTACTCCTTGTTACAAGTATGGTAGAATCATCACTTCTACCACAAAAGACTGCTTTGTAAGTAATCTTCCTGATTTATCTCAATTCCTCAGCATATCCAACAGCGCAGAAAAACTTGATGATGTAACAGAAACTATGGACTCTCTCTTTTCTAGCACTTTAGATAGAGTTGCTCCTTTACGCTTAAGGAAGATCAAAGAAAACAGTTTGACTCCGTGGTATAATGAGCACACTCGCACCCTAAAGAGGGCAGCCCGGAAAATGGAGCGCAGCTGGAGGAAAACAAAACTAGAGGTATTTCGTATAACTTGGCGGGAAAGTACCCTCTCCTACAGAAAAGCGTTAAAAACGGCTAGATCTGATTACTTTTCGTCTCTTTTAGAAGAAAACAAACATAACCCCCGGTATTTATTCAATACAGTCACTAAATTAACGAAAAATAAAGCATCAAAAGGTGTTGGCATTTCCCAAGAGCACAGCTGTAATGACTTTATGAACTACTTTACTTCCAAGATCGATACTATCAGAGATAAAATTGTAACCATGCAGCCGTCAGCTACAGTATCGCATCAGATAATGTACTATAGATCCCCTGAGGAACAATTCCACTCATTGTCTATTATAGGAGAGGAAGAATTGTATAAACTTGTTAAATCATCTAAACCAACAACATGTTAGACCCTATTCCATCTAAACTACTAAAAGAGCTGCTTCCAGAAGTCATAGATCCTCTTTTTGCTATTATTAATTCATCATTGTCATTAGGATATGTCCCCAAAACCTTCAAATTGGCTGTTATTAAGCCTCTCATTAAAAAACCACAACTTGACCCCAAAGATCTAGTTAATTACAGACCGATCTCAAATCTCCCTTTTCTGTCAAAGATACTAGAAAAGGTAGTATCCTCACAATTATATTCCTTCTTAGAGAAAAATGGTATCTGTGAGGAATTCCAGTCAGGATTTAGACCGTATCATAGTACTGAGACTGCTCTCATTAGAGTTACAAATGACCTGCTTCTATCATCTGATCATGGTTGTAGCTTTTTATTAGTTCTACTGGATCTTAGCGCTGCGTTCGACACTATCGACCACAACATTCTTTTGAATAGACTAGAAAACTTAGTTGGCATTAGTGGAAGTGCCTTAGCATGGTTCAAATCGTACTTATCTGACCGCCATCAGTTTGTAGCAGTAAATGAAGAGGTATCATATCGATCACAAGTGCAATATGGAGTACCTCAAGGCTCAGTACTAGGGCCCTTACTTTTCACGCTTTACATGTTACCCTTGGGAGATATTATCAGGAGACATGGTGTTAGCTTTCACTGTTATGCTGATGATACTCAGCTCTATATTTCTTCACGGCCCGGTGAAACACACCAAATTGAGAAACTAACGGAATGTATAGTCGATATAAAAAACTGGATGACGAGTAACTTCTTACTGCTAAATTCTGAAAAAACAGAGGTGTTAATTATCGGACCTAAAAACCCCACATGTAATAACCTAGAACACTATCTAACACTTGACGGCTGCTCTGTCAATTCTTCTTCATCAGTTAGGAACCTAGGTGTGCTGTTTGATAGCAATCTTTCATTTGAAAGCCATGTTTCTAGTATCTGTAAAACTGCGTTTTTCCATCTCAAAAACATATCTAAATTGCGACCTATGCTCTCAACGTCAAATGCAGAAATGCTAATTCATGCGTTTATGACCTCAAGGTTAGACTATTGTAATGCTTTACTGGGTGGTTGTTCTGCACGCTTGATCAATAAATTACAGTTGGTCCAAAATGCAGCAGCTAGAGTCCTTACTAGAACCAGGAAGTATGACCATATTAGCCCGGTTCTGTCAACACTGCACTGGCTCCCTATCAAACATCGGATAGATTTTAAAATCTTGTTAATTACTTATAAAGCCCTGAATGGCTTAGCTCCTCAGTACTTGAGCGAGCTCTTATCACATTATAGTCCTCCACGTCTGCTGCGTTCTCAAAACTCTGGCCATTTGATAATACCTAGAATATCAAAATCGACTGCGGGCGGCAGATCCTTTTCCTATTTAGCGCCCAAACTCTGGAACAATCTACCTAACACTGTTCGGGAGGCAGACACACTCTGTTAGTTTAAATCTAGATTAAAGACACATTTCTTTAACCTGGCTTACACATAACACACTAATACACTTCTATTATTCAAATCCGTTAAAGGATTGTTAGGCTGCATTAATTAGATCAACCGGAACCGGGAACACTCCTCATAACACACGATGTACTCGTTACATCGTAAGAAGAATGGCATCTACGCTAATATTTGTCTGTTTCTTTATTATTCTGTTTCTCAGTCCGTGTCCGGATCAGATGGCGCCGGGAGATGATGTCTGCGACCCTGACCGTCGGCGGAGGCCGGACACCTGGATGAGCCCCGGGGACATATCCCCAGTGAAGACCTCGACTTAAATACAATAAAACTTAAAATTAAACAAAATAACTATAATATAATAAAATACCTAACTACATAATACTATTATTGTTAGAAATTGCAACAATATAAAAATAGAAATATAATACATTTATACATTTAAAATTTAATTAATACAATAAGTAAAAAAATAAATAATAATATCCTGGCCAGAGGAGAACTGGCCCCCCGACTGAGCCTGGTTTCTCCCAAAGTTTTTTTTCTCCATAAATAAAGGTGACTTGACTTGACTTGACTATTCGTGGTTTTGTGACAGAGCCCTGACACTCCCCTCTTGTCTTGTTTTCTTGTGAGCGCACAGCTTCGAGTGTGCTCGAGCACACTCTCTCGTCTGCGTACTCTGTTTCATGTTGGAGCGTGGTGTCTGGTCCCGCCCAGGCCGGCCGTAGGGCTTCATGTTAAGCCGGAGCCTCCCTGGTCCGTCCCTCCGTCTCCACCCTGGCCCCCTGCCGGGACTCCTGAACTGCCTGAGCCTCCCTGGCTCAACCCTTCCGCCCCTCCCTGGCTCCCTTTATGACTTTCTGGGCTGTCCTGCTGGCTCTGGCTTGGCTTCCCTCCCTCCCTTCCTTGTCTCTGTTTGTTGACCCCTTTCCATTTCGTGTTGTCATGTTTGTGCTATTCTTGTGTTGTGTCATGTTCCTGTCTTGTTTTTGGTGTCCTCATTAGGGACGCCAGGTGGTAGTGTCAGGGTTCTGTCACTTCGGTCTAGTTTATTCGTGGTTTTGTGACAGAGCCCTGACTCTCCCCTCTTGTCTTGTTTTCTTGTGAGCTCTCTCGTCTGCGTGCTCTGTTTCATTTTGGAGCGTGGTGTTCGGATCCCGGCACTCATGTCTTGTTCAGACTCAGTTTTGGGTTCGTGTCGGGGTTCGGACACTCATGCTCCAGGTTCTGTCTTCCAGTGGCAGCGTGCGGTCTCGAGTTCGCTCTAGCCGTACGCTCCTCTGTCCGTGTGTTTTGTTCGGCACGTGTTTCAGGTTTCGGCCACGTGCTTTTTCGTTGTCTTCTTTTGTTGCACACAGCTCGTGTTTCGGTTGCGTGCTTTCTCTTGTTTTGTCTTGTTCAAGTTGCACGCAGCTTGTGTTTTTCACTGGCTATGTGCATTCATGTTTGTCATGTTTTGTGTGAACACGTGGCTTATGAGTTTGCTCATTAGCTGCATGTTTGGGTCCTGTTTTGCACATGGCTAGTGATTTGTTTTACTGGCCATGTGCTTGTGTGTTTGTTTTGTGCGAGCACATGGCTTGTCTTGTTTGGTTTTATGTGCCATGTGCTCTCATGTCTATTGTCTTGACTCCACCCATCTTGTTACCTGATTATTGGTTCATTTGCCCCACCTGTATTTTCGTCGTTACCCTCCTCATTTGCTCCCTTTATAATCTCCTTGTGTTTGCAGTCCTGGGCCAGTTCGTCATCATACCAACCCTGGTCGTGTCGTGTCGTGTCGTGTCGTGTCGTGTCGTGTCGTGTCGTGTCGTGTCGTGTCGTGTCGTGTCGTGTCCTGCCCTGCCCTGCCCTGCCCTGCCCTGCCCTGTCTTGCCCTGCCAAGCCTTGTTGCCAGCTGTCCTGTTTTTCCCATACGGGGTAGTTTTAGTTTGTTTGCTTTGTTTATTTTTCCAATAAAAGCCCATTCTTCTGCATCAGTGAGTCCTCGCCTAATCCCTTCACCCCAAACCCTGACACAGATGGTTTGTTCTGCATGATAGACTTATATAAAATAAAGTAATATAATTCATTACTTTATAACAGCATATTGCAGTTATTATTCAAGATTTTAGCAATTCAGTTGAAGTGACTGCAGGTTACACTGAAGTACTATTTCAGAAACAGAAAACAGGTAAATGAGAACTGCTTTATTGGGCATTTAGTTGTATAAAAATGCAGTACTGTATGTAACAGTTCAGAGAGTAAACGCAAGTACGACTTGATGTCATGCATGTGATAATTAGCATATATAAAGTTTAATTGTTATATAAAATTATAAGCATTAAAAACAAGTTTTGTAATATCAATTTTTTCTGACCTTTTGATGTTTATGAAAATTCAGATTCGAACCTTTGAATGTAAACTTTGAGAACGCCTGCTCTAGGAGAAAGCTATACATCAATTCTATGCACCGATGCTGCCAGGTTCTCTGGGCTAGAGCACATCTCAGATAGTCAAAAAGACAGTGAAAATGTTTGCGCTACTCAGGTGAGTCCACATTTCAGCTTGTTTCCGGGAAAAATGGATTTCGAGTTCTCAGTCCAAAAGACCAAAGGGACCAGACTTTCATTAGCAACAGAAGCAAAAGCAAACGTCTGTCATGGTATGGGGGTGCAGCAGTGCAAACAGCATGGGTGACTGGCATATATGCGAAGGTACTATTGACATGGAGGCATATATTGGGATTGTACAGAGATATATACTGCCATCAAGATGTTGAATGAATGAATGAATGAATGAATGTCTTTCATGGGCAGTCCGTGGTTATTAGATCAAGACAATGCCAGCTCTCATTCTGTATGTGCTACAATAGTGTGGTTTCATAGAGACAGTCCTACCTGCAGTCCAGATTTGTCTCCAATTGAAAATGTATGACCAGTCATGAAAAGAAGAATCAGACAACGACGATCACAGACTCCTGAGCTTCTGAAGTCTTGTATCAAGCGAAACTGGACAAAATTTTTGCTTGCAAAACTTTAAAAATTAGTATCCTCAATTCCCTTACAATGTAATTAAAAGGAAGGTTGATGTGACAGTGTTAAACATGCCTCTTTCCCAACTTTTTAGAAGTCTGTTGCAGCCATCAAAATCAAAATTTGTTCATATTTACAATATACATTTACATTGTCAGTGAAAACTTTGGAAATCTTTTCTTTGTACTTTTTGCAGTTAAATAAAAGTTAAAGAGAATTAACAAATCACAGATTCTTGATTTTATTGCATTTTATAAAACGTCCCAACTTCTCTGGAATTGGGGTTGTAGAAACAGAAACTTGCGGTATTGATACGCACTTTACAATAAAAAGCAGCATCGATTTTTTTTTTATTTTAAGACAATCATATGCTCTTGTGACACATGTGCTCTATGACTATGTGCCATTATATTTCTAGAGAGAAGAGTGGCACCACCCCAGAGTGGCAGGGATGAAGACCATTTCTTTTCAACAGGTCAGATCTGCCCCAAAAATTTGTCCAATTGTCTATGAAACCTATGTTATTATGCGGGCATCCAGGCATTGAGTGACAACAGTCTGCTATGTATCTCATCACCAAAGCATATTACATCATACTTGCAAGTTTACACACCTCTTTAATGTTATTTTTAGTGATCTCCAACTGGCGAAGTTGAACATCATTTAGTGACTTGGATAACAATCTTACTGAATTTACATTAAGCATTAGCCAGCACTTTTAAATTTGCCAAGATGTCAGGCACTCTGGCTCCTGGGAAACATTGGACTTTGGTGGCTGGTGTCTCTATTTTCACGTTCTGTACAATATAATCACCAATTACTAGGGCACTTTGTATGTGTATGTTAAATAGAAAATGACAATTACACTTAAACGTATGTTTTACTGGTTTGTTACAGGGAGAGATGTCAGTAGTAAACGTAAGTGGTAACCTATATATATATATATATATATATATATATATATATATATATATATATATATATATATATACTGTGTGTGTATATATATATATATATATATATATATATATATATATATATATATATATATATATATTATTATTATTATTTTAGATTGTAAGCAACATAGCCTACCAGGTACCAGCTGTGTGAGAGAAGTACACCTTAGTGGATTTCTGCCACAGCATTTTGCACAACCGTTTTAAACTAAATGATCTACAAATTTATGAAATAAATTTTCTGTATTGTTTTTAAAGCTGCATGAAGAAGAAGAAGAAGAAGAAGGTTTTATTTATATAGCTCCTTTATAGTATATGCACACAAACAATATAGACACAAATACAATATAAACACATATACAACATATAGCCATTTATCCAAAGTACATATTAAACAGACATGTTTTTAACTGACTCTTGAAGGCAGACAAAGATGGGATTTAAAAAAAATACGTAGTCTTTTTTGGTAATGAACAGCTGATTGAAGCCTTTGGCAACAACGATTTAACATGCAAATATCGGATAGAAGAGTGGTTGGAAAATAGTTTATTACAAAAACAAAGTTTTCATGGTTACAGGCTTCTTGAAATTGACAAAAGTATGCAAAAACAAACGCATTAAATAAACAAAAGAAAACTCTTTATAAGCATGCAGGTCAACAGTATCTTCCAGATGTGAACGGTCTGTCCACACAGTCCCAGTGGTACCTGTCACGAATCCGGTTCATGGTCTTCCGTCCACTCATCATCAGAGGTCGCCCTTCCTTCATATTGACTCTCGCACCACACAGACTGTTGCCCATTACACTGGACTGCATTTCCCATCATCCATTGCACTGAGCACACAACTGTCATCATCACACAGCTGTCTCAATCACATGCTCACACTTGAGAACTATCACACAATCACACACCCTATATACTGTAAACCATGGACTTCTGTTCACAGATCGCCGAGTATTGTCTAGCGTATATCGCTCTTCCAGTGATAGCTACATTACGGAGCCCTTCCGTGTTTTCTAAAGTCTAAGTCTAGTTTATTGCCTGTGTCATTTCGTTTTTTGATCTTCTGCCTGTGTAACTTGGATTAACCCTTTGCCTGCTGTTTCAGACTCTGTTTATACCTTGCCTGGACTATTGCTCTTGTTATTGGATTATCTCTCTGCTTTGCCTTGTTGGATATTGTTCACCGATCGAAGACCCACGCTTGCCGTAGGATTACTCTTTGTCTTGCCCATGTTATATCTGTTTGCCACTGCTTGAACCATGCCTGTAATGACCACGTCTCTGTCTAATAAAAGTTCGCACATGGATCCACACGTCTCGTCGGCTCCGTTACAGTACCATTTTCCACAGTCCATACATTCAATCTAAGGAAGTAAACACGTAAAAAAGTTACATAATGGCATGATACAAGAGAACAGCTACTACAGCTTTCTCAATGTATACTTTTCTCACCCATTGGTCAGGTTCACTGGTAACACTTTACAATCAGGTGTCATTTGTTAACATTAGTTAATGTATTAACTAACATGAACAAACAATGAACAATGCATTTATTACACTATTTATTAATCTTTGTTAATGTTAGTTAATGAAAATACAGTTGTTCATTGTTTATTCATGTTAGTTCACAGTGAATAACTAATGTTAACAAACACAACTTGTGATTTTAATAATGCATTAGTAAATGCTGAAATTAACATGAACTAAGATTATTAAATACTGTAGAAGTATTGTTCATTCTTAGTTTATGTTTACTAGTGTTGTTAACTAATGTTAACTAATGAACCTTATTGTAAAGTGTTACGGGTTCGCTTTTGCATGTATTCTGCTCTCCACAAGAAAAGCAGAGCTCTGAAAGGTCATCTTTTGACGATGTGGATATGAGTATGTTTGTCATAAGCAGGGCTGTAGCTGGGGTTTGCTGGGCCCTGATGCAGGCTGTACCCGTGGGCCCTGTTTGAAATTGTTTAATTTGTATGTTTGTTCTATTTATTTATTTGTGCTATTTACACAATGTTTACATTTTTTTTTCAAGTTTGTAGGTGTCCAGGTACAGAAACCAAATAATCAAATGTAAAATAGTGTAGCAAATTAGCTCAAAAAGAGAATTGTATATAAATAATTACAATTAATTATGATTAATTACAGCTATTTATATCGGCTGACAGTAATAACTGTCGCAGAGTTAAATTGCCATCAGCTGATCTGTTCGTCCAGCGAACATTCAGTGTAAATTCATATCAACTCTAAGAAAGGATATTTCCGTGGCCACAGAAAATATCTTCCTATTACTGCATTAAAGCATGTAGCAAAGGTCAAAATCGTAAAGGGACATTAATATGCAAGGCAGAATCAGAAACTCATGTAATTTGTGCACAAGAGTTTTATTAACTAAATGCTACCACACATAACTAATCTAAACAAACAACGAATAACGCATACATACAAAGTGGAGCTAAAGTGGATGAATGAAGCCATTAGAGAAAACAGAGAATGCAGTTATGGAAAAAGTCATTTAACCACCTGAGTAAAACCATCAGCGCCGTTTATAACAGGGTCTATAACTTATACTAAACCTCTGTTTCGTTTAGTAATGTACTATACTTGCACTTCCTTTGTCGTGACGGAATGCGGTCTCGGATGAAAAGTCTTGATGGTTTCAAGGTTTTTGGACTCGCGATCACGTTCTTCCGGGGTGAAGAGTAATGAATTCCAAAGATGTTCTTAGGTAGAAATGTTCTTCCAGGTAGAGAGTGGAAAAAGAGTTAAGAAAGAGATCTGCTGAGGTCCGAGGAGCTTTGAATTGAATGGAAAGACAAGGCCATAAGCCTGGCACAATAACTTAAGGGTCCAGAAGAGTTCCAGCTCACATCTTCCTCATCCTCTTGGGGTCTAACAGATCCGCAGACTGGGTCTTTGTGGTCAAGAGTCATCTCCAGGCTGGGGAGATCACTCTATGTTGGGTCGACCGGGTGCGCCCACAATCAGAAGATAGCAGAAGAGCTTTTTGCAGAAGAAGTTCTTGCAGAAGAGAGAAGAGAGGTTTTTTTTAGAAGAGAGGGCCGGACCTGTGAGTGAGACCTTTATTTGGTATAGAGGTCACACCTCTGGGGAGTCAAAGAGCCAATGGTCTCCAGTCTCTTTGGAGGGACGGTTTTACGACTCTTTGTCTCTGAGCATGGTAATTTGCATGGGGTTGGATTTAATAGTTGATGTGCAATTATTAAAGATTCTTAGAACACTAATATGTTGCATAGGTATCAACATGTAATATACACTGTCATTTAGATCATCCGAAGACGAATTGATAGAGATCAAACATGATATAAGTGAGGTAATATAAACTAGTGATCTATCATAAGCATGCATAAAACAGGATACAGTACAAAAGACAATATACACGAACAGTAACAATATACACAATGACCTGAGGATGTGTGTATGTATTCAAAGAAAGGTTTTTCAATGAATTAATTAGAGAAGAGTCCATTCTTATGTGCCTTAATGTCTCTTTCCTAAGGGAAAATTAGGTGAGTGTTGCTCGGCCCGCATTCCTTAGAGCAATAAAACTAGTGTTATCAGGTTGGTTGCTATGGAACCGGGGGCCTGGAGTCATCACAGACATACCGGTACTCAGAATGTGTGTTGGGTGAGGGGTCTGTGATTATTTGTTAATCTAATAACTAATTTGATTTGTTAAATCTGATGAAAAAATGTGTGTCTGATTGGTCCAAATGCTACGATAGCATTGCATAGTTTTCACTGTATAAATTAAATATAGCTAGATTGATTTTTGTTAAAACTACAAAGTAATTCAGTCAAGAGCAGAGAGTGATTTTCTCTCTTTCCTTTTCTTGGATTAACATTAAGGACACCGACAGCAGCTAGTAAATTAGGCGCGATCACTTTAAAATACAATGTATCCAATATAATGATACACATCTGGGCCTGTAGTCACAAAACATTTAATCTTACCACTAAGAGTTCTCCTAAATAGTAGTAAAAGTTTTTAGCTAAGAGTTTTCTCTTAAAACCTATTCACAAAGCTGCTGAGACAAACTTTTACTAAGGAATAGAGAGAAGTCTTAAGCTAAGAGTAAGGGCGGGGCTGACCTCGTTGCTATGAATGATGTCATCATGCTTACTAACTATGCACACAGTGATTGGCTGATAGTCTCTGTCAGAGATTTATTCATTGAAATATTGTAGAGCATTGCCATATTCAAATGTCACTAAAGTATATGTTCAGCTAATTGTCATCTGTTCTTCTCGTAAATAATTAGCGGATATGTATATAAACAGCCTTTAAATTAACAGAGTGGAATAATCATGGCTGATAGTAAGACATACAAATGTAAAAGAAAACTAAACTGGACGCAAGAACAGAATCAGATCAGAATCAGAATGAGCTTTATTGGCCAGGTATGCTTACACATACGAGGAATTTGTTTTAGTGACAGAAGCTCTACAGTGCAACAGAAAGACAGCAACAGGACAGGACACAGATAATAAAAGAATAATATACAAATATACAAATAGGCAATGTACAAATAGCAAAAACAATATATAATATAGACAATTATGGTGTACAGGTCTGATATGTGCAAATTTGAAATGAAAAAAAATAAGTATGTGTGGTGAATAAATAATTTATAATAGTGTTGTGTGTTCCACATTTAATTTCAAGTGTTCATGAGATGGATTGCCTGAGGGAAGAAACTGTTCCTGTGCCTAGCCGTTCTGGTGCTCAGAGCTCTGTAGCGTCGACCAGATGGCAACAGTTCAAAGAGGGAGTGTGCTGGATGTGAGGGGTCCAGAGTGATTTTGCCAGCCCTTTTGCTCACTCTGGATAAGTACAGTTCTTGGAGAGTGGGGAGGGTTGTACCAATGATTCGCTCAGCAGTCCGGACTACCCTCCGTAGTCTTCTGAGGTCAGATGTTGTAGCTGAGCTGAACCAGACAGTTATTGAAGTGCAGAGGACGGATTCAATGATGGCGGAGTAGAACTGTTTCAGCAGCTCCTGTGGTAGGTTGAACTTCCTCAGCTGGCGAAGGAAGTACAACCTCTGCTGGGCCTTTTTGACAATGGACTCAATGTGATTGTCCCACTTCAGGTCCTGAGAAATGATGGTGCCCAGGAATCTGAATGTCTCCACTGCAGTCACAGTGCTGTTCATGATGGTGAGTGGGGGGAGAGCAGGGGGGTTTCTCCTGAGGTCCACAATCATCTCCACAGTTTTGAGTGTGTTGAGCTCCAGGTTGTTAAGACTGCACCAGACAGCCAGCTCCTTAACCTCCTGTCTGTAAGCAGACTCGTCACCGTCCTGGATGAGGCCGATCAGTGTGGTGTCATCTGCAAACTTCAGGAGCTTGACAGAGGGGTCTTTAGATGTGTAGTTGTTGGTGTAGAGGGAGAAGAGCAGTGGGGAGAGAACACAGCCCTGAGGAGCTCCAGTGCTGATGGTGCGGGTGCTGGATGAGAATTTTCCCAGCTTCACTAGCTGCTGCCTGTCTGTCAGGAAGCTTGTGATCCATTGACAGATGGAGGTGGGGACGGAGAGCTGAGTTAGTTTATTCTGAAGGGTGTCCGGGATGATGGTGTTAAAAGCGGAGCTGAAGTCTACTAACAGGATCCTCACATAAGTCCCTGGTCTGTCCAGATGCTGCAGGATGAAGTGCAGTCCCATGTTGACTGCATCATCCACAGACTTGTTTGCTCTGTAGGCAAACTGCAGGGGGTCCAGTAAGAGTCCGGTGGAGGACTTCAGATAAGCCAAAACCAGTCTTTCAAATGATTTCATGACCACAGACGTTAGAGCCACAGGTCTGTAGTCATTAAGTCCAGTAATTTTGGAATTCTTTGGGATGGGGATGATGGTGTAGCATTTGAAGCATGAGGGGACTTCGCACAGCTCCAGTGATCTGTTGAAGATCTGTGTGAAGATGGGGGCCAGCTGGTCAGGACAGATTTTTCGGCAGGCTGGTGACACACCGTCTGGGCCTGGTGCTTTCCTTCTTTTGTTCTTCCTGAAGACCTGGCGCACCTCATCTTCGCTGATCTGAATTGCAGGTGTGGAGGAGAGGGGGGTTGCTGGAGGTGTGAATGTTTGTGTGGAGAGGTGTTCAGGGTGGGTGTGGGGTGTTTTGTCAAACCTGCAGTAGAGCTCATTCAGATCCTCTGCCAGGTGTTGATTCTCCAGAGTGCTGGGGGATGGTGACTTGTAACTGGTGATATCTTTCATACCTTTCCACACTGAAGCAGAATCACTGGAAGAGAATTTTTTCCTTAGCTTGCCGGAATAATTCCTCTTTGCCACTCTGATCTCCTTTTCCAGTGTGTATTTGGCCTGTTTATACAAGACTTTATCCCCCTTTCTGTAAGCATCTTCTTTGGCCTGACGGAGCTGTCTGAGTTTTGCAGTGAACCATGGTTTGTCGTTGTTGTAAGTTAGATGAGTCTTGGTAGGAATGTACATATCCTCACAGAAACTGATATAAGATGTTACAGTCTCTGTGAGCTCATCCAGATCATTGGCAGCAGATTCAAAAACAGTCCAATCAGTGAAAGAGAAAGAGAAACAGGCTTCTAAAACCCGCTCTGTTTCATTAGTCCATCTTTTAACAGTTCTTAATACAGGTTTTTTAGATTTGAGTTTCTGCCTGTAGGTTGGTATAAGATGAACCAAACAGTGATCAGAGAGTCCTAAAGCTGCTCGTGGGACAGAGTGATATGCGTCCTTTATCGCTGTATAACAGTGATCCAATATATTACGGTCTCTGGTGGGACATGTGATGTGCTGTCTGTATTTTGGCAGTTCGCGAGAGATTTGCTTTATTAAAGTCCCCGAGAATGATTAAAACAGAGTCCGGGTGTTGTTGCTGTCTCTGTGATTTGATCAGCTAGTTTCTGTAAAGCTGAGCTCACGTGCGCTTGCGGAGGAATATAAACACTCACGAGAATGAACAAGCAAAAATCCCGTGGCGAGTAGAAAGGCTTGCAGTTAATGAAGAGAGTTTCTAGATCAGAACAGCACATCTTCTTTAACACAGTTACATCTGTACACCACCTCTCATTGATGTAAAAGCACGTCCGCTGCCGCGCGATTTCCCCGTTGATTCTGCGTGGCGCCAGACGAACAGCTGTTACTTCTGGCCCAACTTGGTAATGAAAACAAGGATATTATCAAAGGAAAATTTGGAATTGGGATAACCTTCAAAACCAAAAAAAGATGCGTGGGAAACATGCAAATAAATGCAGCGTGTTTCTAAAATGTTTATGTTCTGAGGCAGATTGCTGGCAACAGCAATTTTATCCCTGCTGAAAAAAAACAACAACAATAGAAACCATCACAGAATTTGTAATGGTTTTACTAGTTATAATGGGAATTGTACTGGTTTCAATGGAAACTGTAATGGTGCCTGTTGGTCTCTACTGGTAATTGGTCATCTTCTATTTTTGGCTTATTAAAACCACTAAATCCTAATGGAATATGTTCCAAAACATTGTAACAGAAGAGGACTGGACACAACAGGTTAGTAAAAGCAAAAGTGTTTATTTTAAGCACAGAGAGTTCGGGTGATGAATCCAGGCAATAACACGGTGAGTAGTAATGTTGTAGAGAAGTTCTTAAGCTGGATGATCTTTGAGTGGATGATCTTTGTATCTGATTGTTACAGGAACTGGAACGGACATGGGAGGAAGCACACACCTCAGTCTTCCGGAGCCTGGGAGAGATGGGAGAACTGGAGACACAGGAGGGACGAGGAGTCACTAGGAGGAACACAGGGGGTAAGTAGAGCAGGTAAGTATTCAATGTAGGTATAGCAAGTCAGAGAGTCCTCTACATATGAACGAGATCGGACAGTGAAGGTGTCTGAGGTGTGTGCTTATATGCTGCTGGTAATGAGGTGCTTGATTGAAGACAGGTGTTCAGGTGTTCATCATTGTGATTGGGTGGTGATGGAACCTGGCTGATCCGTAACAGTACCCCCTCCTTCACGGCCCGCTCCTAAGGGCCGAACACCCCAACGTCGTGGTGGTCTGCCTCTGCCCCGAGGAGCTGGCTGATCTGGATGAGCTGCATGGAATTCAGTCAAAAGAGCAGGGTCTAATATGTCAGTTCTTGGTACCCACGATCGTTCCTCAGGTCCATATCCTTCCCAGTCTACGAGATACTACAGTTGCCCACCACGACACCGGGACTGCAGAATCTCCTTCACCTTATAGACCGATCCTTCGTCTAGGATTAAAGAAGGAGGAGGCTCCTCCGCCTGGACAGGCTCTGTGGGGAGAGGGACAGGTTCATGGTGAGGTTTAAGCAGTGAAACATGGAACGTAGGGTGAATTCTATAGTGTGGAGGGAGTTGGAGCTTGTAAGTGACTGGGTTTACTTCTTCCAGGATGGTGAAGGGGCCAACGAATCTGGGAATTAGCTTCCTACAGGGCAGGCGCAGTCGGATGTCCCGGGTCGACAACCATACCTTCTGGCCTGGATGATAGGTAGGTGTCTCAGCTCTTCTGACATCTGTCGCTGTCTTCTGCCTGCGCACTGCCCGTTGGAGATGGTGGTGGCTGTCATCCCAGACCCTCTCGCTCTCCCGGAACCAGTAGTCAACAGCGGGGATATCAGATGGTTCCCCGGACCAGGGGAACAGTGGAGGCTGGTAGCCGAGCACGCACTGGAAGGGAGTGAGACCAGTAGAGTTTTGTCGCAGAGAATTTTGGGCATGCTCGGCCCAGCCTAGGAACTGGTTCCAGGAGTTCTGGTGGCCATGGCAGAAGGTCTATAGGAATCGCCCCACCTCCTGGATCTTCCTCTCCGTTTGTCCATTTGATTCTGGGTGATAACCGGACGAGAGGCTGACGGTCACACCTAGGAGTTGGAAAGAAGCCTTCCGTACCCGAGATATAAACTGGGGTCCTCAGTCAGAGACGATGTCTTCGGGGATGCCATAATAACGGAAGACGTGGTTGAAGAGTAATTCCGCCATCTCCAGTGCTGTGGGGAGACCTTTGAGAGGTAGAAGATGACAGGATTTAGAAAAAACGATCAACTATGACTAGGATGCATGTGTTACCTTCCGAGGGTGGCAGATCTGTGACAAAGTTTACTCCTAGGTGTGACCATGGGCGATTCAGGACTGGTAGTGGAAGGAGTTTGCCAGCTGGTAAGTGGCGTGGACTTTTAGACATGGGACAATCGGGGCATCCTTGCATGAACCTTCTCACGTCCCTTGCCATATTGGGCCACCAGAAGCGGTCTCGTAGCAGCGAGAGGGTGTTGTTGGCCCCTGGGTGGCCAGTACCTCGAGATGAGTGAGCTGAATGAATCAAGGGAGTGCGTTGGGTTCATGGAACATATTGACATCCTGGAGGACAGCCCGACAGATTATTGGGAGCAGGATCAGCGGCGGCTGGAGGGGAGCTCTATTCGATGGGAGTGACGATCATCTTCGGTGGGAGGATGTTTTCAGGCTCCTCTGTGCCTTCTACTGAACCATGGATCCGAGACAGCACATCTGCCTTGACATTTCTGGGCCCAGGACGGTAGGAAATGGTAAAGTTAAATCGGGTAAAGAATAAAGCCCACCTGACTTGGTGAGGATTCAGATGTTTGGCCTCCCGGAGATATTGGAGGTTCTTGTGTTCGGTTAATACGGTGAATGGTTGTGCTGCTCCTTCCAGCCAATGCCTCCACTCTTCTAAGGCAAGCTTGATGGCTAGCAATTCTCAGTTGCCGATGTCGTAATTGGTCTCCGCCGAGCTGAGCTTCCTAGAATAGAAGGCTCATGGATGGAGTCGAGCTGGGTTCCCCTGCTGTTGAGACAATACTGCCCCCACTCCTGTAGTAGAGGCATCGACTTCGACAACGAAAGGGAGTTCAGGATCAGGGTGTACAAGGAGGGGGGCGCTGGTGAAGGCTTGCTTGAGGGAGGTAAAAGCTTCTTCAGCTGTAGGTGTCCAGGACAGAGACTTGGGCTTTCCCCGGAGCAGACTAGTGAGGGGACTGGTGATGCTACTGTAATTCTGGATGAAATGGCGGTAAAAGTTGGCAAATCCGAGGAATCGTTGGAGCTCTTTTACCGTGGTGGGTATTGGCCAGGATGTGACTGCTTCGACCTTCCCCTCGTCCATCTGGATGCCTGCACAGTCTATGTTGTATCCGAGGAATTGCACAGAAGGCAGATGGAAAGTGCATTTCTCCGCTTTGAGGTACAACCAATGTTCTCTCAGGCATTGGAGGACCTCCGCAACATGTTGGCGATGTTCTGCCTGGCTTAGGGAGTAGATGAGGATATCGTCGATGTAGACAATCACGAACCGATGGAGGAACTCCCGGAGCACCTCATGCATAAAGTCCTGGAATACGGAGGGGGCGTTGGCGAGTCCATAGGGCATGACAAGATACTCATAGTGGCCAGTAGGGGTCATGAAGGCAGTCTTCTATTTGTCCCCCTCACGTATCCGGATGAGGTTATATGCGCTGCGGAGGTCCAGTTTAGTGAAGATGGTTGCACCACGGTGATGTTTGAGGGCGCTGGGGACGAGGGGAAATGGATACCGGAATTTAACTGTGATATTGTTAAGAGCTCGGTAGTCTATACAGGGCCGCAAGCCTCCGTCCTTTTTAGCCACAAAGAAAAATCTTGATGCAGCAGGGGAACTTGATGGACGGATGTAGCCTTGACCCAGCGCCTCCTTGATGTATTCCTCCATGGCCTTCTGTTCTGGAAGCGAGAGTGGGTAAATCTTTCCACGAGGCACTGGCTCACCCGGAATGAGATCTATGGCACAGTCCCATGGTCGATGTGGTGGTAGACGGGAAGTTTGTTTGGGGCAGAAGACATCACTGAAGGGAGCATAGCAGAGTGGGATATCCACCGATTGCTTCTCAATGGGACTTTCTATGGAGGTCAAATTTACAGGAATGACTTCTGTGGCAATCATAAGAGATGAGGGTGTCACGGGGAAGCAGCCTGGAAAGTCAAGTCAAGTCAAGTCATCTTTATTTATATAGCGCTTTTAACAATACAGATTGTGTCAAAGCACTTAACAGTATCAAATTGGATAGAGTGTCAGTAATGTATAATAATAAGATTAAACACTCAATTTTCAGTTAAAGGCATTTCATTATTGAATTCAGAGATGTCATTGTCTAGCTCAGTTTAGTTTAAATAGTATATATGAAATCAAATTGACGATAATCGTTAGAAATTAAGTGTCCCCAACTGAGCAAGCCAGAGGCGACAGCGGCAAGGAACGAAAACTCCCTCTGTGACAGAATGGAGAAAAAAACCTTGGGAGAAACCAGGCTCAGTCAGGGGGCCAGTTCTCCTCTGGCCAGGATATTATTATTTATTTTTTTACTTATTGTATTAATTAAATTTTAAATGTATAAATGTATTATATTTCTATTTCTATATTGTTGCAATTTCTAACAATAATAGTATTATGTAGTTAGGTATTTTATTATATTATAGTTATTTTGTTTAATTTTAAGTTTTATTGTATTTAAGTCGAGGTCTTCACTGGGGATATGTCCCCGGGGCTCATCCAGGTATCCGGCCTCCGCCGACGGTCAGGGTCGCAGACATCATCTCCCGGCGCCATCTGATCCGGACACGGACTGAGAAACAGAATAATAAAGAAACAGACAAATATTAGCGTAGATGCCATTCTTCTTACGATGTAACGAGTACATCGTGTGTTATGAGGAGTGTTCCCGGTTCCGGTTGATCTAATTAATGCAGCCTAACAATCCTTTAATGGATTTGAATAATAGAAGTGTATTAGTGTGTTATGTGTAAGCCAGGTTAAAGAAATGTGTCTTTAATCTAGATTTAAACTGACACAGTGTGTCTGCCTCCCGAACAGTGTTAGGTAGATTGTTCCAGAGTTTGGGCGCTAAATAGGAAAAGGATCTGCCACCCGCAGTCGATTTTGATATTCTAGGTATCATCAAATGGCCAGAGTTTTGAGAACGCAGCAGACGTGGAGGACTATAATGTGATAAGAGCTCGCTCAAGTACTGAGGAGCTAAGCCATTCAGGGCTTTATAAGTAATTAACAAGATTTTAAAATCTATCCGATGTTTGATAGGGAGCCAGTGCAGTGTTGACAGAACCGGGCTAATATGGTCATACTTCCTGGTTCTAGTAAGGACTCTAGCTGCTGCATTTTGGACCAACTGTAGTTTATTGATCAAGCGTGCAGAACAACCACCCAGTAAAGCATTACAATAGTCTAACCTTGAGGTCATAAACGCATGAATTAGCATTTCTGCATTTGACGTTGAGAGCATAGGTCGCAATTTAGATATGTTTTTGAGATGGAAAAACGCAGTTTTACAGATACTAGAAACATGGCTTTCAAATGAAAGATTGCTATCAAACAGCACACCTAGGTTCCTAACTGATGAAGAAGAATTGACAGAGCAGCCGTCACGTGTTAGATAGTGTTCTAGGTTATTACATGTGGGGTTTTTAGGTCCGATAATTAACACCTCTGTTTTTTCAGAATTTAGCAGTAAGAAGTTACTCGTCATCCAGTTTTTTATATCGACTATACATTCCGTTAGTTTCTCAATTGGGTGTGTTTCACCGGGCCGTGAAGAAATATAGAGCTGAGTATCATCAGCATAACAGTGAAAGCTAACACCATGTCTCCTGATAATATCTCCCAAGGGTAACATGTAAAGCGTGAAAAGTAACGGCCCTAGTACTGAGCCTTGAGGTACTCCATACAGCACTTGTGATCGATATGATACCTCTTCATTTACTGCTACGAACTGATGGCGGTCAGATAAGTACGATTTGAACCATGCTAAGGCACTTCCACTAATGCCAACTAAGTTTTCTAGTCTATTCAAAAGAATGTTGTGGTCGATAGTGTCGAACGCAGCGCTAAGATCCAGTAGAACTAATAAAGAGATACAACCATGATCAGATGATAGAAGCAGGTCATTTGTAACTCTAATGAGAGCAGTCTCAGTACTATGATACGGTCTAAATCCTGACTGGAATTCCTCACAGATACCATTTTTCTCTAAGAAGGAATATAATTGTGAGGATACTACCTTTTCTAGTATCTTTGACAGAAAAGGGAGATTTGAGATCGGTCTGTAATTAACTAGATCTTTGGGGTCAAGTTGTGGTTTTTTAATGAGAGGCTTAATAACAGCCAATTTGAAGGTTTTGGGGACATATCCTAATGACAATGATGAATTAATAATAGCCAAAAGAGGATCTATGACTTCTGGAAGCAGCTCTTTTAGTAGTTTAGATGGAATAGGGTCTAACACACATGTTGTTGGTTTAGATGATTTAACAAGTTTATACAATTCTTCCTCTCCTATAATAGAGAATGAGTGGAATTGTTCCTCAGGGGATCTATAGTGCACTATCTGATGCGATACTGTAGCTGACGGCTGCATGGTTACAATTTTATCTCTGATAGTATCGATCTTGGAAGTAAAGTAGTTCATAAAGTCATTACAGCTGTGCTCTTGAGAAATGCCAACACCTGTTGATGCTTTATTTTTCGTTAAATTAGTGACTGTATTGAATAAATACCGGGGGTTATGTTTGTTTTCTTCTAGAAGAGACGAAAAGTAATCAGATCTAGCCGTTTTTAATGCTTTTCTGTAGGATAGGGTACTTTCCCGCCAAGCTATACGAAATACCTCTAGTTTTGTTTTCCTCCAGCTGCGCTCCATTTTCCGGGCTGCTCTCTTTAGGGTGCGAGTGTGCTCATTATACCACGGAGTCAAACTGTTTTCTTTGATCTTCCTTAAGCGTAAAGGAGCAACTGTATCTAAAGTGCTAGAAAAGAGAGAGTCCATAGTTTCTGTTACATCATCAAGTTTTTCTGCGCTGTTGGATATGCTGAGGAATTGAGATAAATCAGGAAGATTACTTACAAAGCAGTCTTTTGTGGTAGAAGTGATGATTCTACCATACTTGTAACAAGGAGTAGAATTTACAGTTTTAGCTATATGGAGTTTACACAAGACTAGATAATGATCTGAGATATCATCGCTTTGCTGCAGAATTTCAACACCACTAACATCAATTCCATGTGACAGTATTAAATCTAGAGTATGATTTCGACAATGAGTAGGTCCTGAAACATGTTGTCTAACCCCAATAGAGTTCAGAATGTCTATGAATGCTGATCCTAATGCATCTTTTTCATTATCGACATGGATATTAAAATCACCAACAATTAAGACTTTATCTGCAGCCAGTACTAACTCAGATAGAAAATCAGAAAATTCTTTAATAAAGTCTGTGTGGTGCCCCGGTGGCCTGTACACAGTAGCCAATACAAACATCACAGGGGATTTATCACTAACACATGTTTCTCTAGATAATGTTATACGCAGCACCATAACTTCAAACGAGTTATACTTAAAGCCTGCCCTCTGAGAAATACAGAGAATATTGCTATAAATTGTAGCAACACCTCCCCCTTTACCTTTTGGACGTGGCTCATTTTTATAGCAGTAATCTTGGGGGGTAGACTCATTTAAAGTAATGTATTCATCTGGTTTTAGCCATGTTTCTGTCAAACAAAGCACATCTAGCTTATGGTCAGTGATCATATCATTTACAAATAGTGCTTTTGTAGAAAGGGACCTGATATTCAGTAAGCCAAGTTTTATCAGTTGTTTCTCTGTATTGTAAACATTTTTTATTTGTTGAACATCAATTAAATTGTTACTTTGGTTTGGACGTTTTCTGTATTTTCTAGTACGGGGAACAGACACAGTCTCTATAGTGTGATATCTAGGTGAAGGAGTCTCTATGTGCTGAGAATTAACTGACTTCTGTGACGTGAGGCGGCTAGCAGACGGTCGGTTTAGCCAGTCTGTCTGCTCCCTGACTTGGGCCCTAGTTAGTCAAGTACGAACTCTAAGACTATGTGCCATATTTCTAGAGAGAAGAGCGGCACCACCCCAGGAGGGATGAACACCATCTCTTTTCAACAGGTCAGGTCTGCCCCAAAAACTCTTCCAATTGTCTATGAAACCTACGTTATTCTGCGGGCACCACTTAGACATCCAGCCATTGAGTGACGACAGTCTGCTATGTATCTCGTCACCCCGGTAAGCAGGGAGGGGACCAGAGCATATTACAGTGTCTGACATCGTACTTGCAAGTTCACACACCTCTTTAACATTATTTTTAGTGATCTCCGACTGGCGAAGTCGAACATCATTAGCGCCGACGTGGATAACAATCTTACTGAATTTACGTTTAGCATTAGCCAGCACTTTTAAATTTGCCAAGATGTCAGGCGCTCTGGCTCCCGGTAAACATTGGACTATGGTGGCTGGTGTCTCTATTTTCACGTTCCGTACAATAGAATCGCCAATTACTAGAGCACTTTCATCAGGTTTCTCAGTGGGTGCGTCACTGAGTGGGGAGAACCTGTTTGATGTTTTGATCGGAACGGAAGAGCGGTGTTTTGACCCACGACTATGCCGTCTCACAGTCACCCAGTTGCCCTGCTGCATGGGCACAACCGGAACCGAACAATGTACAGGAGTCCCTGAGCTAGTCGCATCCAAAGCAGTATCTACAGCCCTCACATTCTTACTATCCTCAACTAAAGTTTGGATGCATGTCTCTAGTTCTAAAATCTTCTCTGTCAGCCTAACTATTTCCCTGCATTTATCACATGTGAATCCCTCGTCGCCGACAGAGAGAGATAAACTGTACATGTGGCATGAAGTGCAAACAACAAGAGAAGGAGAAGCCATTACTCACCGTGATTGATGAATGATACCAACTTAACTTACCACTGTTGTTTGATGAACTTGTGAAAAACGGCGCGAGAGAGAAATGAAAACGGAGTGAGAAAAAATAAAACAATAATAGGCGCGAATAGAAACGTGAATGGAACCGCGAGTAACAAGCTAACCGGCTAACGCGCTGCACGCGCGCTGCACTCGCGGTTTTAAAAGCGAACGATCAAATTAGTTAGATTAGTTTGATAGATAATACCAAAAATATGGTGGGAATTAAGTTATATATTATCACTTTAAATAACAGAGAGTGAAAGTAAGGTAAAGATTCAATAAAAAAGCGGAGCTACAATCGCAAACCTCTCAGCAGCACAACAGACAGGAACAGACTGAAGCAATCGATCAGCAATCCAACAATCCAACCGTTAAGAGCATTTTTAATTAAGAGCATTTTTAATTCTTGGAAAGCAATCCTTGCCCCACTTCAGGACTTCCCTGGTCTTCCATGACAGGAAGGGATTGTGCTGTACCAACCACGGGCGCCCTAGAATGATGTCAGCTGTCGAACCCTCCAGAACCAGAACCCTCCAGAAAATGGATGTCCTCTGTGTGGAACAGGCCAATTCGGAGAGTGATGAGGCCTACACGGTGTCTCACGTGTCATCGGCAGAGAGGTTTACCAGTTATCGACTGGACTTGGTAGATAGTTTCTGTGGTAGTTGCTTGCAAGCTGAGCTGACGACAGAGGTCTCGGGAAATGAGGTTTCCTGTTGACCCGGAGTCGAGGAGAGCGGATACTGAAATTGAAACATTAGAAGCAGTAAGTGTTACACAAGTGGTGAGCGGTTCCATTTTTACCATCTTGGGTAGAATAGCACTCACCACTGGTCATTGAGGACGAAGAGGGCATGCCAGGATCATATGCCCTTGAGCTCCACAATACAGACACAGACCCCGGGTCAGCCTTCTCTGCCGTTCAGCGGAAGACAATCGCTGTCTGTCGATGATCATAGGTTCAGGTGCTGGTTCTGGAGGGTGAAATGGCTCTGGCCGGCGGAGGAATGCATTGCTGGTGGAGATTTGTGGAACTGCTAGACAGGACTGCATACGATTGGAGAAACGGATGGATAACTGTATAAATTTTTCGAGGCCACAGGTATCATCATATGCAGCGAGTTGTAAACGAAGCTGAGGCTCCAGCCCCTGTCGGTAGGTTGTTAGCAGCGATCGCTCATTCCATCCACTCGCTGCCGCAAGAGTCCTTAACTTCAGTGAATACTCAGCGATCGACATACTGCCTTGCTGCAAATAATACAGTTGCTCACCCACTGAGGTATCACCGTCGACTTTTCCGAAGACTTCACGGAAATGCATCATAAAGTTCTGCAGGCTCTGGACAACGGGTCCCGACTGTGCCCAGATTGTTTCCACTCACTGAAGTGCAGGCCCTGCTAGCAGAGAAATAATAAAAGCGATTTTAGAGGAATCGGTGTCTGATAGAGGAATCTTTGTATCTTTGTATCTGATCGTTACAGGAACTGGAATGGACTTGGGAGGAAGCACACACCTCAGTCTTCCGGAGCCTGGGAGAGATGGGAGAACTGGAGTCACGAGGAGTCACTAGGAGGAACACGGGGTAAGTAGAGCAGGTAAGTATTCAATGTAGGTATAGCAAGTCAGTGAGTCCTCTAAGTATGAACGAGATCGGACAGTGAAGGTGTCTGAGGTGTGTGCTTATATGCTGCTGGTAATGAGGTGCTTGATTGAGGACAGGTGTTCAGTACTCAGGTGACAGGGATCGTTGTGATTGGGTGGTGATGGAACCTGGCTGATCCATAACAAACATACTACAGGAAACCATTTTTTAACGGTTTTAATGGTTAAAAGTTGATGGTTTGTAATGTTTGTGATGGTATTTGTAGTGGAAACCATTAGAATTTATGTTATGGTTTGTATTGTGTTTTTTTTTTTTTTTTTTTTTTCCAGCAGGGAGGATAGTTTGTGATTTGGTTTTAGTCCTCTTCACTACTCCTAACATTCACATATTTAGGGGCTAGTTTTACCAGTAAAGCGCTTTGTGAAATACTCTTAGAGCAAAAATTTAGGAGTCCTAAATTTAGGATTGACACGCCCATTATTTCTAAGATTTTCTCCTAAATCGGCAAGTTATGAACTACTTTTAGCCTTAAGATGTTTTGTGAATACGGGCCCTGATTTCTTTCTCTACTGTTTACGTTCACTTAAGACATAACCAACAGTTTTTTCGAGGATACTTGCCAAGACGGGTGTTTCAACCTAATTTTGTATGTATTTGTCGGTTCAAGAGGCAAGAAGAGGCAAATCTCAATTTGGTGTTCAAGCGCAGTGAGCAGCTCTCTGCATGCACACTGTGCGCACAGAAGACAGCACATGGGAGTGCTGAATTCGGCTCACATCTTTTATGTTTGTATGTTTAAATTGGTTAGGTGTATCTGTTTGTTCGGGTGCAGGAGGATGCGAAGGAGAGCTCGGTTCAGTGTTTGTGTGCTGTCTGTGGGACGAGGTTCTTTGTGTGTGCACTGAACACTGCGTGCGAGTACTCAGTTGAGTTTTCCCACGTCTTGTTCAAGCGCTGTGAGCAGCTCTCTGTATGCACACTGTGCGCACAGAACACAGCACACGGGAGTGCTGAATTCGGCTCACATCTTTTGTGTTTGTATGTTTAAATTGGTTAGGTGTATCTGTTTGTTCGGGTGCAGGAGGATGCGAAGGAGAGTTTGGTTCAGTGTTTGTGTGCTGTCTGTGGGACGAGGCTCTCTGTGTGTGCACTGAACACAGCATGCGAGTACTCAGTTGAGTTTTTCCATGTCTTGTGTTTGAATGCTTTTAACCCTTTTGAATGTTTAAATTGGCAAGGCTTAAAAACATGTGCAAATGATGTGCTTTCATGATGTTGTGAAACAGTGGTGCATCAATTGTCCTGAGTGTCTTTTTAGACTGACCTTGGCCCGTCGTTGAAATCTCCAGGGGGCCCCCCCTCAGACGTGGGCCCCTATAATCGTCACCACCTTTCTCCCCACTAGCGACGGCTCTGGTCATAAGTATGTGACAGTTATGTATGAAATGCTTAAAAAGTCAAGTCAAGTCACTATTATTTGTATAGCGCTTTTAACAATGCAAATTGTCAAAGCAGCTTTACATCAGCTTGATATAAAGCTGGGTGGCTTTACATCAGCTTTACAGTATTTAGACGGGGAAGTAGTATGTCTGAATAGTGTCATTCTCCTCTAGCCAGACAAAATCAGCAGTTTAAATCTAGGCTGCAGCAGAGTCAGATTGTGCAAAGGACTCATCTGGTTCCTGTGGTCTTGTCCCGATGGCCGTCTAGGAGACAGGGTCTTCACTGGGGATCAGTCTCTGGGGCTCATCTAGTTGTCCTGGTCTCCACTGACGTTCAGGGCTGTAGAGGTTATCTCTAGGTGCTGATCCACCATCTGATCTGGATACGGACTGGATCCGAGTGGCTACGGTGACCTCGGAATAAGAAAGATACAGATTAATATTAGTGTAGATGCCATTCTTCTAATGATGTAACAAGTACATTGGGTGTTTTGGGAACTGTTCCCCGTTCCGGTTGACCTAATTAATGCAGCCTAACAATCCTTTAATGGATTTGAATTATAGAAATACAATAGTGTGTAGAAATTGTAAATATATAAGTAATATATATATATATATATAAGGGAAACAAGTCAATTTAGCTCAAAGGAAATCATTTATGATTTTATAGGGAATTTGAACAGAATCACTGTTTCACGGCTGATCACTGAGTCGGCAGCGAGTCACTGAACAAGCCGTATAACATCAACTTTGCACTGGATATTAAAATCCAAAATATAGTGAAAACACTATTAATAGCACAGTAACAAGATCGGCAGTTTAAGACATTAACTTGTAAGCACAAAACACAAGATACTTATCTTTTCAATATAAATAAGACTTTATTTATATAAACTTAAGACATGTAAACTAATCTAATCTAACACATGAACACACGCATTCACACATTGCAGAAAGAGAGGAAAGGATGAGTTTATAGAATGAAAATGTGAAATCCCAAGTTTACAGCAATATGTGCAATTGCCTATAGACCTGAACCATCAATCATTTGACCCTCGCATTGAGTTTCTCAATGAGGCTAAAATTTATATTAAACTGCACCGACTCAGCAAAAGTCTGGAGGTTGTACTTGCTTGTGTTGCCTTAAGGAATTCCCTTGTGTCCTTGTCGTCTTTGGAGAAAGGGGTTTCCCGAGGTTGCTGATTGGCTGAGTTCAGTGGTCTTTCGCAGTAAAGTCTTGGGCGTTGGCTCTTGATGCAGAGTTGGTCTGGTTGAAGTTTGGGCGGGTGCAGTTGGAGCTGGACTTTGCGGCAAACTTAACAAAACTCTCACGGAAAGACAAGAAATTAAAGTAAAAGAATAAAAGAATGTAACGAGACGGTGGTTTTTCTTCTCATTGTGTTGGCAGCTGGCATGTAGGCCAGAGCACGCTCAAAGAGCAGCGTCGAAACGCTGTAGCAAAAGAGAGGAGATCTGAGAAGCAGAGGAAGAGCCAAGAGAGCTAAGAGAAGAGAGAGTTTGATGGTGTCCTGAGTATTTAAACTCGGCTTCTAGACCGTCCTATCTGGACGTCTTGACCAATTACAAATTATCTTGGCTCGTGGTGTTGTATGTTTCTCCTCCCCATTCATAAATCTAACATGTTATCTTATCAGTCATATGGTCCAAATTTTCCCGCTCTTACAGAGTACAATTTTGGACATGATTTCTCTAACAAGACTATGGTACATTTGACAAAGAATTGATTGGAAGAAACATTTAAAGCATGATTTTTCAAACTCATACATACCACACAAGGATATGAACTCTTAAACTATTCCCTAGTTATTAAAATACATACATAATATGTGATTAAAACATGATCATCAATTGTGTGGGTTACATACATAATATGGAGTTCATTAGTTGCTCATAAGTCCTTTTAAGATGATTTTAGGTGCATATGGAAACGACTCTGTGGACAAAGGAATTTCAGTCTGATCTTTGTTCTATGTGGAGGTAAGAGAAGCTGTGATTTCTATCATGGAACACATGTGATGGCCATCTCTTTGACCATCAGTCTTGATTACTTGCCCCAAATTTGATGGTTTCCCTCCTTCATTGGAACTTATCAATAAGTGTTCCTTTTGTTTGAATGTTGCAAGCTGTTCTGTAAAAGAGGCTTGTTGGTTTGATTTCTTCAGAGGGCTGGAGCTAGGAATCTGATTTATGACGAACATCCTGTTGCAGCCTTGGGATCCTCTCTGGAATTTCGGCTCCTCATGTTTCAATGTTCGGATCGAATCTTAACTTTGTCTGACTCGTTCTGATCCTACAAGTGTATTATGTGTAAGCCAGGATAAAGAGATGGGTCTTTAATCTAGATTTAAACTGACAGAGTGTGTCTGCTTGCCGAACAGTGTTAGGTAGATTGTTCCAGAATTTGGGCGCTAAATAGGAAAACGATCTCCCGCCCGCAGTTGATTTTGATATTCTAGATATTATCAAATAGCCAGAGTTTTGAGATCACAGCGGACGTGAAGGACTATAATGTGATAAGAGCTCACTCGAATACTGAGGTGCCAAACCATTCAGGGCCTTATAGGTAATTAGCAAGATCTAAAAATGTATACGATGTTTAATAGGGAGCCAGTGCAGTGTTGACAGAACCGGGCTAATGCGGTCATACTTCCTGGTTCTAGTAAGAACTCTAACTGCTGCATTTTGAACCAGTTGGAGTTTATTAAATGCGCAGAGCAACCACCCAATAAAGCATTACACACTCTAAAAAATCCTGGGTTATTTTTTTAACCCAAATGCTGGGTTGAGCCTTTTGGGTCTTTTTTTGGGGGGGGGTTATTTTTTCAGTGTTTGGGTAGTTTTTGTGTTACCCATCCCCTGGGTCAAATGTAACAACCCAATATTTGGGTAATTTTTTAGTGTTACCCAGCTCCTGGATTAGACATAACAACCCAATGTTTGGGTAGTTTTTTAGTGTTTCCCAGCTCCTGGGTCAGACAGAACAACCCAATGTTTGGGTAGTTTTTTAGCGTTACCTAACTCCTGGGTCAGACATAACAACCCAGTGTTTGGGTAGTTTTTTAGTGTTACCCAGCTCCTGGGTCAGACATAACAACCCAATTTTTGGGTAGTTTTTGTATTACTCAGATCCTGGGTCAGACGTTACCCAGCGGTTGAGTTATTTATCGCAGGGATTTTGCATCGTCTTCTGGAGAGAGCAGTTCTAAGCGCTATCATATTGAAGCATTTCTTCGGTAAATACAGGTTTGTGTACATTTTATTTTATATATAAAATCGTTACTGTTCAATTTTATGCAGAGCAACATACAGGCGCGCGGTATGAATCACCTTTAACAAGCGTCGCGGTCTTTTCGTGTGATGGAAAAGCCTGATGCTTTGCATAAAATAAACGATTTTATTCTGAAAGATACAGAATACAAATACTTTGGATGTTAAAATATGTTCTCAGCGCTGTTTACTGTTTGTTTTTGGGCAGGTTATGAAGGCAGTTGCAGTATATTTTGGCTATGAGTGAAATGCAGGGTGGCGGTCTCAGCCGTGAGCAGTTCCCCACCAAACACGACTCCAGATCGGGCACGAGAGCCAGCGCTCTTACGGTGGAAACAGAATAACAGAGACTGTCGATTACATGTGAATTAGCCTACTTCTGTTTAATGTTTAATTTTTACTCCTAATATTTGTTAAACTAGTTTAAATAGGCAATATGTATAGCCTACATAAAAACGACATGCTATAAATGAGAAATAAAGGAAGTTATCATGCAAACCAGTGGTTGTGGAGCATTTTAGAAAAGTTTAGAGGATTTAAGTTCATCTGTAAACATTATTTCATGTATAAAGTAAAAAATTAGCTAGCATTATAAAAATGAATCAACCCATTAGCTGGGTTAAATCAACCCAATTATGATGGGTTAAATAAACAACCCAATTTGCTGGGTAAAATTAACCCCATATGTGTTCTGTCCTATATTTACTCAGCCCTTGGGTTAAAAACTACCGAAATTGGGTTGTTTTTAACCCAGTGTTTTTAGAGTGCAATAATCTAGCCTCGAAGTCATGAACGCATGAATTAATGTTTCTGCATTTGACACTGAGAGCATAGGTCATAATTTAGATATATTTTTAAGATGAAAACCTGCAGTTTTACAAATGATAGAAACATGTTTTTCGAAGGAAAGATTGCTATCAAAAAGTACACCTAGGTTCCTAACTGATGACGAAGAATTTACAGAGCAGCCATCAAGTATTAGACAGTGATCTAGGTTATTACATGCAAAAGTTTTTGGTACAATAATTAACACCTCTGTTTTTTCAGAATTTAGCAGTAAGAAATTGCTAGTCATCCAGTTTTTGACATCAACTATACATTCCGTTAGTTTTGCAAATTGATATATTTCATCGGGTCGCGAAGAAATATAGAGCTGAGTATCATCAGCATAACAGTGAAAGCTAACACCATGTTTCCTAATGATATCTCCCAAGGGTAACATGTAAAGCCTGAAAAGTAAGGGGCCTAGTATTGAGCCTTGAGGTACTCCATACTGCACTTGTGATTGGTATGATACCTCTTTATTTACTGCCACGAATTGATGGCGGTCAGATAAGTATGATTTGAACCATGCCAGTGCACTTCTTCTAATGCCAAAATAATTTTCTAGTCTATTTAAAAGAATGCTGTGGTCGACAGTGTCAAACGCGGTTCTAAGATCCAGTAGCACTAATGGAGAGAGACACAACAACGATCAGATAATAAGAGCAGGTCGTTTGTAACTCTAATGAGAGCAGTCTATGATGTAGTCTAAAACCTGACTGGAAATCCTCACCTATAGCATTTTTCTCTAAGAAGGAACATGGTTGTGAGGATACTACCTTTTCTAATATCTTTGACATAAAAGGGAGATTCGAGATTGCTCTGTAATTAATTAATTCTTCAAGTTGTGGTTTTTTAATGAGAGGCTTAATAACAGCCAGTTTGAAGGTTTTTGGGACATATCCTAATGACAATGATGAGTTAATAATATTCAGAAGAGGATCTATTACTTCTGGAAGCATCTCTTTTAGGAGCTTAAATGGAACTGTCATGGTTCATGGATCCGTGTGTTCATTTTGACATCTCTGTCTAGTCTGTGTGGGAGTGTCCATTGCCTAGTAACCGCAGTTGGCGGCCTAATCAGAGTGCACAGCTGCAGCTCGTTGTGCTGCCTTTATCTAGCTGACGGTTGCAGTGTGTGTTGTCGGTTCGTTTATCTTGTCTTGTTTCTCTGTCAACTCTCCTGATCTGTCCGGTCGCTGTGGATTATTCCTGCACCCACGCTGGATCGACTTGCACTGTTTTGGATTGTCTTCACTGTGGTTGTGAGAGTTTATGATTTCGGCTGGCGTTCCCAACTGCTGTCGTCTCTCTCATTGCTGTCACTAATAAACTCTTATTTGCACTTGAACTTGGATCTTGTGGCTACTCATTGTGACAGTGTAATGATCGGCCTTATCAGCCGAATTACATAGATTTAAAATGGGGTCAGATTCAACTGTGTGAGGTAAAATAAGTGTTTTAAAAAGATGAGACAACAACAAAAGTAGAATGACTAAACAGTGTTTTTACAGTATTCACAAAAGAACTACCAATAAAACTACACAATAAAACTAGAAATCCTAGGCTGTTAAAAGCACAGAGTCTTTCATTTCCATACTGTTAAAACAGTCCTTAAGAAATCCAGCGTGTTGTAAGCTCTAATATAAAAGTGTCCACCGGTTTATATACAATCCAAAGAAGTGATTAAAATGGCTAAGACAACATGAAAAACCATTAAAACTCAAATATATAGGTATAAAATCATCTTAATACATATTGAGTGGTATAAAACGTGTCTTTGTGTGACAGTGTCACATAGTCCCCCCCCCTTAGCCTATGTCTCCCGGGGGAAGGAACTAGTCCTTAAGGGTCCTGTCAGCCATTATCCCTGTGGTAGGTGTCCTCTTGTATGTGTGATTTAAAATGTCTTTATAATAAATAAGGTAAAACTAGGCCTTCCCACATTGGCACTAGTCTGCCGGAGGAATTTAGGCGAACACTAGAGAGAGGTTGAGTCACTATTTATGTAGCGCTTTTAACAATACAGATTGTGTCAAAGCACTTAACAGTATCAATTGGAGGATAGCGTGTCAGTAATGTATAATAATAAGATTAAACACTCAATTTTCAGTTAAAGGCATTTTATTATTGAATTCAGAGATGTCATTGTCTAGCTCAGTTTAGTTTAAATAGTATCTATGAAATCAAATTGACGATAATCGTTAGAAATTAAGTGTCCCCATACCAGCCTGGGTGTCCTAAGGTAGGTGGCGCCGCTCCTCCCAGCATGATGTTGCACCCAGCCACGCTGGTCGGCCAGCCCCCCTGGCGTTTCCTTCTTACCGGCTTAGGGGTCTCTTTGACGGATGATGATGAACAGTGAGGTTGTTGGTAAATGTGAGGCGGTTTCTTGCTAGGGGCGATGATGACACACTCCTTGTTCTCCACACCACACGATTTGCAGGCCCCGACAAACCTCCAGATGTCTCCGCGGATTGTGGGCCACCAGGTAACATCCAGGATTCGTAGGAGGGTCTTCAACCATCCATGGTGTTGATCCTGTGTCCTCCGATGAAAGTGCTGTTTGGTTTTCTGTACCAGAGACTTTGGGACGATGAGCTGGATCTTGTAGTTGTCCTTGTCCTTCTGAATCCACGAATACAGCAATCTGTGGTGGTCCTGCATGTATATCCCGTTGGTCGGTGATGTGGAAGGAGAGATGGTAAGTCCTTGCAGAGTGTCGTCATCACCCTGTGCGCTGGTGAGTTCCTCTCTGGAGAAGGGAAAGTGGGAGAATATGGTGGTAAAGTCTGGCCCGGCTGAAGTGGTGGCTCAGGATTCTCCATCGGTTGCTCTGTTGAAAGTTTGTGAAGTGGCTGAGGCAGTGGGAACGTTGGCCGGAGGAAAGCCAGAGGTCGACGTGGGTGGCGCTGGGATGGTCGTTGTAGTGGGAGAGGAGATGGCAAATTCTGGCTTCCTGATCTGTTCCAGTTGTTATACCCATTTTTTGTCTCTCCTCATGAAACACTCAGTAACCTCTCTCTCCAGTGTTGCCACAGTGTCCTTTACACCTTCCTCCATCTTGGCAAACTTAAAATCCACAGCCTCTCTATAAAACACTTCACGATTTATATTGCTATCAACAGTCTTTAAAATCTTTCCCAGTTTTAAAACAAGGTTTTTAACAACAGCCACCTCAGTGTGAAGCTGTACACATTCACATTGCTGTAAAACCCATTCATCATTAAAACCAGCAGATGTATTAAAAGAAGCAGCATTAAGTTGGTTTGTTGTCATCTTAAAACACTCTCTCAACACAGCTTTTAAAATCTTTGAACGTTCCCCGTACGGGCCACCATATGTAACTATCGGCCTTATCGGCCGAATTACAACAGAACGATCCGACCACAATGGATCCAGCGAGTATGACAGAGTTGAGAGACTTTCTGTCTAAGAGCAATGCATGCATGGAGCGCCAGGAGGATCAGATGATGGCCACGGGTCGTGCTGTCCAGGCTCTGGTTACTCAGGTTTTGGAATTAACTACTCAGCTTCAGCAATTGAAGACAGAGACCGCTTCAGCTCAACATCCACCCGCGCCCAATCCACCTGCTCCCGTGGATCAGATCATCCACTCCGCCGAACCCTGCCTTCCACCTCCAGCGTTTTACTCGGGGGAACCCCAGTTATGTCGCTCATTTTTTGCCAAATGTTCCTTGTACATTTCTCTCCAACCTTCGTCGTTTCCCACTGAAGAGTCTCTAAGTGGCCTTTGTTACAACTTTGCTCTTGGGACGGGCGGCTAGCTGGGGAACTACTGTGTGGGAGCAGAGGCTTCCCTGCTGTGTGTCATTCCAGTCATTTTCTGAGGAGCTCAAGAAAGTGTTTGATCGTACTGCTTCGGGCAGAGAAGCGGCGCTACTTCTCGCGGAGCTGCATCAAGGCGATCGCACCGTAGCCGACTACTCTATTGAGTTTCGCACACTGGCTGTGGAATGTGCTTGGAATTCTGAGGCGCAATGGGACATGTTTTTGTATGGGCTCTCTGAGTCTATCAAGGACGAGATTTATTCTTTGGAGTTACCTACCGGCGTGGATAAGCTCATAGACCTGGCTATTCAGGTGGATACCAGGTTACGGTGGCGGGGCCAGCGGACACCTAGAGGATTGTCGATCAGTCACAGGTCCACTTTTCATCTACCCCTGGCGAGACGATGACTTCTGTTCTGGATCCTGAGCCTATGCAAATGGACAGGTTCCGTCTTTCGCAGCAGGAGAAGCAGAGACACAGGAAGAGGGGTCTGTGCCTGTATTGTGGAGCTGCTGGCCACATTGCTCTGCAGTGTCTGGTAAAAGCCAGTGCCCACCACTTTGTAAGAGGTTACTGACTGGTGGGATTACACTAACTAAATCCTCTTTTTCAGCCACTCATCTTCCTGTTAAGTTGCAATTGCATTCACTGGTTTATGACTGTGAGGCTCTAGTGGACTCAGGAGCAGAGGGTAATTTTTTAGACATTAATGTCGCTCACAGCCTCAAGATACCCATGGTTGCACTCTCCCAATCCATCTCTGTGGTTGCGCTGAATGATCAGCCTTTACCCTCCATCACGCACATCACTGTCTCTTTAAGACTCATCACCTCTGGCAACCACTCAGAGAACATTGACTTTCTCACTGAGACCCCCTCTGCTCCTGTGGTCCTGGGGCATCCCTGGCTTGTGCTCCATAACCCCCATATAAACTGGCATGAATTCTGTTTTCGCTTGGAGCGAATATTGTCATGCTTCCTGTTTGTTGTCTGCGTGTTCTTCTGTGTCTTGTTCTGTGTTTCAGGATGAACACACAGATCTGCCTAACGTGCCATGTGAGTACCTTGGCCTGAAGGGAGTGTTCAGTAAGTCTCGAGCTGCTTCTCTACCTCCTCATCGTCCCTATGACTGTGCTATAGACTTATTACCAGGTACATCTCCGCCTAAAGGCAAGTTATATTCGCTTTCCACCCCGGAGAGGGAGGCTATGGAGAAATACATTTCTGATCCTCTAGCAGCCAAGATCATCCACCCTTCTTCTTCTCCGGCGGGTGCGGGTTTCTTTTTCGTGAAAAAGAAGGATGGCTCTCTCCGTCCCTGTATTGACTATTGAGGGTTGAACGACATCACGGTGAAGAATACTTACCCTTTGCCGCTGATGTCGTCGACTTTTGAGCGTCTGCAGGGGGCGTCATTTTTCACGAAATTAGATCTCCGTAACGCTTACCATTTGGTTCGCATGAGGGAGGGGGATGAATGGAAGACCGCTTTTAATACCCCCAGGGGGCACTTTGAATATCTTGTTCTTCCTTTTGGCCTTTCGAACGCCCCCACGGTATTCCAAGCACTTGTCAACGACATGTTGAGAGATATGGTAGATTAGTTCATTTAAGTTTACCTGGATGACATACTGATATTTTCTCACTCTCTCCAGGAACATGTTCAGGATGTCAGGCAAGTGCTTCAGAGGCTGTTAGAGAATGGGCTTTATGTCAAGGTGGAGAAATGCGTTTTTCATGCACAGTCTGTTCCCTTTTTAGGATACATTATCTTGGCCGAGGGGGTACGCATGGATTCCGACAAGGTTCAGGCTGTGGTAGATTGGCCAACCCCAGATTCCCGCAAGGCCCTGCAGAGGTTTCTGGGCTTTGCCAGTTTTTACCAGCGGTTTATTCGCAATTTCAGCCAGCTAGCCGCTCCTTTGACTGCCTTAACCTCCACCAAGACTCGGTTCAGGTGGTCCAATGCAGCTGAGGCTGCGTTTGCCAAATTGAGAAGCTGCTTTGTTTCAGCGCCCATCGTTGTCGCCCCTGATCCATCCCGGCAGTTTGTGGTGGAGGTTGACGCATCAGAGGTGGGGGTTGGTGCAGTTTTATCCCAGCACTCTTCCGTGGATGGCAAGATGCCTCCTTGCGTGAATTTTTCTCACCGTTTGTCACCTGCCGAACGTAATTATGATATTGGTAACAGAGAGCTGCTGGCAGTCAAGCTTGCTTTGGAAGAGTGGCGTCATTGGTTGGAGGGTTCGGGGGTTCCTTTTATCGTTTGGACTGATCACAAGAATCTTGAATACATCAAGTCCGCCAAAAGATTAAACTCTAGGCTCGGTGGGCTCTTTTTTTTCGGTCGTTTTGATTTTTCTATTTCTTACCGTCCAGGTTCTAAGAATATCAAACCGGACGCGTTATCCCGTATTTTTGATCATTTGGTGCGCCCGTCTTTTTCCAAGCCCATTGTGCCGCAGAAGGTTTTATTTCTGCGGTCACATGGGAGATCGAGTCGAAGGTCCGCACGGCCTCTCCGCCCCCGTCCAGATGCCCACAGGGTCGTTTGTTTGTGCCAGAGTGTTTAAGGTCCGAAGTTATCCGATGGGGTCATTGTTCCAAGGTAGCCTGTCATCCTGGGATTAATCGCACCTTGTTTCTTGTTAAATAATGGTTCTGGTGGCCATCTATGGCTCGCGACGTTCGTCTTTTTGTTTTGGCTTGCTCGGTCTGTGCCATTTCTAAGTCTTCCAATCGACCCCCTGCTGGACTCCTTCAGCCGTTATCAGTTCCTTCGAGACCCTGGTCCCACATTTCACTAGATTTTGTTTCGGGTCTCCCGGCCTCACAGGGAAACACGGTGGTTTTGACCGTGGTGGACCGGTTCTTGAAGGCAACTCATTTTATCCCTCTATCTAAATTACCATCTGCCAGAGAGACAGCGGTTGCTGTCATTGACCATGTTTTTCGCATACATGGCCTCCTGATGGACGTGGTCTCTAACAGGGGGTCTCAGTTCATTTCCAAATTTTGGAGAGAGTTTTGTCAGTTGTTGGGGGCGACTGTTAGTCTTTCTTCTGGGTTAACGGTCAGACGGAGACATAGACTCACGCATGCTTTGTACTATCGTAAAAAAAAAAAAAAAAAATACTGTTTATATCCGAGAAACTAATTATTATTGTTTAGCATGTTATTAAAATCTATTTTTGAACAGAGTAGGCTATTAATAATAAACATGTTCTAAACATACTTAGACTCGTAGCATTCATCACGTTACAGTGTACACTCATATTACCTTTATTGCTTTATATAGAGCATGAAAACATCATCGCGCCATAAGACATTTAAATACAATGAATTGCCCATCATATTCAAAATGTTTCACTCGATTTCAAACATTGTAGTCAGGAATTATAGTTTGGGAAAAACCCAACTATGATTTTGTAGTCATATAGCTTAGTATGTATGATTTTATAGTAGCCTATGATATGATTCTGTAGCCATAGACTCACGCATGCTTTGTACTATAAAAGTATGTACTTTGTACTATAAAAAATATATTTTATATCTGAGAAACTAATTATTATTGTTTAGCACGCTATTAAAATCTATTTGTGAACAGAGTATTAATAATAAACATGGTCTAAACATTCTTAGATGCGTAGCATTCATCATGTTGTAGTTTGGGAAAAACCCAACTAGTAAATGTGTTCAAGTTTATGCCACAATAACACGTTAACTAATGCAAAAAACAAACATTACTTACTCATCAGGTTGATCTCCTCTACTGGATGAAATCTTGTTCTTCTTTTGAGGGAAATCCAGTCTTCTTTTTCCAGAAACGAAGAGTAGCTGCAATGAACGATCTCCTCACGCTTTGTTTACGTTAGGCGTTTCCATGTGCGTGCGTCTCACTTGAATATTTACATATGAACGGCACGAGCCGCGAGGGGGCGGGATTGCATTAGAGATAATGAGTTAGACGGGAAAGACTGAACATCGTGTTGGTTTCATAGAGATTAATTTATCACAGAATATTTGTTTTCGATAAGACTTCATTTAAATTCATTACTTCATTTAAAAGTAGACACTTCAAGCTTTCTATAGATATAACTCCCATGTCTGTGTGCTGAGTATTTCCTGAGTTACAGTTCATTTTAGTGACGCGTTTCTAAAAGCACTTCGCGGAGACGAAGAAGACAGAGAGCGCACCGTTTGTTTTCTTTATTTTCCAAAAGCACAAAGTTTTGTTGTTATTGTGAGTGTACACAAATAAAAGTAGACACTTAACAGTTTCGATTGATGTATAACACTTATTTGTGTGACCAAAATCAACAGATTATTTTTTGTGTCATTTGCACAGATCTTAAAAAAACTGAGCTGGTCATGCTGGCGTGACCGTCGACCCCAGGGAGTTAAATTGTTACTCTTACTTTGATTTGGACGTTTTCTGTATTTTCTAGTTCGAGTAACAGACACAGTCTCTATAGTGTGATATCTAGGTGAAAGAGTCTCTATGTGCTGAGAATTAACTGACTTCTGTGACGTGAGGCGGCTAGCAGACGGTCAGTTTAGCCAGTCTGTCTGCTTCCTAACCTGGGCCCCAGTTAATCAAGTACGAACTCTAAGAAAATGTGCCATATTTCTAGAGAGAAGAGCGGCACCACCCCAGGAGGGATGAAGACCATCTCTTTTCAGCAGGTCAGGTCTGCCCCAAAAACTCTTCCAATTGTCTATGAAACCTATGTTATTCTGCGGGCACCACTTAGATATCCAGCCATTGAGTGACGACAGTCTGCTATGAATCTCATCACCACGGTAAGCAGGGAGGGGACCAGAGCATATTACAGTGTCTGACATCGTACTTGCAAGTTCACACACCTGTTTAACATTATTTTTAGTGACCTCCGACTGGGGAAATCGAAAATCATTAGCGCCGACGTGGATAACAATCTTACTGAATTAACGTCTACCATTAGCCAGCACTTTTAAATTTTCCAAGATGTCAGCCGCTCTGGCTCCTGGTAAACATTGGACTATGGTGGCTGGTGTCTCTATTTTCACGTTCCGTACAATGGAATCGCCAATAACTAGAGCACTTTCATCAGGTTTCTCAGTGGGTGCGTCATTGAGTGGGGATAACCTGTTTGATGTTTTGATCGGAACCGCCTCACAGTCACCCAGTTGCCCTGCTGCAGAGGTGCTGAAACCGGAACCGAACAATGTACAGGAGTCCCTGAGCTAGTCGCTTCCAAAGCAGTATCTACAGCCCTCACATTCTTACTGTCCTCAACTAAAGTTTGGATGCGTGTCTCTAATTCTTAAATCTTCTCTGTCAGCCTAACTATTTCCCTGCATTTATCACATGTGAATCCCTCGCTGCTGACAGAGACAGATAAACTGTACATGTGGCAAGCGGTGCAGGTGACGATGCAAGGAGAAGTCATTACTCACCGTGATTGTAGAGTAATTCCGACTCAACACAGTAGGTTGATGGACTCGTAAAAAAAAGGAGCGAAAGAGAAAAGAAACAGAGGGAGAGAGAGAGAAGAGGCAGTAGAAAACGTGAATGGAGATGAGATGCGATTGACAAGCCAATAGGCTAACGGAATGCTAACGCGCTGCTACGCGCAGCGCTCGTGGTTTAGATTAAGAGATTAAAGGCGGATGATGTCAAATTAGTCTTAAATCAGAAATATGGTGAGAATTAAATTATACTTTAGCGATTTAAACAACAGATAGAGTAAGATAGAGATTTCTTCAGATAAACAAAGCTACACGGAGCAACAAACAGCAGCACGGCAGACAGGAACAAGCTTGTGGTTCACAAGCTAGTGAAACTGTATAAGAGGCTGTTATTCTTACCAGTTTCTCTTAAAAGTGTGATGGCAATCTTTTTCCGCATTTCCACAACCCCTCCTTCATCAGCTGGAAAATCCATTTCATTCTTCATAAGAAGGGCCTAACTGATGTGAACATTATTCTGTTCATAAATCAAGCTCTCATGAATTAAAAACTTTAAAAATTTACTAATAGTGGGCAGTGCGCCGACATATAACACCGTTGCATTGCGGGTGTCACAAGTTCGAATCCTGGCTCAAAGACCTTTCCTGATCCCACCCCACCCTCTCCCTTCCACTTCGCTTCCTGTTTACTCTATCCTATCGTATCTATATAAAGGCAAAATGCCAAAAAAAAAAAAAAAAAACGACTAATTATGCAGCAGCTACAGTTCTTACTAGAACCAAAAAGTATGACCATATTAGCCCGGTTCTGTCAACATTGCACTGGCTCCCTATGTTTACACTGTATACATTTTAAAATCTTGCAATTACCTATAAAGCTCTTAATGGTTTAGCACATCAGTATTTGAGCGAGCTCTTATTGCATTATAGTCCTTCACATCTGCTACAATCTCAAAACTCTGGCCATTTCATAATAAATAGAATGTCAAAATCAACTGCAGGTGGCAGATCCTTTTCCTATTTAGCTCCCAAACTCTGGAACAATCTACCTAACGCTGTTCAGGAGGCAGACTATTTCCCTGTTTAATACTGTAAAGCTCCTTTTACACAATCTGCACTGTAAAAAGTGCTATGTAAATAACAATGACTATTGATGATTTTATCATTCAGTTTGACTTCATTCAACTCAACTTTCTGCAGATTACACTTTTACATCAGAAGGTGGTGACAAACTAATAAGTCATCGAATCTACTAAACTGATACTTTAAACAAGTCATTCACTTTTTTTAAATTAAATAATACAGTAAAAAATAATATATAATTAATTTATTAGCATATAACTATCCCTTTAAAAATAATAATTAAAAAAAAAACATTTGTTTGTTTAAAAAAGCAATTCAGGTGCATCTCTTTTTACTGAACACAAATAATCTACCATATCAAATAAAGTATTTTATATTATGACAACATTTTTTATACTTTATTTTAAGGATATTTCAAAGTTAAACACATAACAAGCAAACAACACCATCTCGGACACAGATAAAACATGCAACAAAAGGACAAGCTGTGGGCACGCAGCTAATAAAGTCTGTGAGACAGTCCTGATTGGCTTGAGATTGGGTGGGTGGAACTTTATGGAAGAAAAATAATGCCATATGTCTTTGAAACAAAAAAGAGTGTTGAATAGCACTAACTGAAAAAAATAATGCATTGCATTAACAGTGCTTGCATTTTAATGCCTTGTATTTTCAGGGCTTGCATTTTTAGGTCTTGAAATTTAACAGTTGTTTATTTAAGCTGTGAATAATTCAATTCAAAATATTTCACACACATTTTCATAATTAAAAATTCAATAATTCATATTCACCTTCAAGAATTCACTTCCAAAATATTCAATCTGTTTAAAAATACGATGTATAATATTCGAAAATGAAATTTCGGTCCATTTTCTTTCACTTTCTAAATTCGCTTCCACAAATTCAGTGGTTTAAATTCGGCAGAAAATTCGTCATTGCACATCCGGGAGCTGCAGGAATAGCAGTAGAGCACCGATGCATGATCTCTAGCTGCTGTCAGTTGCTCACCAGCAGGGTGGCGTAAGCGGCTGTTTATGAAGACCAATGCAACAGGTGAATTAAGTCATTCATTCACAAAAAACTGATTTGCAGAGATGGAGCAAGTTCTAAGTAGAAGGTTTTGATTATCGGGGCCATTATAAACATGTGGAAGAGCTGATTGTGTGTATGTTTAATTCAACATCTTCACTGTTTCCCGTAGCACAAGCTATGATACAAAGCCATGATACAAAGTTACGGAAACTAAGCAACCGAAAGCAATATATGTCTTCCTCAGATGTAATGTTAGTTCTGTACTTCAGCGTTGGGTAAAATAGCTTGAAATCTGTTTATCTTGGCTTCGTATGGCATTGCTTTGTAGTAGAAGAGTCCGGGTGCTGAATTGGCCTGCCTGCAGTCTCTACCACAAAGGAGATTATAATGCTATTTTACTCAACGCTGAAGTACAGAACTAACATTACATCTGAGGAAGACATATATTGCTTTCGGTTGCTTAGTTTCCATAACTTTGTATCATGGCTTGTGTGAGCTGTGCTGTAATACTGGGGTTCCCCTCATACGTCACATTCCAGGATTCCCCAATGACTTGCCTCAAAGTAATACAGTGATATAAGACTGGCATAAAGTTGGCTCGATGTTGGATGTTCGATATTCTCAAATTAAGGGACCATCTCTAAAGTTACATGCGATATTGGTATACACTTTTCTAACTTCAATAGCATTTGAGGAGAATGACTTACAGTCACAAAACCAACTCTAAATTGTTCATCTAGGTGCCAACTATAATGCACACCTTTTCAATTTTTGATATTAAAATAAACTATAAATCATATGTTAAAAAAAATGCTACTTTTTCACTACCGAATGGGCTAAAACTCATAATAATTTTTTTTTATAGTTGACACCGAAATGAACAGTTTAGAGTCGGTTTTGTGAATGTAAGTCATTTTGCTTGGCTTCGTATGGCATTGCTTCGTAGTAGAAGAGTCCGGGTGCTGAATTGGCCTGCCTGCAGTCCAGATCTTTCACCTATAGAGAACATTTGGTTCCTGAACGTAAATGTTCAGGTTACTTTTTTTTTTTTTTTGTATTATTATTATTATTATTTTGCATATTCATTCTTGCTGTTTGTATACTTGCCCGTTTATTATTACTCTAAAGCAATAGTGATAAATGTGTAAATCAAGATTATTTTGAATGAAACAGGAGCATTGTTAACATGGTGGTCCAGAACAACATCAGCAGCCACAAAGGAAGAGGCCTGTGGAGATGTTGAGACAGGAGCTTTTCAAGCATGAATTCAACCTTCTTTCACTTGTTCTCCTATGATGCAAGTGCAGCAAATATGAAAATGCAATGAAATTCTCTTCCAGATGTAAATGAAAGGCAAGATCAATAATTCAGGATAATTCATGTACACAGCAAACATGTGTGTGTGTGTGTGTGTGTGTGTGTATCCACCACTGTGCAGTAAAAGACTGAGCTGTAGTTATCAGAATAGTTTGTTTGCAGTTCTTGCTGCTAAAGGTGGCACAAACAGATTTTAAGTTTAAAGGGGCAATTAGTTTTTCAGATGGGTGATAGGAGCAGGAGAACTTTTTTTTTTACATTTTTACAACATACATATAACAAAACTATTTGAAGAATTGCAATAAACGTATTTTCATTAGTGTATTTGTGCATCTACAGCTGACTATGTTTTATAATCAACAAGGAACAACCCATAGATATGATGTTAATATTTACTTTTAATAAACGCATTACTAGAAAAAATTTTAGTGCTTCATTTTGCAGTAAAGATGAACTGTTTGGTTAAGATAATTTTGTGTTTGGATGGCTGTGCTAATTGTTTTGAGAACAAGTACATTGCATTGGAGAAAAGTGTCAGATCTATTGAGAAAAACTGTAATAATGCAGGTTTATTTTCACAGCCTTCTTTCATATTTACCAAGGGTACCAACAATTCCGACCACGTGTGTGTGTATATTTATATATATAGCCCTAGTGTTTCTTTAGTTCTTTGTGAGTTGTTGAATGTTATGGTTGTCTGTTTGCCTGCCATTCTGTTCTTTGTTCCCTTTGGTTTTTGGCTTATTGTTTGTTCCAGTTTTTCCATTAAATACCAGCACATAGATCCTTGCCTCTGCCTGTTTTCCCCAGCTTTTCCACAACGTTACAGTTTTTGACTGACATGTCTCTTTGACTAGTGCATCTTTGAGCCTATATTTAGTATAAGTAAAATACTTAAGTACTTTTAAAATCAGATACTCTAAGACTTTTACTCAAGTTGTTTTTGAACTGGTGACTTGTAACTTGTAGTGGAGTAATTTTCTCTTTAAGGTATTTGTACTTTTACTCAAGTATGGTTTTCCGGTACTCTTTACACCTCTGCCCTAGCCCAGAATCAATTGCATGCAGATGATGATGGAATTGATATTCAAAGAACATGGTGGGTGAGAGTTCTGTGGCGGCCAAGGAATTCACATTTAAATGTAAGTAAGTTTTAATTTACTCAAATAACAAACAAAGCAAGTTAAAAGCCAGTTTTTTTTTTTTTTTTCTTGTAGTAAATGTGAACAAACTAAAAATGTTACCACTGTGCGGCCTCATTTGTTAGATGGTTTGAGGTAAAATTTTCTCTGATATTTCAACTGTTTTAGCGAGCAACGAGCAAACAGCTCAATTTATTAAAATGAGGGGTGAAAAGGACCATTTATTTACCGTGGCCTAAAACAGCCAGCATGGCTTGGAAAAGGCAACAACCCATTTGTAATATTTCCACTAGGCTCTCTTGCATATATTGTTATTGTTATAACCACATTATAACAATTAGCCATCACTCTACAAAATGCCCACAAACAATATGACAACCAGTAGCAGTAAGGCAATATTCAAATACTCAAATACACGTTGGACACAATTATTGGTACCCCCTAGAAGTTCTTATGAGTAAAATATCTGTGAAGTATATTCCCATTCATATTTACAATTTTGAGCACACCAGTAAGGCAATATTCTTTCACTTTGTTGTTGTTTTTTGTAGTGCTGTCATGCAAGATATGTCTACACATGTTTTAACCAAACTTCAGCACTTTAGTTATGCATGTCCTGTTGTGTCATATTTTCTAATGTTAAGATTGCACCCCTGTCTTAATGTTTTTGATAAGTGTTTCCATTTTATCTTGTTTTAGGACAATTCTGGAAAAAATGGGCCTGCTGGGGAAGGGCTTAAAAAATACAAACTAAGCAAGTTAATACACACATTTTTGCTTAAATTCATTGTGCTGTTGTTAACAGGCATGGTTTATTTGCTCTGCCCTAGGATTGCAAGTGTCCTGGGACAGGTGAGGGAATGAGAGGGAAGCTGGTGAGCTGGTGGAGCTACTCAGGGAGGACATAAAGTTCCAGAGATGGACAGAGGAGAGAAGAGCACAGGAGAGGAGGGAGAGAATGGAGAGACTATGTTATCTTCTTGAAAGAATGGTTAACAAATAAATTATTAACCATTCTTTTTTTGTTATGCACGTTCACATGTGTAAATAAAAGAGAATTATGTATATTGTTTTTTTTTATGCAGCTTATACGTTTTACACAAAACATTCTTCTATATGTTTATTTTTGTCCTGTAAATAATTTTTTACACATTAAAACAAATTGTTCTATACATTACTCAAAGTATAACTATTTACAACATAACTTAGGTTTAACATCAGAAAAATGACATCAATTTTAAGCCCAGCAGCACTGTCAGGGCCTCTGTACTTAAACCTGTCGGACCGTGTGTCAAACCCGTTAAAAAACCTGTCCAGCACTGGCACATTCAGGTTTATCCTGCAGTACAGGGGTCTGGTCTGATTTAGGGAAAGAAAGAAAAGATAAATTGTTTAAAGCTAAGTAATTGGTAGAAGAAATATTGAGATACTGTAAATGATTACAGAATTTTCTTTTTTGGGTGAACTATCCCTTTGGAATAGGGATAACTATCCCTATTCACTGTAGCTAAGCTTCATAAAAAGATTTTTTGGGTGAACTATCAAAAACTGTTAAAAAGTCTTAGGCACTTGTGTAAAAATGCTGTAAAATGAGGATGCTGTCAAAAATAATTTCATAAATAGATATTGTTTTTTCAATTAACTATTAACTAAATTAAATCAACATTTGGTGTGATCATCCTTTGCGTCTAAAGCAGCTTTTGCCCTAGGTGCACTTGCACATAGTTTTTCAGGTAGCTTTGCAAGTAGGTCTCTTAAAGCATCTTGGAGACATTTAGTCATTGGAGACACGAGTCAACAGGAGATGTTGCCACAATTCTTCTAGATTTAGTCTGTCTCAGTTTGTTCTGTTTTTTCATGTCATTCCAGACAGACTGGATGATGATAAGATCAGATCTCTGTGTGGAGCACTGGCTGTTGTCAGACTCCTTGTGCAAACAAAAATCTCACTGGATTATTACAATTATATAGAAATAACTGACTTAAAACCATTTTTTAGCAGGTGAAATTACTAGAGTTCTAATAATTTTGGCCACCACTGTACCATTGTCGCAATTGTGCATGTATTGTCTTTACATTTTTTATTAAGCTTAGCTACAGTGATAGCTGGATGCCTTTGTCCATATTAGTGATTTCCTGGCATGTCATAAATTATGAGTCGTTTTGGACTTTCTGCACGAGCGCACCCTCCAGCTTTCGAGAATGAAAATTAAATAAGTCCAGTGGTATTTTTTGATAGAAAGATTAAAAACACGGGAGAAATACGGGAAAATGTTTAAACAGGATGATAGCAGGATAGAATGGTAAAATATGAGGGAATCCCGAGAAAAATGGGAGGACTGACAGGTATGCCTTGCACTATTGCTATGCGATAGAAGCGGTAATCAGAAATCCCTAGGAAATCCTGTGAAGGCGAAGCATCCTTCATGCACTTTGAAGACTCCTTTGTGCACTTTGAAGGCATGGCCTTCGAAGTGCACACCCTTAACTTTGGGAGGCAGCTTAAAAGAACATAATGGTGAATTTCTTTTCTGTGCAAAGTGCACCCACTTTGCACAGAAAATATCAAATACACTCAATATCAGCGGGCATACTGTTAAAACAAAATTGATAATATTAGCACACTCCTAGCCTCAATGACAATGTAACAGAACCCAGCCTCAGAATTATTTTTTAGTGGATAAAGCAAATAAAACCACTTGCAATGCTGAGCGCGCCGACCTATACGCAATTGCACTTTGGGCATCCTGAGTTCGAATCCCGATTCCACCTTTCCCGATTCCATCCCCTTCTCTTTGTACCAATTTGCTTCCTGTCATCATACTGTCCTTTTGCAATAAAGGCAAAAAGAAATCTTAAAAAATACAGTACATAGACCACCTATATTTAATTTCAATAAAGCATAATCATTTTATAATGTTTTTAATATATAATTCTTAACAGATGTCAGTGCTGCTGTTCATTGTTAAAAACTACTTGACTAAACATCTCGGAAGTGTATTTGTTAATTTTGTGAATACATGAGGCACAATTATCATAATGAAGCAGCATTGAACTGTCCAATGCAATTCTTACTAGCTTTTCTACTACTGCAATTCTAACTACTTATCCTCTACGCTGTTGTAGAACTGTAAAATCTATACCTGCAAACTCAAAAGAGGTCAAAAGGTGACATGGTTCGGAATATAAACCTTGTAGGGGGGTCAGGGGGCATGGCTCCAGAAGAAAATTTTTGAGAATTTAACATGTAAATGAAGTGTTCTGGTGTACTCTGACAGCAAAATATGGAGGAAAGACATTTGCTTAAAGTAAAACAAAAAACAAAACAAAACAAAAACATTTATACTACAAACATTTTGGACAATGCAATTCTGTTGTCATCAGTGTTCATAGGTCTCTTTGTGAATGAGCAGTGGGGTAATTTATTTAAAAAAAAAAATTATGTTCACATTAGCATGCGCATACTAACAACAAATTCCATCTTTTCACTGCAGAGGAAACAGAAGCTGCATCTGAAGTGGCATTTACACAGACTGTTTAATGAAGCTGAGGTGCCATAAATGCATTTACACCACAACATTTCAAATGCATAAATAATTTTAAGATTGTTTTTAATATTTTTAAACATACGAGTTAAAAATGTTGGGAAAAATGCAATAATTTTAAATATGAAACCAAACCACCAGTAGATGACAGCAAATTACTGTTTTTAATGAGCGAGCCATTTAGTCATTAATTTAACCAATTCATTCAAATGGCTGATTCATTCAGAATTGAGGCAAGTGACTGTTTTTATGAATGGGTTACTGAATCATTGACTTGATTCATTCAATAACAAAACCGCTGTGTGTTGCTGGTCCCCTCCCTGCTTACCGTGGCGATGAGATTCATAGCAGACTGTCGTCACTCAATGGCTGGATGTCTAAGTGGTGCCCGCAGAATAACGTAAGTTTCATAGACAATTGGAAGAGTTTTTGGGGCAGACCTGACCTGTTGAAAAGAGATGGTGTTCATCCCTCCTGGGGTGGTGCCGCTCTTCTCTCTAGAAATATGGCACATAGTCTTAGAGTTCGTACTTGACTAACTAGGGCCCAGGTCAGGGAGCAGACAGACTGGATAAACCGACCGTCTGCTAGCCGCCTAACGTCACAGAAGTCAGTTAATTCTCAGCACATAGAGACTCTTTCACCTAGATATCACACTATAGAGACTGTGTCTGTTCCCCGTACTAGAAAATACAGAAAACGTCCAAACCAAAGTAAACTCTGGCCATTTGATAATACCTAGAATATCAAAATCGACTGCGGGCGGCAGATCCTTTTCCTATTTAGCGCCTAAACTCTGGAACAATCTACCTAACACTGTTCGGGAGGCAGACACACTCTGTCAGTTTAAATCTAGATTAAAGACACATTTCTTTAACCTGGCTTACACATAACACACTAATACACTTCTATTATTCAAATCCCTTAAAGGATTGTTAGGCTGCATTAATTAGATCAACCGGAACCGGGAACACTCCTCATAACACACGATGTACTCGTTACATCGTAAGAAGAATGGCATCTACGGTAATATTTGTCTGTTTCTTTATTATTCTGTTTCTCAGTCGGTGTCCGGATCAGATGGTGGATCGGCGCCGGGAGATGATGTCTGCGACCCTGATCGTCAGCGGAGGCCGGACACCTGGATGAGCCCCGGGGACATATCCCCAGTGAAGACCTCGACTTAAATACAATAGAACTTAAAATTAAACAAAATAACTATAAATATAATAAAATACCTAACTACATAATACTATTATTGTTAGAAATTGCAACAATATAAAAATAGAAATATAATACATTTATACATTTAACATTTAATTAAAACAATAAGTAAAAAAATAAATAATAATATCCTGGCCAGAGGAGAACTGGCCCCCCGACTGAGCCTGGTTTCTCCCAAGGTTTTTTTCTCCATTCTGTCACAGAGGGAGTTTTGGTTCCTTGCCGCTGTCGCCTCTGGCTTGCTCAGTTGGGGACACTTAATTTTTTACGATTAACGTCAATTTTATTTCATAGATACTATTTAAACTAAACTGAGCTAGACAATGACATCTCTGAATTCAATAATGAAATGCCTTTAACTGAAAATTGAGTGTTTAATCTTATTATTATACATTACTGACACTCTATCCTCCAATTTGATACTGTTAAGTGCTTTGACACAATCTGTATTGTTAAAAGCGCTATATAAATAAAGGTGACTTGACTTGACTTGACTTGACTTGCTGGGAGACACAACAGTTCTGCTGTGGCTTTGATTGAAACTATTTTCGTTCACGAACTTCAGCAAAAACTGTCAATACTGTATTATAAATTGCGAACTTGGTGACTGCTTGAACTTCCACACCAACGACATGCTTACGTGCGGATGTGAGCGTAAATGTGATGTCAAAATGGACCAGCTCGGGATCGACAGACTGACTGGCCGGTCACTGGTCCGGGCCAGTCATGTGGAAAATCAGCTAATTCTGGTCCCTCGCCGGTTGATTGGTGTATCTCTACAATAAACTTACCTCAGAAATGTTGATGTACCATGAAAAGTTTTCCATGGAAAAGAAGAGGATGGCTTTATCTTCGATTCAAAAGACGTGATGATGATTGCAGCTCAAGAGAGATGAGGTGTGTTTGATTTGAAGCAGGACTGCGCAGACTGATCGGCGTATGACATCAAATTACTGCGAGAGCAATTCGAAAGCATGCGGAGCCATCTGCTTTCCGTAGCTTTCAAGGGGCTTTGATGTCATAAAATGATCGGTCTGCGCGGGGTGTACTTCGCTAGTTTTGTGTTAATAACCAAAACTAGCAAGTACAACCCCCCAATATATACCACGGTTAATGGAAACCTAGAATCAGGCTATTTGAGAAGGGTCTGGCTGCAGACTTGCACTTGCATCTTCAGACTTGCACTCTCAGACTTGCACTCTCAGACACCTGCACTTCCGCAAGTGATGTCACTTGCAGTCTTTTTATTTTTTATATTTATTAATATATTTTTTTAAATTGAATCTCTAAACATTTTACACAAGTAGCCAGGTGGTGAAGACAAGAAAAAAGAAACTAAATTACAATGTCACTTGCAATCGCCGCTTGCACTTTTTGCTGTCTGTGACGTCACTTGCAATCCATACAAACCGTGCGTGTTGCCAATGGAGACGAGATGCTGTGGTGGTAAAACGATTAAAAATAATTTAATATCATAACATACAGGGTCCTGCAAGTCATCTGTAAGAGAAAAAGACAAGACCCGCAAATCCGTGGCAACAGAACAGCAGAATATGAACGCAGTGCTCTCATTAAGCGCTTTTAAACCTCCCATAGAAAATCATAAACACTTAATATGGCTTAATGTGTTAAGATAGTGCTATTAAAAGATCAAATTCAATATACAGCTTATTAATATAATGTAATATGTATATAGTGTTTTCCTCCCATACCACAAAACGTGGCATAACAGACTAAAGACCAAATTCAATATGCTCCTCTTCATTATTAAAACATAATTAATATGTAGCCTACAGATAAGCAGGTGAGCCCAGAATAAATGCAACACGCAAACTTTTGCATTTTCCCATTTAGAATAAAATGTCTACAGCCCTTTTGTATAATTGTCTTTGTCCATTAAACTACATTACGTGTATTATTTATAATGAATTTCTACGGGACGAAAATGTTTAATGTGCAACTTAACGCATTGCGTTCTGAGTTGGTCCTTTAATATCATTTAATGCATTTCTTAATGCGTGTTCATATGGTCTGTATAGTTTGCATCAAAAATAAGATATAGCCTACTGAATTTGGTCTTTATCATCTTAGTCTGTTATTATGCCACATTAAGCGTTTTGCTGTATGGGAGGAAAAGTAAAAGTTTGCTCGTTGTGTTCATGGACATATGCTTGCCTTGTACATTAAATTAATAAATTATATATTGAATGCGATCTTTTAATAGCACTATCAGCGATATTAAGTGTTTATGTTTTTCTACTGGAGGTTTAAAAGCGCTTAACAAGAGACTTTGCACATTGCGTTCATATTCGTTTATATTCTGCTGCTCTGTGGCCGCGGATTTGCGGGTCTTGTCTTTTTCTCTTACAGATGACTTGCAGGACCCTGTATGTTATGATAATAAATTAGTTTTAATCGTTTTACCACCACAGCATCTGATCTCCATTGGCAACACGCACGGTTTGTGTGGATTGCGAGTGACGTCACAAACAGCAAAAAGTGCAAGCGTCGATTGCAAGTGACATTGTAATTTAGTTTCTTTTTTCTTGTCTTCACCACCTGGCTACTTGTGTAAAATGTTGAGAGATTCAATTTAAAAAATGATTAATAAATACAATAAAATAAAAAATAAAAAAAAGGCTGCAAGTGACGTCACTTGCGGAAGTACAGGTGTCTGAGAGTGCAAGTCTGAGAGTTCAAGTCTGAAAATGCAAGTGCAAATCTGCAGCCAGACCCTATTGGGCTATTTATTAATTATTTGAATCATGCCTTCGGCGCTTTTATAAGCGCTAACCTCATGTATGAACCGAACGGAGCGCTTATCAGCACAACATGACTGAAGCGCAGTTCTTTTAATTGTCAGCGCGCGAATCACCCTTTACTTAGTGCGCGTTCACCAGCGCGCTCGAGAAGTGTGAGAAAATTTGCGCGAATCATTCCTATCGCGAAGCTGATTATAAAATATGCAATCTATTTGAATTCTATTGAGAAACTGACACTTTAAAATGCTATGGAGAAAGTCGAACATTATCTAAAAAAAGGCACAAACTAAAAAGACTGATGAAAAGAGGAGAAAACATAATCTTGCACCAGCACTAACATAATATTAAAATATTTTTAAACTACTCATGACCACTTTTACTATAATTTATCACGTTTTACTGTAGGCGTATTTACTGTGGTAAATTTTGTCTAACTTGTAGAATTTATAATAGATAATCTGTTAAGGGAATAGATTTTTCCCTATAGATTTATATTACAACTGTGAGATGTTGTAGCTATTGTTTCTAAAGGCTGTTGTTTCTCATAACAAATGCAATATAGATTAATAAAAAAGTCATTATTGGCCTGGAAAAGTTTAATAGGCTAGCCTTATTATAACAAATGCTACAGTTAAGAACTATGGTACTTTTTCATAAGAGCAAGTACAAGTCAGAATCGAGAGCCAATGGGTTCTAATGATGAGTGATGGAAAAAACTGGCCTTCAGATATTCCAATGATGGCATAAATTAAATCATTAAGAGCCTGATGAACTCTAAAGGAGTAAGAAATAAACAATATCAATATTTACATTTATCAGACGCTTTTATCCAAAGCGACTTACAGTGCATTCAGACTATACATTCTATCAGTATGTGTGTTCCCTGGGAATTGAACCCATGATCTTTTGCGCTGCTAACGCAATGCTCTACTACTGAGCCACAGGAACAATATAAGGAAATGTTAAGTTAGATTGACTTCCCATGGCGTGTTGAATTAGAACATTCTGTCAAACTATAGCCTAAGTGTCTAAATAATATAAAATACATTATATATCCTATGTAAACAAGTAATTGTTAACTAGCCTATTACTTTATTGCAGTTACGCAATCAACCAACTTTGCATGTGTGGTGGATAGCACAAAAGACAATTTTACAAAAATAAACATTCAAGCAAACAAACAAATAAATAAACCTTAAAGGGTTACTCCAACCCAAAATGAAAATTTTGTCATTAATCACTTACCCCCATGTCGTTCCAAACCCGTAAAAGCTTCGTTCGTCTTCGGAAAACAATTTAAGATATTTTGGATGAAAACCGGGAGGCTTGTGACTGTCCCATTGACTGCCAAGTAATTACCACTGTCGAGGCCCAGAAAAGTATGAAAAACATCGTCAGAATAGTCCATCTGCCATCAGTGGTTCAATCTGAATTTTATGATGCGACAAGAATACTTTTTGAATGCAAAGAAAATGAAAATAAAGACTTTATTCAACAATTCGTCTCCTTTCTGTGTCTCTGTGTCAGCGTAGCGCCATTTTGGATATTATCCACTGAACGCAAGCAGCGTACGCTCTCCTGTATCAGCCGCAATTTTACGGGTTTGGAACAACATGGGGGTAAGTGATTAATGACAAAATTTTCATTTTGGGGTGGAGTAACCCTTTAAGTGGGAGCATGACCCTGGGTCCACTTCAACCCCCCCAATGTTCAAACCAAAACTGCGCCCTTGGGTCTGCGCCACGCCACTTCAAGTCGAACATAACTATGATCTCATTCCAGTCTATGAGCTTGTAATTTCTCTCTAAAATTTAATCCTCACTGGTTAGATTTACAATTAGAGAGCTCTACATTTGAATTTTTAATAGTATTATTCCAATTAGAGAGTTTTCTAATTTAGTAAGAACTGAATTCGAGAGCTCTATAATTCAGTAACAGTTGTAGAGCTCTCTAATTGAAATTCTTACTAGTAAAAAATAAATTACACAGCTCTCTAATTGGAGTTATTACTAGTAAAAATTGATTTAGAGAGCTCTCTAATTGTAATTCTTATTAGTAACAGTGCTAATTTTGGCAGGCATTTTTGATTTAGTCTTAGTCTTTATCTTGAGACGAAAATGCTGAATAGTCTTAGTCACAGTTTAGTCATTTGAGTCTTTCATAGTTTTAGTTGACGAAAAGTCATTGCATTTTTGTCAACTTTTAGTCATTACTTTTAGTCAAACTGCAGTTACCAGCATTTATTTTGGTAGCTATTTTATTTGTAGTCTTCAAACAAAAATAGTTATTAATTCTTCTCTCTTTAGACCAAATCAATTAAGCTTTTGAGAAATTTGAATCAAGGATTGAATTTGGAAAAACTGGAATAATTTTTTCATTTTTTTGGTAGAGATTCAAATTAAACTCATTTTCAGATATAGTAGGTTTACTTAACAATTATACATTTATTTAACATCTTTTGTTGGTTAACATTGATGACACAGGTATTTAATTAGGAATGCTGTCCCTTTGAGACAGAAGGCATGCATGTAATACTGACACACATTCAGATTTCACCGACCTGTTTACGTTCACTTAAGCCATAACTGACTGTATTTATGTGAGATACTCTACACGATAGACATTTGGACCACTGTGTGTGTATTTGAGCGCTGAAAACTGATCACACGCTGTATGAGAACTGAAGAAGGGGAGTGTGCGTGCAAGAGAGCACTTCTATCAGCGCGATTCCGCCTATCGTGCCTTCAACGAATTGTGATTCCCGGGGAAAATGGGACGTCTGGTCACCCAATCCCTAACCCTTCAGGTGCTGACGCCATTGTTTCAGATCGCTAGTTCGCGTTTTGGTAGCCTATCTGTCCGCTGCGGCTGCCATACTGAGACTAGATATGCGAACGTCCATCATCTGATTGTAATCCAATGACAGGGAGGCACATTTTGAAAGACAAGACAGTTAACTTAGCCAATAGGATGTATTTTGAATGTCCGGTAGTCCTCAAATAACATTTTAGTCCCGTCTCGTCTTGTTAACGAAGACGCGGCATAAATTTCGTCATAATTTTTATCATCTCCATGGAAAGTTTTTTCCATGGAAAGTTCTCGTCTTGTCACAGAAAAAAGGTTCGTTATCGAATATTTTTCGTCGTCGTCTTCATTGACGAAATTAACACATTTTAAAGTTCTCTAATTGTAATTCTTACTAATAAAAATTCCATTGTAGAGCTCTGCAGTCAAGTCAAGTCACCTTTATTTATATAGCGCTTTTAACAATACAGATTGTGTCAAAGCACTTAACAGTATCAAATTGGAGGATAGAGTGTCAGTAATGTATAATAATAAGATTAAACACTCAATTTTGCAATTAAAATTGAATGGAAGTCAGTGGAGACATACGACTAGTAAAATTCTTTTGTAGAGCTCTCTAATTGTAATTGTTATTAGTAAGTACTGAATTGTAGAGCTCTGTAATTTAATTGTTACTAGTAAAAATGTGATTACAATGAGTAACGCTGTGAATATTTTAAGCTAAACGGCTTGCCATATTCTTACTAGTAACAATTCAATTAAAGAGCTCTACAATTAAATTCTTACTAGTAAGAATTACAATTAGAGAGCTCTTTAATTGAATTGTTACTAGTAAGAATATGGCAAGCCGTTTAGCTTAGGAGGCCATGGCGGTGCAGCCTCCCCCCCCAAAGAAAATACTTGGAGGACCTTACGGGGCTTAACTGGAGGTCAGGGGCCCTCTCTGGGCTTAACGGGGAATCTGGGCTCGACTCGGGAACTGGAGCCTCTCCTGGGCTCGACTCGGGAACTGGAGCCTCTCCTGGGCTCGACTCGTGAACTGGAGCCTCTCCTGGGCTCGACTCAGGAACTGGAGCCCTTCCTGGGCTCGACTGAGGAACAGGAACATGAGCCCCAATAGGGCTAGGCTTGGAACCCGAGGACCATTTAGGGCATGACTCATGCATACCAGCGCTCCTTGTGTTGGCTTTGGCGTCAGGGGCCCTCTCAGGGGTACACTCGGGAACCGCTTCCGTAGGGGCATCCCACGAAGCAAGCGGCTTGGGAATGGCCTCCTTGGCCATGACAAGAGAAGATTCCTGCTTCCACGGAACCCCCACAGACAAGACGTGACCGACAAGACTGACTAGAAAGGGTTCCTGAGGACTGGACAAGACTACAGGGGACATGACTCGACTTGGGACAGGCACTGGAGGGCGCTCTGGTAGACGTGTTCGAGGAGCGGCACTGGAGGGCACTCTGGCAGGTGCTTTCGAGGAGCAGGCACTGGAGAGAGGATTGGAGCTGAGAACCCCTGGGGCAGCTCCATGTCCAGGAGCGCCGAGGGAGCAGCGGCTGGCGGGCTTGCGTGAGCTGCGGACGGCAGCATGCATGAGTGAGTCGCAGACGGCGGCGTGCGTGACTTCGCCACGGGCGGCAGCCTTAAATAAGCCATGAACGGTGGCGGGCTTGAGGGAGCTGTGAACATCGGCAGCCTTGACTAAGCCGCGGGCGGCGGCCTTGAGTGAGCCACGAACATCGCACTTGACTGAGCCGCGAACGGCGGCGGGCTTGGCAGCCGAACCAGGCTGAAATCCGTCCAGCTGGCGGGTACCAGCCGCAGACGGCGGCGGCCTTGGGTTTGCGGCAGCGGGCTTGCCATCATGGCAGGAGGACAAAACGAACAAACAAAACTTTTCTAAACCGGAAAACAAAACACGGGGAAAGGGAGCGCCGCTTACTTTTTTTTGTGGTCGAGTATTCTGTCACGATTCACATGGGGAGATGGAATCCAGGAACGGGAAGACGAGGAGTAAATCAAAACAAGAGTCTTTAATGAACCAAACAGAAGAGTACAGATAACTTGCAGGGAACACGGACATGACAGACATGAATGACGTACAATACTCGACAGGAAACACAGAGCAAAACACACTATAAATACACAACATAATGAGATAACTCATCTGGAACATAATTAACTAATAATCAAAGAAACGACAGGAACCGGAAACAAACCAGATATGGGCAAACAAGAGGAAGGGCAAACAAGAGGAAGGGGAACACAAGACAATCCTGACAGTACCATGTGCTGTTCATTTAATTAATAAACGCACTGAAAATGAATGTATGAACTGTAGCTTCTTTATTTCTTAAGCACTCACCTTTAGCATGTGCATTACTCTTTTGTTCTGACTTTTGTACTACTCTTTACAAAGCCCCCTCGACTCCAATCTGTTATTTAGTAGTTTGGCTTTTTTTTTTTTTTTTTATGCTAACTAGCATAAATGTTATTATGTCTAGCATAATGTCTTATTAGAACCCACATGCACAATTGAGGCATGCGGGACCACGGTATTAGAACAATGTTATAACTTTTATGAATACTGTTGTGAAACCATGAAAAACAGGTAAATAAAGACTGAGAAGGCAAACCTGAATGTTCAGAAATTAAATTTTCAAGAAATTTAAAACATACTTACAGGCCTCTTGTTCTGCGAGATCTGTGTGTGGAGGCATGTTTTCCTGAAAATCTGAATGTGTTTCTTAATATTTGCCCACAGTTTTGACCTATGCTGTATAACTGATTTTTTGTGTTTTTATTGTCAAACTCCAAAATTACTTTCTTTTTAATTACTAAAAATGGAAATTATTTTATATGAAAAAGTTAATAATTATCTTTTATTGACAGAATATTTTAGTTTGTGTTTGATTACACAAGATAACAAAATGAAACATTTCCACTTTCTGATTGTTTTTGGCACAATCAGAGGGATTGTTTTTCTCAATTCTCTCTAGCCAGTGAAGCATTTCAACAACAGTTTATAAAAATGGATTGTTTTGTCCTTTGCTTTACCACTGTAAAACTAATTTTTAATTCATTATTTGCACAATGTACAAATTATGATTTTAATGTGATAACTTTAAAATTACATTAAAATAGAAACAATAAGAAGTTAAATAAAAAGAACATGGAAATCAAGTCATATTTAATCAGTTTTTTTGTTTCCCCACAAAGATAATCCCACTCTTCACTTTGAGAAGGCTGTGGGACATAAGCAGGTAAAAGTCCATCTTTTATCACATAAATTTGTTTTTTTCCCAATGTTCCAAAGCAACTGACACTGTTTGTAAATGGTTAGAAAAAATGAATAATATCTTCTGCACAAGCAAGATGTTTGCTGCATCCAATTTGCATACTATCTGTCCTGAATTACAATTGGTGTGTCCCAAATAATAGTATGTTGAAATGAACCCAAAGGTACCCAGATGGTCTACTATTTCCAGTAAAAAAAAAAAAAATTAAGTTGGAGCCCTGCATATTACATGTAGAAAAAACAACAACAACAATCAGAACCATCACAGAATAGTTTTACTGGTTATAAAGTGAATTGTATTATTTTATGGAAACTGTAATCCCTGTGGATGTCTACTGGTAATTTGTCGCCTTGTATTGGTGGCTAGTTAAAACCACTAAATCCTAAGGGGATATGGCCCAAAACGCACTACAGGAAACCATTTTTAATGGTTTTTATTTATTTAATTTCTTAATTAATTTAATTTCTGTGATGGTTTCTTTTTTACCAGCAGGGAACTTGTTAATATGTGGACACGTTTCATTAATTCGTCCCCTTTAAGGAACAATTAGTATAATGGGGCCACGATTTAACTAAAATGGAATGAAATCTTAATTCAATTTCTGTGATGGTTTCTTTTTTCCCCAGCAGGGAACTTGTTAATATGTGGACACGTTTCATTAATTCATCCCCTTTAAGGAACAATTAGTATAATGGGGCCACGATTTAACTAAAATGGAATAAATTCTTAATTTGTGACAATGTATTTTATATGTTTATATTTGACGTGTTTGTTATAAAATTGTTGAATAGCGTGGAAATCCATTTACTTGATGTTAACTTGATTTTCTGCTTCATTTCCACTTTAAACTTCCATTCTTTTGTGATAAATAAAGAAAGCATACACTGTAAAAATGAAACAAAATCACAATTCTTAAACCATGGCCACAGTGAGTTTCATTTTCCACTTGCACGTCATGTCCTGGCCTCCATACAAATAAACCTGACTGCCTTTGCCTAACAAGCACAAACTGTGTTAATCTGAAAGTGAATGGCAGGACAACCAACACTGTAATGTCACAGGTTTTAGCTGCAAGGCTTGATGTTGCTACAAAAGCTAACAGGATTTTTTTTAAATGGTTTATTTATGATTTATTATCTATAATATTATTTATCTATGATTTATCTATGATTTATTATGGAATTGTTTATTAGAGTGAAAATGTATTTACTAAATGTTAACTTGACTGACTGCTTCAGTTGCACTTTAAGTTGTCAAATGGTCATGATAAAATGAGCCACACCTATGGAATATTTTACTTCCGTTCCTTCAGGGTAAAGTGTTAGTTAGTGCCCCGCTCTTCCCTATTTTAAGGTAAGATTTTTAATCTGTAAAAAATAAATAAATAAATAATAATAATAATAAATATAGCTGCAAGCAGCGATTACCAGGGTTCAAGCACATTAAGGCCTTTAAAGTGGTATGCTTTTAGGGTCTAGGCCAACCTGGATGTATGGGTGACAGTGAAACACATCCAAAATGGAGAATAGGCTCACAGAAACACAGAAACTGAAATGAAATGATTAAAATAGTATTTTAATACTCAATAAGCATTCTTACACACACACACACACACACACACACACACACACACACATTTTGTATGTCTGTATCATGAACAAAATGGTAAACTTTGACTAAATGTGATTTTAAATGTTAGAACTGTGATTTGATGATTTCTAAGCATGAATCCATCAAACCTATGAACAGTGCATTTCATGAGCCCATTAGTGGTCTTCCGCTGCCATCTAGTGGTTATAAGTTGCAATTTCTCACACAACACTGTGTTTTTAACCTTTATCACTATTACATCGTTATTTTTTACCCAATCTTTCTTAAATGTTGCATGCTTGTTAAGAATGAAATTATGCATCATTTTTACACAGTTCTGAGAGAAGTTGTGGGCTTTCTTTTAGGATTCATAGGCCTTTGGGTACACTATGTAAAGAACATATTATAAAATGACCGGTTTATAGTTGTCCAAATGCAAATGATCAACATTTTTTGATAATTATTGACCTAGAGAGTCTAGAGAATAGTACTGCACTGATTTTATTGATTTTGTGTTTAAAACCTACAACTAGTTCACAAAAGTAGTTTTTCTAAAATAATCTCAAATATTTAATTAACAGTTTGATTGACTGCATTGGTCCCAGAGGCAAAGTTGTTCAGAATGAGGAGATCTATCATATGATATGAAGATCTAATGTATAATATGAGCATTTTTTTGCCATTTGAGAACATTACTATAGAAATCTTGTGTTTCTGAGGCCTATTTAACTGTTATAGCACCACCTATAGTCCGATCTCCATGAAACTTTGCATGCTAGTTAAGAGTCATCTGACACATGTTTTTACCAAGATTCGTAAAGTTTTGAGTTTTTGTTTAGGTTTTATAGGCTTTTGAGTACATGTGGCCACACCCCTTTTCTAAATGACCCCATTATAGATAACCAAGGGACAAAATTCAACATTTTTTGATAATTATTGATCTAGAGAGTCCAGAGAATATTACTGCAATGGTTTGATCGAAATTGAGCAAAAAACCTAGGTGTAGTTCGCAAAAGTAGATTTTTAACATATTTGTGAATGTTTAATGAATGATTTGATTGACAGCATTAGTCCAAGAGACAAAGTTGTTCAGAATGAGGAGATCATTCTGAACAACTGATTCTTCATATGATATGAAGATCTAGTGTTTGTGTGAATATATGAACATGTTCTACAATTTGAGGTCATTTTCTATAGAAATTTTGTTTTTGAGGCCTTTTTAACTGTTATAGCGCCACCTATGGTCCGATCTCCATGAAAGTTTGCATGGCTGTTAAGAGTAATGTGACTCATGCTTTCAACAAGTTTCATAAAGTTTTGAGTTTTCGTTTAGGTTTTATAGGCTTCTGGGTATATTTGACCACTTCCCTTTTTTAATGACCCCATTTACAGCTAACCAAAGAACTAAATTCAACATTTGTTTTGATAATTATTAATCTAGAGAGTCCAGAGAATATTACTGCAGTGGTTTGATAGAGATTGAGCGAAAAACCTAGGACTAGTTCGCAAAAGTAGGTTTTAAACATATTTCTGAATAATTAATGAACAATTTGATTGACAACAGTTGTTACTGAGGCAAAGTTGCACGTTATTAGGAGATCTATCAAATGATATGCATATTGTGTGGATGTGTGAAACACCATGTGTTTACAGAGCCAAAAAATCTCATTAGTGCCAACTAGTGGCCAATTTATTTTAAAATTCGTACAGACCTTTAGGGCCATGAGTCGAACACGCCCACTGAGTTTCGTTCCGATCGACCTCCGTTAACCTTGTCTAATAGTTGCTCAAACTTCATTGGCCAATGATGGCCATGTTTTTTGAGATACGCCAATGTCCTCATAGACCCTTATGACACATTGGACAAAGACACTGCATACCAATTTTCAAGTTGATTGGACCAACGGTTGTGTAGTTATAGCCATTTTCATGTTTTTTTTCCATCTTATAGCGCCACCAAGTGGCAGATCTGCGCAATCTTTTTTATTAGACCAGAGATTGAGCTCGTACATATGTACCCAGTTTGGTGAAGATATCTCATTCCGTTCAGGAGTTATAGCGATTTTAGTAAAAATGGCCCCACCATACTTATTTTGATAATTACTGGTATTCACTGTCCAGAGAATATTTCTGCAGTGGTTTGATTCCGATCGGGTGAAAAACCTAGGACTAGTTCGCAAAAGTAGGTTTTGAATTTACTTCAAAATTGCGGGAAAACCGGACCTCATAGAGCGAATCTAATTTCCTTGGCTTTTGTGTGCCTTGACCCAAGGATTCCAAAAGTGTAATTTTTTTGAGACTATGGCAAACAGTCTAGAAGATATGAGCAGTTTTGCATTTTTGAACGCTGTAGCGCTCCTGATAGGCCGATTGGGGTGAGTCTTTGGATCTGAGTAGCAAGCAATACTACTATGTTCTGACCAAGTTTCAGCTCTCTAAGCTCTAAGGTTTGGGCTGCACGATCAGTTTTCCCGGAGAAAAATAATAGGGTTTCAATGCACTTGAACCCCTAATAATTATTCTTGTTCATGATTAATATATTCCACGACCTCAGGCCTCAGATAATTACAAAATAGATCTTCATAGACCATTTTAAGAAAGGTACCTTAAAACCTTAAAAATAGGCCAGGTTCTAATATGAACCCTCTTACCACAACAGAACCTGTAAGTTTAATGCTGAGCCTTCTTGATTGGCTCAAAAAGTTTTTTGAACTTCAAAGGTTAAATTTTTTCTAAGAGCACGATATCTTAAATCTTAATATTTATCCCAAACTTTGAATATGGCCACCTGGAACCTGGCCACCGACAAATGAATTTGTTTGATCATGGTGTTGATATTTAGAGATTTTTATGGTACAAATTTAGATACTTACTGATATAAAGGTATATTTGCAAAATAGATTTGCATGATGAAGAGTATATTTTAAATTTCATAGTGTATACAGGCTAGTTTCAAGATAAAGGAAAATTTATTATAGACAAGAATGAAACTGAACATTGTTAATATCAAAACTGTAAGATTTATTAAAATCTCTTTTGGGATACTTCAGTACTACCATCCTTTAAGTAAAAAGGATAGAGAAGACACTATTTCAGAAAATGAGTCCATAGTAAACTGGTAAAAAAAAAAAGGCAAGGTGTCAAACAAATATCGTCAACATTTTATCATTTACAGTATATAGTACTATTTTACCTAATATATTATGTCTGAAATCCAGTTAATGAAATCCATGAAACTTTTCTAAATATTATGGCACTTCATTATAATATGGCAAATACAGATATTATCAAAGAAAAATAAAATAAAATATAAACTTTTCTAATGTACGGTTTGATTTAGTAATTCATGTTTAAAGTTACCCTCTAGTGCAGATCCCTGATCAAGCCAAATCCAAACATGTATGTAAATACAAACATATTATTATGTGTAAAGTAACTAATTAAGTCTCAGATCAGTGCAAAAGAACAATATATACTCCATATAGGCCAGGCAATTGAACACTATTTTTGAGGCAACCATATAATTCAGAGATTTAAAAAAAAAAAAAATAGATTATCAGGAAATCTCTACATCAGTCCAATAGGAAGGCAGGTCTCTGGTAATCAAACAGGCTGAAGTCTCCCTGGTAGCTAGCGTAGAGCCGACGGACATCTCGTTGGCTGATTCCAGTAAAATAGCGTTCCACCTTGGTGCGGTTGTAGCGGGTTATCCCTGGTGGGATATTGGGGTATGACACTAGGTCAGCAATACCAGCAGCTTTTAGAATATAAGGAGCATCACGCTCCAGAGTCTCATGGTGACCCACAACATTGTAGGAAATATCACAAGGAGCACACAGCTCAGCATATGTCAGCCAGTGAATAATGTGGTCACCAAACTGCCTGTCCAAGCGCTGTCGGCCTGACTTGTCACCCAAGTACCGTACAAAGTCTTCAAACTGAAGACCCACACTTTCACTATCATCATGGTGACTCCTGCGATATTTGCGAATGATGGCTGGGGCAATGTCATGTTTGTACCAAGGTTCAAATCTTGGGTTCTTCACGAACTTGTCCTTGAAAGCAGATATTAGACGCTCAAATGGGTCTCTCACAATAAAGAACTTGAAATAAGAATTTAACCTGTGAACCAAACAATAACACAAAGTCAGAATAAGAGTATAATATCAGATATGTAACAAATCATTCAACAATTTTACCTGCCATTAGTTCTGAAAATCTTAAATTAGAAAATATGTACTAAAACCATGTCTAAATACTTATACTGAAACTTATAATGATAAATTAGTATTAAAATGATGAAACAGAAAAAAAAACCATGTATCTTGAAAACAAATATGTTCTGAGAGAAAAGATTATTTGCATTAATTTACCTTGCTTGTAATGTTTCAGAGCAGTTTTCCTACTCGTAAAACATTGTCAAATATTTATAAACCATTTTTAAAACCCATGCCTAAAGGTCCTCTTTTCATATTTTTCCTGCTGAGTTTAACAAGGTTTAACCAGAAACACTTCCCATAATACTCGATGTACTTGTTACATCGTTAGAAGAATGGCATCTACACTACTGTAGAACCTTATCGAACTGACACACAAAATAACTGTAGGACAGCACATTCCTGAGAAGAAGTTAAGAAGTTTTCTCTCAGCCATCAGCGGTCGTAAAATTAATAAATGATCAACACAACGCCCAATTGTCTGACTGGCTTCCTGTCCTGCTCTGTTTATCTCCCCACGAGACCCATAATACAATGACAGATTCAAGAAGAGAAGAACCCCGGCATCTGGAGACCATTTATCTAGAGAAACACGTGTTAGTGATAAATCCCCTGTGATGTTTGTATTGGCTACTATGTACAGGCCACCAGGGCACCACACAGACTTTATTAAAGAATTTTCTGATTTTCTATCTGAGTTAGTACTGGCTGCAGATAAAGTCTTAATTGTTGGTGATTTTAATATCCATGTCGATAATGAAAAAGATGCATTAGGATCAGCATTCATAGACATTCTGAACTCTATTGGGGTTAGACAACAAGTTTCAGGACCTACTCATTGTCGAAATCATACTCTAGATTTAATACTGTCACATGGAATTGATGTTAGTGGTGTTGAAATTCTGCAGCAAAGCGATGATATCTCAGATCATTATCTAGTCTTGTGTAAACTCCATATAGCTAAAACTGTAAATTCTACTCCTTGTTACAAGTATGGTAGAATCATCACTTCTACCACAAAAGACTGCTTTGTAAGTAATCTTCCTGATTTATCTCAATTCCTCAGCATATCCAACAGCACAGAAAAACTTGATGATGTAACAGAAACTATGGACTCTCTCTTTTCTAGCACTTTAGATACAGTTCAAGTCAAGTCAAGTCGAGCTTTATTGTCATTCTGCTACATGTGTGGACATATAGTGGAACGAAATGTCGTGTCTCGCAGGACCACGGTGCTACATACTAGTTAAACCTAAGATAAACATACAACAATGCAAGTAAAGGAAAAACAATAGAGCTATACAACAGTTAACTATCTGACTATACATTATTAAAAATACTATAACTGCTATACCTAGTTGACCACACATACACAAACTGAGACTGTACAAAAACTTTACATAAATACTGTACATGAAATTGTGCGAAAGAGATATATGTACATGAAATTGTGCAGAAAAATAAATATTTTGTACATTAAATTATTGTGCAGAAGAGAGATTTTGTGGGAGACAGTGCATAGTGCAAAAAGATTTTGTAGTGCAATGCTCAAGTAGACATATATTTTCTTAAGAGTCTTTGTGGCAGGGAGTGTTTGTAGAAAGTGTCTAGTGTGCATATAGTGGGATGAGTGCGTTACTACAGGTGGTTTGTATAGCCCACTCACCTGTGTGTAGCACATTCAGAATTGCACTTAGTAAAACAGTTTTTAATGAGTTGGGGGGTGGGAGGGCTGAGGTGTTCATGGTTTCAGAGGGGGACAGGGGGATTGGAGTTAAGAGCTCTCACAGCCTGGGGAAAAAAGCTGTTGAGCAATCTGACAGAGCGAGCTCTGATGCTCCGGTACCTTCTACCTGATGGCAGGAGCTGGAAGAGGTTGTGGGAGGGGTGGGTGGGGTCCTTCACGATGCTGGTGGCCTTGTTGGAGCATCGTGAAAGGAAAATGTCCAGGATGGAGGGGAGAGGGGCACCGATGATCTTTGCGGCAGTGTTCACTGTCCATTGTAGGGTCTTGCGGTCAGCAGCACTGCAGTTCCCATACCAGACAGTGATGCAGGTGGTCAGCACACTCTCAATGGTGCCCCTGTAAAAAGTGGTGAGGATGGGTGGAGGGAGACTTGCCCTTTTCAGCCCTTCTTGTTGAGTGACGTGACGTTGGTGGTCCAGGTGAGATCCTCTGTGATGTGCACTCCCAGGAATTTAGTGCTGCCGACTCTCTCCACGGTTGAGCCGTCGATGGTCAGCGGGGGGTGGTCAACAGAGTTTCTCCTGAAGTCCATCACAACCTCTTTCGTCTTACCCACATTGAGGGACAGGTTGTTAGCACCACACCATTCAGCCAGCTGTGCCACTTCCTCTCTGTAGTGCGTTTCATCGTGGTTGCTGATGAGGCCTACCACAGTTGTGTCATCAGCAAACTTGATGATGTGGTTGGAGCTGGACTTGGCAGTGCAGTCGTGGGTCAGCAGTGTGAAGAGCAGCGGGCTGAGCACACAGCCTTGTGGGGTACCTGTGCTCAGTGTGGTAGTGCTGGAGGTGTTGCGGCCGACACGGACTGACTGAGGCCTTGCAGTTAAAAAGTCCAGGATCCAATTACAGACGGAGGTGTTAAGGCCCAGCAGGTTTAGTGTGTTGTGGGATTATTGTGTTGAATGCTGAGCTGAAGTCAATGAACAGCATTCTAACATAAGAGTCTTTCTGTTCCAGATGGGTAAGAGCTAGGTGGAGAGTGGTGGATATTGCATCGTCCGTGGAACGGTTTGGACGGTATGCAAACTGGAGTGGGTCCAGCGTGTTTGGGAGACTGGACTTGATGTGCTGCATGACTAACCTCTCAAAGCACTTCATCATGATTGGGGTCAGTGCTATGGGACGATAGTCATTCAGACAGGACACAGGTGACTTCTTTGGTACTGGAATTATGGAGGTGGATTTGAGACACGTGGGGACGACTGCCTGGCTCAGCGAGATGTTGAAGATGTCTGTTAGGACATCCGTCAGCTGTGCAGCACAGTCTTTCAGTACACGTCCAGGTATGTTGTCAGGGCCCGCAGCCTTTCGTGGGTTAATCCTGGATAGGGTCTTCCTTACGTCGACTGGAGAGAGACAGAGTACCTGGTCGTTTGGAGATGTGAGTAGTTTCTGTGCAGGTGTGTCGTTCTGTATCTCAAATCGTGAGTAGAAGTGGTTGAGTGCCTCTGGTAGGGATGTGTCATTGTCACTGGCCTGTGGCAGGGGCTTGTAGTTAGTGATGGTCTGAATGGCTTGCCACAGGGTCCGAGTGTCTCTGCTGTCTGTGAAGTGATTGTTGATTTTTTTAGCATACTGATGTTTTGCCTTCTTGATGCCATGAGACAGATTGGTTCTTGCTGTTTTGAGGGCTGCTTTATCTCCTGATCTGAATGCTTCATCTCTGGTCTTTAGCAGCCCACGAACCTCTGCTGTCATCCATGGTTTCTGGTTGGCACGTGTGGTGATGGTTTTGGTGACTGTCACATCATCTATGCACTTTTTGATGTAAGCAGTCACAGTTTCGGTGTATTCCTGCAGATCTGTGTGGTTGTTGTAGGTGGCCGCCTCTTTAAACATGTTCCAGTCTGTGTCCTGGAAGCAGTCCTGCAGTGCTGAGGTGGCATTGTCTGGCCATACTGTGATCTGCTTTTGAACCGGTTTGGTGAGTTTGAGAAGTGGTCTGTATGCTGGGATTAGCATAACAGAGATGTGGTCCGAGTACCCGAGGAGGGGGCGGGGTTCGGCTTTGTATGCATCCTTTACTGTTGTGTAAACAAAGTCCAGTGTGTTGTTTCCCCTTGTTGCAAAGTTCACATGTTGGTAGAACTTTGGCAAAACTGTCTTTAGGTTTGTGTGGTTGAAGTCACCGGCTATGATGAAAAAGCCGTCGGGGTTATTTGCTTGTTGTTCGCTGATGGCGCTGTACAGCTCGCGAAGCGCGTCCTTTGCGTTTGCACACGGGGGAATGTAAACCGCGACAATAACAATGGCCGTGAACTCCCGCGGCAGATAGAACGGTCGACACTTCACAACCATAAACTCCACCAGTGATGAACAGTGTTCATCACTGGTGGAGTGTTCATCACTGGTACAGTTGCTCCTTTACGCTTAAGGAAGATCAAAGAAAACAGTTTGACTCCGTGGTATAATGAGCAGACTCGCACCCTAAAGAGAGCAGCCCGGAAAATGGAGCGCAGCTGGAGGAAAACAAAACTAGAGGTATTTCGTATAGCTTGGCGGGAAAGTACCCTATTCTACAGAAAAGCATTAAAAACGGCTAGATCTGATTACTTTTTGTCTCTTCTAGAAGAAAACAAACAACCCCCGGTATTTATTCAATACAGTCACTAAATTAACAAAAAATAAAGCATCAACAGGTGTTGGCATTTCCCAAGAGCACAGCTGTAATGACTTTATGAACTACTTTACTTCCAAGATCGATACTATCAGAGATAAAATTATAACCATGCAGCCGTCAGCTACAATATCGCATCAGATAGTGCACTATAGATCCCCTGAGGAACAATTCCACTCATTCTCTATTATAGGAGAGGAAGAATTGTATAAACTTGTTAAATCATCTAAACCAACAACATGTATGTTAGACCCTATTCCATCTAAACTACTAAAAGAGCTGCTTCCAGAAGTCATAGATCCTCTTTTGGCTATTATTAATTCATCATTGTCATTAGGATATGTCCCCAAAACCTTCAAATTGGCTGTTATTAAGCCTCTCATTAAAAAAACCACAACTTGACCCCAAAGATCTAGTTAATTACAGACCGATCTCAAATCTCCCTTTTCAGTCAAAGATACTAGAAAAGGTAGTATCCTCACAATTATATTCCTTCTTAGAGAAAAATGGTATCTGTGAGGAATTCCAGTCAGGATTTAGACCGTATCATAGTACTGAGACTGCTCTCATTAGAGTTACAAATGACCTGCTTCTTTCATCTGATCATGGTTGTATCTCTTTATTAGTTCTACTGTATCTTAGTGCTGCGTTCGACGCTATCGACCACAACATTCTTTTGAATAGACTAGAAAACTTTGTTGGCATTAGTGGAAGTGCCTTAGTATGGTTCAAATCGTACTTATCTGACCACCATCATTTCGTAGCAGTAAATGAAGAGGTATCATATCGATCACAACTGCAGTATGGAGTACCTCAAGGCTCAGTACTAGGGCCCTTACTTTTCACGCTTTACATGTTACACTTGGGAGATATTATCAGGAGACATGGTGTTAGCTTTCACTGTTATGCTGATGATACTCAGCTCTATATTTCTTCACGGCCCGGTGAAACACACCAAATTGAGAAACTAACGGAATGTATAGTCGATATCAAAAACTGGATGACGAGTAACTTCTTACTGCTAAATTCTGAAAAAACAGAGGTGTTAATTATCGGACCTAAAAACCCCACATGTAATAACCTAGAAAACTATCTAACACTTGACGGTTGCTCTGTCAATTCTTCTTCATCAGTTAGGAACCTAGGTGTGCTGTTTGATAGCAATCTTTCATTTGAAAGCCATGTTTCTAGTATCTGTAAAACTGCGTTTTTCCATCTCAAAAACATATCTAAATTGCGACCTATGCTCTCAACGTCAAATGCAGAAATGCTAATTCATGCGTTTATGACCTCAAGGTTAGACTATTGTAATGCTTTACTGGGTGGTTGTTCTGCACGCTTGATCAATAAACTACAGTTGGTCCAAAATGCAGCAGCTAGAGTCCTTACTAGAACCAGGAAGTATGACCATATTAGCCCAGTTCTGTCAACACTGCACTGGCTCCCTATCAAACATCGGATAGATTTTAAAATCTTGTTAATTACTTATAAAGCCCTGAATGGCTTAGCTCCTTAGTACTTGAGCGAGCTCTTATCTCATTATAGTCCTCCACGTCCGCTGCGTTCTCAAAACTCTGGCCATTTGATAATACATAGAATATCAAAATCGACTGCGGGCGGCAGATCCTTTTCCTATTTAGCGCCCAAACTCTGGAACAATCTACTGTTCGGGAGGCAGACACACTCTGTCAGTTTAAATCTAGATTAAAGACCCATTTCTTTAACCTGGCTTACACATAACACACTAATACACTTCTATTATTCAAATCCGTTAAAGGATTGTTAGGCTGCATTAATTAGATCAACCGGAACCGGGAACACTCCTCATAACACACGATGTACTCGTTACATCGTAAGAAGAATGGCATCTACGCTAATATTTGTCTGTTTCTTTCTTATTCTGTTTCTCAGTCCGTGTCCGGATCAGATGGTGGATCGGTGCCGGGAGATGGATGTCTGCGACCCTGATCGTCGGCGGAGGCCGGACACCTGGATGAGCCCCGGAGACATATCCCCAGTGAAGACCTCGACTTAAATACAATAAAACTTAAAATTAAACAAAATAACTATAATATAATAAAATACCTAACTACATAATACTATTATTGTTAGAAATTGCATCAATATAAAAATAGAAATATAATACATTTATACATTTAAAATTTAATTAAAACAATAAGTAAAAAAATAAATAATAATATCCTGGCCAGAGGAGAACTGGCCCCCCGACTGAGCCTGGTTTCTCCCAAGGTTTTTTTTCTCCATTCTGTCACAGAGGGAGTTTTGGTTCCTTGCCGCTGTAGCCTCTGGCTTGCTCAGTTGGGGACACTTCATTTCTAACGATTATCGTCAATTTGATTTCATAGACACTATTTAAGCTAAACTGAGCTAGACAATGACATCTCTGAATTCAATAATGAAATGCCTTTAACTGAAAATTGAGTGTTTAATCTTATTATACATTACTGACACTCTATCCTCCAATTTGATACTGTTAAGTGCTTTGACACAATCTGTATTGTTAAAAGCGCTATATAAATAAAGGTGACTTGACTTAACTTATAGGACTCATTCCTGTAGCACTCTATATCAAAAGCAAAAAAAAAAAATAAAAAAAAAAATAAAATAAATAAATTAAAAAAATGAAATAAAATATAAAAAATAATGTTTCCATTTATGAAGCTGTCACATCAGTGCAGAATTAGTCCAGCTAAGAGTGAAGCCATCAACCGATTATAGAAACTCACCTAAAGGGAGGTTATCTAATAAGCTTATATGTCCGTCAACATGAGAAATGTCTGTACATACAAAAGGCAAATGGCAGTACCAGTGGGCAGCCATATTGCTGCAGCACCCAGGGAGCAGCTGGGGGTTCGGTGCCTTGCTCAAGGGTCTCACCTCAGTCGTGATATTGAGGTTGGAAGAGAGTGCTGGTTATTCACTCCCCCTACCGGCAATTCCTTCCGGACCTGAGACTCTAAGACCACTTCGGGTTACAAGTCTGACTCTCTAACCATTAGGCCACGACTGCCCCTAATTTGCAGGAGCGAAATATTAAGCATATCAGCAGCAGCATTTATGCATCTGTAGTTATACAGCTGGATCAAACGCAGTCCAGAGCATGTAACTGCTCTGAGGACACGCCGATCGTAACAGACATGAAAACAGGTTAAATGAAATAAACATTCTCGTGTATGCATTTCAACCATATTCAGCGGTGTAATCTCAATGTCATGTTCGTTTAACCCTAAGGTTGATGTTTCATTAGCTGTGATGAGTGCACGCAGCATCAGAAGCAAGTGCTTTTGTTGCTCCTAATAGCTCTATACAATTGGAGAATATTGCTATATCAATGACAGTTATCAAATGACCTAAATTACGATATTTGCTCAGGTGGGTTCTGGGGTCTTATCTATCAGATTGCAACACATACTGTATTCTTGTTAATGCTTGTGAACATTACACATAGTGCGTGTCTGATTAGGGCTGTCGCAGTGAAGGAATTTCCCTTGCGGTAATTTTGAGTGGCTCAATAGCGCGATATGCGGTATTATCGCCATATATATATATATATATATATATATATACACACACAGTTCTGGCATGAAACTCTAGATGGCGCAGTCCGATAGGTCTAACTCAATCTGACCTAATGACATCATTATCACATGGCACCATTATCACATGGCACAGCTGATTGGTTCTCTCCTATATCGGTAGCCAATGAGCTCTCTGCTCAACATTCAAATATATGACTAGTTCTTGTTGCAGCAGTTCGCAGCGTGCTTCAGAACAGCAAAATCAACGTCTAAGATAAGTGAATGCTCTTCTAATCCATATGTATTGTGTGGTCTGCCTAATTGAATCCAAAAATGAGCAACCATAATCAAGTTTAAACTAAATGTCTTTTTAGCAGTTTGCTTGCATGCAGGAGCAAAATATTAAGCATATTAGCAGCATCTAAATGCAATAAGCAGCTAAATCCTAAATGCATATTTATAGAGCAAAACACAGTTTAGAGCATATGTAATTGCTGAAGACACGCCGATAGTAATGGACATGAAACATGTTAAATGAAATAAGAATTCTTGTGTATGCATTTTAAAGCGGGTTCGCCACATACATCGCCGTTATCTCAGTGTTCACGTTCGTTATTTCTAAGGTTGATGTTTCATTGTGATGAGTGTGTGGTTGATTTCAGCTGTGCGCAGTGTCAGAAGCATGCGCTTACTGCAGTTATATCAGTGACAGTGATCACTATCTATGGCTGTTGTAGTCCCAAGTGAAATGCATTATGGTTAGTGTAGTTCGGAGAAATGTCGTTCGTGTGCCGTGTGCTCTCGCTGTGCTGTGTAGTTCAGAAACTAGGGCTGCACGATTAATTGTATTTTAATCTCGATAACGATATCCACCTTTCTCGATTAATTAAAAACAATCGTCACGATATCGGCCGACTCGTTATTTATCATGAAAACTTGTTTTTAATTTGGCATTTGTGTTATCTTGCATTGCCAAGAAGTCTTCACTACCGTTCATGCTTGTGGTTGCCAGATGTGAAGAGCTTTAGTCCCCAAAACACAGCGAGGGGGGGGGAAATGTACATAAATTGTAACTATTGGATGTTATATTAGGAGTTTCTTAAGTTTTTACCAGTTTTCGTAATGTTAATCAGTTGAAAACAGCATGGCAATGTTAGTTTCAGTTGTCTCATTTGCGAACAAATTGTCACTAAGAAAATTTAATGTGAATACAAATTACAAAACACTAACCAAAACCATGAGTTTTGTATTATTATAGTTGGTTAAATGAAGTAAGTGTACAGGTGCATCTCAATAAATTAGTTTATTTATTTCAGTAATTCAACTCAAATTGTGAAACTCACATATTAGATCAATTCAATGCACACAGACTGAAGTAGTTTAAGTCTTTGGTTCTTTTAACTGTGGTGATTTTGGCTCACATTTAACAAAAACCCACCAATTCACTATCTCAACAAATTAGAATATGGTGACATGCCAATCAGCTAATCAACTCAAAACACCTGCAAAGGTTTCCTGAGCCTTCAAAATGGTCTCTCAGTTTGGTTCACTAGGCTACACAATTATGGGGAAGACTGCTGATCTGACAGTTGTCCAGAAGACAATCATTGACACCCTTCACAAGGTGAGTAAGCCACAAACATTCATTGCCAAAGAAGCTGGCTGTTCACAGAGTGATGTATCCAAGCATGTTAACAGAAAGTTGAGTGGAAGGAAAAAGTGTGGAAGAAAAAGATGCACAACGAACCGAGAGAACCGCAGCCTTATGAGGATTGTCAAGCAAAATCGATTCAAGAATTTGGGTAAACTTCACAAGGAATGAACTGAGGCTGGGGTCAAGGCATCAAGAGCCACCACACACAGACGTGTCAAGGAATTTGGCTACAGTTGTCGTATTCCTCTTGTTAAGCCACTCCTGAACCACAGACAACGTCAGAGGCGTCTTACCTGGGCTAAGGAGAAGAAGAACTGGACTGTTGCCCAGTGGTCCAAAGTCCTCTTTACAGATGAGAGCAAGTTTTGTATTTCATTTGGAAACCAAGGTCCTAGAGTCTGGAGGAAGGGTGGAGAAGCTCATAGCCCAAGTTGCTTGAAGTCCAGTGTTAAGTTTCTACAGTCTGTGATGATTTGGGGTGCAATGTCATCTGCTGGTGAGTGAGTGCAGGTACAACTGCAGGAGAAATGGCTTGAAGGAGATGAGATAGAATAGGATCAAGCGGACAAGTAGTAGGATGACTGGAAAGGATGAGTTTAGAGACTTCTGCATCAGAGAGTGGAGAGAAGGATGTGAACGAGTGTATGTTTTCTGGTAAAATGTGTTTGACAGTTTGAGGTGTGGAGAACTGTACAGTGAGGTTTGTAATTTTATTAATGAAGAATGTGGCAAAGTCGTCAGCTGTTAGAGTTGATGAAGGAGGGGGAGGAGGAGGACAAAGGAGGGAGGAAAATGTTTTAAAGATTTTGCACCATTAAGGATTTTGGGATTTGCACCATTCCCATTGTAGGAATTTCATATATAGAGACAATCCAACAATGAGACATCAAACAAACTCACTCTAACAAGAATCTAAAATTTTCTCCCTCTCCAAACCATCACGAGTGCTAAGTAATTATCACTACCACTGACGTCAATATTCTGAGTGGTTTCCTGTCTCACCCTATATCAGAGGAGTGATAAAGATCTAGTCTATTCCAAGATACAAAGCTCTTTGTGTATCAAGATCTAAAGAGTTCATTCACGCAACACGTGGTCGAGGAACCTCGTGATCAGGCAAAAGTATGGATCTAGTATATCCAACAGGAAGAGGACAATTAAATCAACGGGCGCCCTCCGGCCTGCAACACAGGATCTGCAATGTGACTGTCTCATGACACTCCCTGTTCTCCTGCGTGTTCCACTCTTCTTTAATGCACAGAACGAATTTCAAATAAACGATTTCAAAAGGACCATCATTTAAAGTATGAAAAGTATAAAATCATTTCTATGCCTTTTGTTTTATGCGTGATGTGTGTTATTTTTAATCTTTAATTTGTGATCCTTTTTGTTCTAGCAGGAAAAGCTATTAACGTGTGTGAAATATGTGGAGTTTGGTTTTGTATGAATTGTCATGATAAATGCAACAATTCGGTGTGAATTATATGTGGATTTTCAGCATCATACGAATGATGATAATACTTTTATAAGAAGTTATTAAAACTCCAGAGATGTTCCCCACATGGGAGATCGCAGATCAGATTAAGTTTTGTGTCCAAAGAAGGACAGTACGAGGCGTGGCTAAGCCCTGCAACAGCATCTGATTTGGACACTCGCTTCTGGGATGAACCAAAGCGGCCTCCTTAAAACCTGATGTCATAAACAGCTCGCTCGCTTGCTCTTTCGCCATGGTTTGAAACTGCTCTTCGTCTTCGTTGATCGCTCTACAAAGCGCTCACACGCGGTAACATCACGCGAGCAAGACACCAGACTCAAAACACTCTCTTGAAACTTTGTGACTCTGCGGAAATCTTCAAAGCCTAAAGACCGCGCAAGCAGACTCTCAGAGGAACTTCAAAACTCTCACCTAACCAGGCAACCAACCTATCACGACAAGGGCTATCCTGAGACGTCACCTAAACGACAGCCAATCCGAGCCGGGATTCCTTTTTCAGCTTGACACAAGCCAAGGAGACGGGCCCTGATCAGCTGAGCAGCCAACTCAAATCGCAAGTAACCCAAACAAAGTTTCCAATCTCTTGTTGAACCGGTGCTAAATCCTTTAAGAAGTTAAAGACAAGCCAGATCTCTGCTTTTGTGATTTTCTCAGGTTGCGATTTAGAACTGGTAGTATACTAGACTTTGGGACTTCAGTCCAACCCAATGACTTTCATCTTCAGAACTGTATGTATGTGTGTGTGTGTGTGTGTGTGTGTGTGTCTTAGTATGTAATCTTAGAAGTAGTTCAATAAACTGGTTTCATTGTACAGAGCAGTGTCTGTGTTTTGTATTTGATCAGTTACTGCCTTGAGCTGTCGAGCCTTTGCTACCTTGCTCAAAATTGATAAATTACTATTTTGTTTGTTTTATTGTTGCCACAAAGCAAGATAAACAAAATTGTTAAGATATACTGACTTTAATGTCTCGCTGGACGAGTCGTTAATAAAGTATAAACTATAAGGTTTGAATTAAGATCAATTCAATCAAATCAACCCTAGTTCCCTAAAAGCTGAAATAAGAGCTTTAAAATTTATTACATAATGGTGGAGAATGCGGGCAGCACAAATGAACTGTTTAAGTATAAAATCGACACATGCTGTTGTATTTGTTCTATTTTATCCGGAAGAATAGATCAAAGACAGAGAAAACAGTTGTTGCACTACTGGGGACTTTTATTATGGCATGCCAGTGTGAATGAACGGAGTGCAATGAAAATGAACTGCAGTAAATAATTATTAAATTGTCTGCTAAGACAAAAAAAAAAAAAAAAAAAAAAGCGCAAGAGACAAATGAGCGAATTTCCTCATTCTCTCTTCTATAAGGCCTTCATAGTGTGATCTGTTTGTGCGTTTTCCAATTCCGGATTCACTTATGCTATTAAATCTCCCTGGTTTGAGAATATCAGATTAGCTACCTGTTTATTTCTCTGCCACTTTAATCTATGGATTAATTTATCTCACTCTCAACGAGTTGAGATTCAGCGCTAAAACACGAGAATCTGAAAAGTGCTTTTGGTTGTTTAGTGCATAGTCCGCTCACATGAGATAGACAAACTGTTGCGTAGAACTCACAGGCCAATGTGGGCGTGTCACTGACAGCCTTGGCCGGAAGTCCTCTCCGAGACTCTTTCTGGAAATTTTTTAGTGCGCAGGCTCAGCCCCGGCGCCATTTTGAACAGTTTGTAAACAAAGCTTAGCATAAGCTGAGCTAGCTAAAGCTAGCGCGTTTGCAGTATAGTCTATGTAAAGCTAGTAGCATTGCTAGAAGGCTAGCTTGTAGCATTTGGTGGATTCAGATGCGGTGTATGTTTGCAGTGTTTTGAAGTGACTTAACTATTTACAGCTGAACTTTAACTCACACTAAGATTGTTCACGTCATTTCCTTCTCTCTTTTGCTTTTATTCATTCTATCTCCCTTCCCATTTAGAATGACTGACGAATGCAATATTAATGAACCTTGCTGTATGATGGTAAAATCATCAGAGTGGCTAGCGATCTCACCGGTGGTTTAATAAGCATTTGTTTAAGGTTTTTAATGGATATTAGTTTAATAGCTGTTGATTTTATTAGAAATTAATTCTGGGCCTTAGCCTCTTTGCCTTGATTGGAAGATAATTAATTCAATTATAACTGCGCTCATGATTCAAGGATATCAGTGGATGAATTGCTAATAAGTATTTGAAATTGACAATTTAATTTCATAACTAATCCCAGATTTGAAATTAATTTCATTTCATTAAAATAATTTCAGTTCCTGCTTCCACATAGACTGATTGAAGTAATTATAAGTGCTGTGATAATTTGACAATAACATTAAGATCTTAATCATTAACTATCAAGGTGCTTGATTTTCTGGCCCGAAAATTTTTAATTTCCTTTATAAGTAATTAGGATGGTATGGATTAATTTATTCTAATGATTTTAATAACACAAGGAATTAGTAATTCGTCAGGCTTAAGGATATGAAATTAGGGATATGGAATTTGTAATTTTATTTAATAATTAATTACAGTTCTTGTTTCCATAAGGCAACACTATTTGCTAATCAATGAAATGTTAATTGCTCTTAATTTGAATGACACATCTCATTAAGATTTTAACCCTTAACTGTCAAGAATGCTTTGAAATTTTAATTTCATCTGCAGCTCATTAGGGTTTGGGTTACCCTGCTTCAATATTTACAGATTCATTTAATCACAGGTGCTCTTCTAATGTTAATGACAAACATCAAGTTAGATCTTTAACTATCAATCATTGCTCTGAAATTTTAATTTCAGCATTGGTTAATTAGGGTCTGAGCATCCCTATTTCAATGATACATTATTGAGCAATTTCAATCCGAATCATCCTATCAATTTTAATGATAACATCATTAAATTGTAATTAGAAACCACAATTTCTAATCTGAAAGTCTAAATTAATTCGCAATCAAGTTCTGGTCCTACCTGTTAGGCCTTATTTTCTCTCCTTCAGTTATTTAATTAACTCAGCTAAAATTTTATAGGTTTACCCTTGGCTCAAGCCTGATAATAAATAGCGATCCCCCTAGTGCTTGGTTGCTGAAGTGGCATTGCCTCCATTGTGGGTCACAGCAAGCGGAGTCACCTGTTTCAACGTAACCTGGTGCAGACTGGGGGAAAACCGAATACCTCTGTCCTATGTTTTATCCTTTAAAACAGCAAAGCCAACCTCCTAAGTGTATCGACTCAACAGCGCCACCACACTGCCACCCTAGGTACTAGCCCTAACATTGGGAGCAAATCCTCATTCTCTTTCTTCTCTTTTCTCCCTGCTGCTTTCTCCTAACTCGACTACTGCTGCTGTTTGCTGGGAATTTTGCCTGTAGAGAAATCATAAAGCAGAGAACTTTAGCCATTGAACAGGTATTTGGGAAACTTGAGAACGTCGTTTCAAAATTGTCTTCCATTTACCATCCACTCTCTTGTGAAATCCTACTCAGCTGAGGCTAAAAGCAGGTCAATGAGAAGGTAGGCATTGGCAAAATTAAGCACGCATGAAGAACACTCGAACTAACGTTGTGGTGCCAGTTTTGCCATTAAGGGGACCAGTACTGTCATTGCTGTTGTTTTCCTCCACCCCGGAGAGAATTTTAAATAGCAATCACAGTCTTACAAAAAAAAAAAAAACATTTTACAATCCTCTGCACAAATCAGACTTAATAACAAAAAAAATATAATAAATAAAAGAAAAGAAAAATTAACTACACTCATTCTGCTACCAGAAAAGTGTATTTTTATTCTTGTCTCTCTCCCTCACCTTAGCATTAGCCTAACCTTCTTCCTTGGAAAAAAAAAAAAAGAGGAGACTTTCCCTTACAGGAAAAGGTGAAGCATCCAATTATTACCCTGTTCCTTGCTCTGTTGGTGTTCTTCTTTTCTTTCCCTGTTCTCTAGCTGTGCTACGTGTGTGTGTGTGTGTGTGTGTGTGTGTGTGTGTGTGTGTGTGTGCGCGCTCAATTTTCCCCCACAGAGGCTGCAAATTAGAGGCACGCCCCCCAGAGGATCACAGTCTCAGAGAACCACACTCACCTGCTCATTACACACTCAACATTAGCACTGTACATTGCACATCTACACCCCTGTTGGCTTTGTTTTGTTTTGGTTGTTTTGTTTTTCCCTTCAAGGTCTATGTCAGTTTCGGTTCGAGATCTCCCTCATCCCGCCAGAACATGTCTCGCATAAGAGCACGTCGATCACTGGGAGGATCTGGAAACATGGCTAAGTGTTGCGACAGACAGCCTCCTCTCTAAGGCTGCTGAAACACTCAAACATCAGACACAGGACCAGCTGGATGACAACATAACAAGCCTCATGGCACCAGACCCAACTCAAAGCTACAGTCACAAAGAATTAGCCAAGATCACCGGCTCCTTAAGTCACACACTCATCGCCACCCTCAAGCTGAGCGACAGGCACGCCGCACATCTCCAGTTGGAGCTGACGCACCCAACGACGCATAGGGTAGCTGAAACTTGAAGCTCAGGAATGACGGAAAAGGCCTGAGGAGGTGGAACAAGGTGCTGAGGAGGAGATCAACAGGCTAAAAGAAACCCTAGCAGCTACTAGCCGAGAAATGGAACAAGTCAAGGCAGACTATGCAGAGTGTTCCAACAAGCTACAATATGCAGAGCAGCTACTAGAAAAGGCAATGGCTGACTTCAGGGATAAGAACTGCAGAATCAAAGCCCTTGAAACTCACCTGGATGAGTCAAGAAACGAGATCAGCTGCCTAACACGACAGAGCAACTACCTCAAAGAGGAATCCGATAGTTTCCAAGAGGAACTCAAGCATGCCTATGAATTGCGCCATGAGCTGTCGAGGAGACGACGCGCACCAACCTCACCCCTGCCAAGCAGGACCGGGTCACCTGTTCCTGGACTGACACGTGAGCAAATAATGGAGGGGGTGGTGTTGAAACATTCAACAGCTCCCTCTGAAGAACTTCACCTCACGACAAAGCCAAAAGAACCTGCTGCAGCCAGCCGCAGATCATCGCACAGCTTGGACCTAAAAGACCTTGACAAGCTCGCCAGGAACATTGGAAAATTCACCCTGAGTGTGCCAAATAGCCAAAACGTCCAAGCTTATTTCCAAGATATTGATTTCATCTGGAAAATGCGACCTAACGTCACGGACAAAGACAGACTTTATTTGCTCTGAACAACGGCCAGCTTTGAACTGCGCAGCTTCCTGGACCGGCAGCCTGCCCACACAAAGACTGATTACCAACTGCTCCGAGAAGCCCTCATTAAAGAGTTCTCCGACCCCGAGTCCAAACAAGGCTTAGTGGCTGCTCTGGAGACAAGACAAGGACGTCACGAACCTCCTCAAGCCTACTACAGCCGACTCAGACGGGCATACTTCGGAACTCGCAACGAACCTGACATGGAGGACGAACTGAACTTCAAAACTCTCTTCCTAAGGAACCTTCATCCCGCAGTAAGCCACCATCTTGGTGTTCTCGCATGTCCACGGACAATGAATGCTCAGCAGCTGTGAGACTTGGCACAGAAAGCCTATGGCAAACAAAAGATGGCCTCAGAAAAGGGTGCCAAAACCCCAGCAGTTCTTGACTTAAACACTCAAAGTCAAGGGCTGGCTCTAGAGGCCACCCAGAGAGTGGAATGCACCCTTGTCCAACAGAGAACGGGACTCCCACGCTAGTACCAGACCTAAACAGAGGTACGATCGCTGGGATGGACCGCGTGGACAACAACGCTCACCTGGACGGCACTGGGAGAAGTCATGGGACCAATCAAGGCCTCATGAGAATCAATGGGACAGATCGTGGAACCAGCCAAGCTCATTTGGAAACTCAAGAGGAAAAGGCTCATGGGAATCCAACGGAAACTCCAAGGGAAAACGACAAACTCACCCTGGAGCAACCAGCCCAAGGAATCGACGAAATAATTCACAAAGATTCCAAGCTGACCGAGCTCAAAATGAATCCACACAAGAACAAAAGACACCACCGTGTTTCGACTCACAAGAGCTGATGAAAAGGATGATGAAAGAGTTCTTCCAACGAAAGGAGGAGGATCGGAAGTGGGAAAAGAAAGAGAAACCAGATTCCACCTGACTAGCGGCCAGACGAGAAAGCAGCGACCACCTGACCCAACAAACCACAGAGAACAGTACTTCTTCACCTCACTCTCAGAGAACTGTAACCTCCATAATTTCAGACGGACAAGAAATCCTACCTGAACAACCCGCAAAACAGTCAGAAACTGACCCAACACCCGATGCGTCAAATCACAGCAGCGTCCAACAAACATCTGCTGACGAAACCTCACAAGTTCCTGAAAGTGCTGTCTTGGTCGTCTGCCACTCCTCTGACGAACACATCAGTCCTGACATCCTAACCGTTTCCTCCCAAACTCCAGTCTCTCAACTCCTAGGCGATCTCATTGAGAAAGGTATAGCAAGAAAGTTTTACCTCTCCATCATCTTCGAACGACACATCAGAGTCGAAGCCCTTCTTGATACGGGAGCCGACATTACTCTAATGTCTGCCAAACTCCTCGAGGAAGTCCAAGAAAGAGCAAAGAGGACTAACAGAACCCTCAAACTCCAAAGGTGTGAACTGAACCTCCAAGCATATTCCCACACGGGCCTACAACTAAAACATGTGGCCCAAATCCACCAAACGGTGGGATCAATGGATCTCATCCATCCAATATACGTCTCACCACTCAAGACGTATCCACTCCTCATCAGGAAAGATCTGCTTAATCGCTTCGAACCTCTAATAGACTTCAAGCACCTAAAGATGTGGACACAAGTCCGCAAACCTCTGCCCTGCCAGTCATTAGACTCCAACGAGTCGCAGTGTCAAGTCACGGACACCGCCCCTAATGCACGGAATGATGATGCAGTATCAGAACCAAGGCCTGAACCAAGCTCAAGCAGCAAGGACCAGGACCCCCTCCTCTGCTCACTGCAGGAGCCTGAATCAAATGCAGGCCCCCTTCGAATCATGACTGCAATAGATGTCCAAGGCACGTCAGTGTCTGACGCGACACTAGCCCTGTGGGCAGAAAACTCAGCCATTAGCCTGAACCTATTCAAAACATTAAAGCAAAGACACCAGAGTCTACCACACGTTGCTAAACACAGCCACTTCCCTCTCAGTCACACCAACTGACAACTTCAGTCAACCTCAAGAACCTCCAATCTGGTCAAACCATCCCAGATGCATGCGCTATGATCACCGAGCAAGAAGCCACAATACCTGCCTACTGCAAGAGTGTCGGCGTCCGCTTCAACATGCGACCTGGCCAGACTCTCAACAGTAAGCTAGGCTTCTTCCAACCTTCCAGGACCTGCCTAAAACTAGGACTGACCTTGGAAGCCACACCTCTCATGGAAGTGTCATCTCGTGCTGTGTATGTGTTGTTCAACAACTGTACAGACAAAGACATTGACGTTCCCAAAGCCAGTCACCTGGGATGCCTCATCAACCAGGCGTTCCACGACTTTGAACTAACGGTACCTGTCATAGGCCCCATACCAGCCCATCTAATGTCAGATGAATACGATGACACCGTAACCTTCACAAAACCCCATGAAATCATTGCCATCACTTCAATTCTGCCGGTGTCAAGAGAAAGTGTCTGCCGTTCAGAACTAACAGATGACACTCACCTCGCTGTCTACGCTGTCTCAACACAGCCTGTGACAGAATCACCTACACAGGTGACCCTCGGGGCCCAAAGTCCATCAAATGACTCAGCTGCAGAGGAACCCTACGCTGGGTTCAATGCACAAATCCAACAGATCCTGAGTGAGGCGGATGCCCTCTACAATGAAGTGGATCGCCAAGGACTCAAAGAGGTTCTGCACAAATACAAAGACTCTTTCGCAAAAGATTCCCTGGATTGTGGCCTGACCAACATCCACATGGTGCACATCCCGACACACCCAAATGCACCACCCACATTTGTGTGGCAGTACAAGATTCCAATAGCGTCATACGAGCCAGTGCAAGAAATTGTTAACTCCATGCTGGAAAAGGGGGTCATCTGGCCCTGTAACAGCACATACTCTGCCCCGATATGGCCAGTCCTAAAACCCAACAGCAAATGGCGGCCCACCATCGACTTTCGCAAATTGAACCAGCAAGTACCCTTGTCACGATGGCCTATGACCCAGTTGGACCAAGTAATTCCAAAAATCAAAGGCTCGACGATCCTTTCCACACTGGACGTCGCCTCAGGGTTCTGGACAATCCCTGTCCACCCCGATGACCAAGATAAGTTGGCATTCACCTTTGGCAATCGACAGTACACCTTCACATGGTGCACCTTCGGCTATGCCAACTCACCAGCAGAATTCAACATCTTCCTGAACAAAGCATGCCCTGACGCCAGAGTCAGAGGCAACCTCATCTACGTGGACGATGTTTTAATTATAAACTCAAGCGTGGAAGACCACCTCAAAGAAATTGATCACGCCCTAAACCAGCTGAAAATGGCAGGAGCTAAGATTGCCCTTCACAAAGGACAGTGCTGCAAAACCAAGGTAAACTATGTCGGACTGCTTGTCGGAAGAAACCGCATTGAACCACAGTCTAACAGCACCCAAGCAATCCAAAACATAAAGACGCCGACTAACATCTCTGAGCTGCGAAGCTTTCTGGCAGTGTACAATTATTCACGACAGTTCATCGAAAACTACACTGACATCGCACGCCTACTAAAAAGGATGAACCCTTCGTTTGGACAAAAGCCCAGGACACAGCAATGAGCCAGCTCAAACAGCACCTGTGCTCTGCTCCATGCCTGGTCTACCCAGACCCAGGAAAAGAATTCTATCTGGACGCTGGATTCTCCAATCATTGCCTCAGCGCAGGCCTATACCAGCTCCATGACAAAGACAAGTGAGTGGTCGCTTATGCCAGAAAAATGCTGCTTCCCCCAGAATGCAAATATTCAAACTGCGAAAAAGCGTTGCTTTGCACTGTGTGGGCTATCCAGCGTTTAACTACATCGGTGCTCAGAAAGTCATCATTGAAACGTGTCATCAGCCAGTCACCTTACTCAACAGTCAACGAATCAGAGATGGCGTGGTGACCAACGCACACATAGCTACCTGGCTAATGACACTCCAAAGACGGGACGTTGAGGCAAGATATGCCCAAAACTACAAATCCTCACTTGGAAACGGGCTAGCAGCCTGCCAAAACTGTTCAACGGATACACTGTACACCTCAGCGGAACCTAAAGAACCATCACAACCTCAACTGGCAAATCACAGGTACTTCGAGGAGAATGTGTGTGAAGGGATGTCCACACCATACGTTGATGGCTGCTCCTACAATCATAAGGGCAATTTAAAAGCTGGAGCGGGTGTGGTCTGGCTCAACAACGACCCTTGCCCACCACAGCAATTCAACTTAGGCCCTCACTCATTGCAATTTGCAGAAATAGCAGCCATCCTCATCACCCTATAACTACCTGCATCCCACAACATCAAAGAGCTCCTCATCTGTACCGATTCGAACTACGCCCGTCTCAGCTTCACCTGCCATTTAGCTGGATGGAAACAGAATGGATTCAAGACAGCTTACAACAAGCCTGCCATAACCCGCCGCCAACACGTCACTGGCGTGAATACCCCCACCTCCTCCCACATTGGCCTATCAACTCAGTTCGCTGCTGACGATCTCCTCACCCTCCAAACTGCGGATCCAACACTGCGAACTATGGCAGCTTACATTTCCGATCCTTTAACTCATCCAATTGCCACCTCCGACCTAGCCACATCCTCCGAGCTCCGCACACTCCACTCAATCAAGCACATGCTGCATCTACGAGACGGTGTTCTCACATATGTCCCTGAGCCCCTCACTGCGCCAAAGCTCGTAGTCCCTCACGGCCAAAGGGGGATTATGCTGACACACGGCCACGATGCACCATGCGCAGGACACCACGGAGCCAAGGCCACCTATGAAACATGCAAGCAAGTAGCATACTGGCCTGGCATGCAGCAAGATGTAGCGGAATACGTAAAGGGATGCCTGGTGTGTTGCCAGTTCCAACCGGCAAACCCAAACTACCGAGCCCCACTGCAAAGGAAAGGAATGGCTTTCCCATGGTCGGACCTCCAAATAGACTGGGTAGGACCCCTGCCATGGTCAACACGAGGTAACAAATACTTCCTCACCGTGGTTTGCGAATTCACAAAGTGGATAGAGTGCCTCCCAGCTCCCAATGATACAGCAGAAACGACCGCCTGCCTGTTAATGAACCACATCTTTTCAAGATTTGGACTGCTTTTAAGGGTCAACTCTGACCGAGGAACCCCCTTCACCGATGAAATCATGCAGGAAGTGTGGAAACTCCTGGGTATACAGGCCAAGCTCCATATAAGCCATCACCCAATTTCCTCAGGTCAAGTTGAACGGGCCAATAGAACAGTGGTCAGCATGTTGAAGAAGTATGTATCCACCAATCAAAAGGATTGGGATATCAAACTTCCTCTGGTGCTTATGGCCGCTCGAGCCACCCCTCACCAGTCTCCCGGAGTACCCCTGTTCACATTGATGACAGGGAGAAGTATGACGCTACCGCTACACCTGCTGTACCAACCGGGTGACCTGAATCTCGTCACCACCTACACCACTCACCAGTACCTTGAAAGAGTTGCATCAGCACCTGAGAACGACTTTCACCTTCGCACAACAGCAACTCCAAAGAAGCACGGAAGGTCGTAAAGCCTACTACGACCAAAAGGCCTCTTGCCATGAGCTCAATGTTGGAGACAAAGTGTGGTACTACAGCTTCGCCCAACCAAGACAGAACACTCCCCATCGCCTGTCAAAGAAGCTCCTACCTCACTGGACAGGACCCCATGAGATTACAGACAAGCTCTCACCTGTCGCCTACCAAATCAAAATCAGACAAGGGCGCAGCGAGCCAGTCCTTCGATGGGTCCATTGAAACCAGATAAAGAGGCACCAGGGCTCCAGCTGACAGGAAAAGGGGGAAGATCAAACCCACTGACACAGACCGACAATCATATGCTCTACACCACAGTAACATAATTTCTGTCGTTCTAGGAAAACATACAGCGACCTTGCGTAAACACAACACTGATACACTCTCCTTCACCGCACTGCTAGGGCTAACCTCTAGTAGAGAGGAGTGATTCCACACGTGACACTCGTTTGCTGCCTCACCTCATTCGGTGTCCTTGTGCTTCTTTGTGTTTTTCCTTGTGTCTCTCTTTGTGTTTTTCCTTTTCCTCTCTCACTATAATTTCCTTACCCCTCTAGTCCCCTCATCAGGGAACTCCCTTAACCAGTCCTTAAATCCAGGTCCCGAAATTGAGATTGACTCCCTTCACTAAAATTGTTGCAAATCATTGCGAAACCCGTTGTCAACTAAATCGAGGCGACCCGCCAAACCATGATCGTCGCCGCTAATTGTGCCTTCTTTCTGTTCAATCACCAGGAAGATACACAGACTCGCTGCCTTATTTCTCTGCATGATTGAGGTTATGCCCCAGCCAGAAGTTGCATCGCCGGGACCAGCGTCAGGGATAATACTCAGTGAAAAACCGGGGTTATTGATAACGAATTGCAAAACCTACACCCGAAAGGTGTACGTTCGACTAGATCCCCGTGATGTTTTCAGAGCTCACTACACCCTCTCAGCCGCCCAAACCACGTGGGCTGGAGCCCGTTGGACTTGAAGTCCTCGCCTACGCCCAGGCAGATGTGAACCACATGCTGCACCAATTGCAGAAAATGACTGTAACCCAAGCTGAATTAAGTGGGTCCAACCGGCGTCCCAAACAATTTTTGGCCACCCTGCTGGGGGCTGCTGCAGCTGTAGGAACTCTGTTTAACATTGGCATGAACACTACTACTGCTGTGAATCTGGCCACCGTTAGGCGGCATGTAGGTGAAATTCAGGGTGAAATGCCCGAAATACGACAACAACTCGTAGTCCAGAGTCACGCCCTACAGACCTTCGGGAAGTCTCTGAACGGCACTATCATAATTCTGAATACCCATAGCATCCTTCTAAACCAAACTATAAAATCCATTAATAAACTATTTTCGGTCATGCAAAACGATTTAGCCAAGACACAACTCCTAACTACCCTCATGACTGACATGCTACGGGAAGTAAGCTCTTCGACTGATAACTTAGCCATGGGTAGGATTCCACACTACTTGATACTTCTTAGCCTTGTCCAAAACATCCTAACTTCGGCCACTGCAGGTCCTGCTAGTCCCATCCAAACCCATCTCGCCTTTTCCCTGGGTGGCGCTATTCCCTTATATGTAGACCCGGATGCAGGTGACTTAGCCTTTCTCTTCAGTTTGCCCATTATCGACTCTAATAACATTTACCAGCTCAAAGACGTTGTGAATGCAGGATTTTGGCAAGGGAACACATTGTCAAAATCCACACTCCTGAAGTCGTTGTGTATCACGATAACAATGAGCAGTTGTATCTGGCCCCAAACCTAAAGATGTGTATGCTCACTAAGGACATTCATTACCTTTGCCCGAGTAAACCTTTCGTCCGCGATAATACCGAGGGCATCTGCGGCCTCGAATCCATTAGACCCGATACTAGCTGCCCTGCCGAAGCCACACCACGTTTTCAAGTTGAGGTAACACAAGCTGAAATCATCGGAAACCGATGGCTAGTCAACACCCCAGCGCGTACAGCTACCCTCACATACGACCAACACGACACAGCCATGCGCATTATCCTGCCCAACCAAACTCTATGGATCACTGTCCCTAATGACTCGATCCTCCATATAGATGAGTTAGCATTGTATCACCTTAACGACGAGTATCAGGCTGAAATCGAAATGTCACCCTTCTTCAAACAGCATTCCTTCGTTCTCGATCCAGAATTGGAAGAAAGGATCAAGGAGGAAGGAACGCAACTCATTGATTTGACTCCTGTTGATACAGCTTTAGAAGCTATTGCTCGCCTTCGGCCCGCTGGTGCGCCAATTATTCGGTCTTGGTCTGCCGCTGACACAGCGCTTTGCATCTCTAGGATATGTTGTGACTTTGACACAGGCCTTCCTCCTACACAAGCGAGTCAACGCCGTCCAAGAGTGTCTCAACAAATGCTGAGCTCCTTAAAATATGATGTCATAAACCGCTTGCTCTCTTGATCTTTCACCATGGTTTGAAACTGCTCTTCGTCTTCGTTGATCGCGCTACAAAGCGCTCACACGCGGTAACATCATGCGAGCAAGACGCCAGACTCAAAACACTCTGTTGAAACTTTGTGACTCTGCGGAAATCTTCAAAGCCTAAAGCCGCGCAAGCAGACTCTGAGGAACTTCAAAACTCTCACCTAACCAGGCAACCAACCTATCACGACAAGGGCTATCCTGAGACGTCACCTAAACGACAGCCAATCCGAGCCGGGATTCCTCTTTCAGCTTGACACGAGCCAAGGAGACGGGCCCCGATCAGCTTAGCAGCCACCTCAAATCGCAAGTAACCCAAACAAAGTTTCCAATCTCTTGCTGAATCGGTGCTAAATCCTTTAAGCAGTTAAAGACAAGCCAGATCTCTGCTTTTGTGATTTTCTCAGGTTGCGATTTAGAACTGGTAGTATACTAGACTTTGGGACTTCAGTCCAACCCAATGACTCTCATCTTCAGAACTGTATGTGTGTGTGTGTATGTGTGTGTGTGTTTTAGGTAGTCTTAGTCTCATGTAATCTTAGAAGTAGTTCAATAAACTGGTTTCATTGTACAGAGCAGTGTCTGTGTTTTGTATTTGACCAGTTACTGCCTTGAGCTGTCGAGCCTTTGTTACCTTGCTCAGAATTGATAAATTACTATTTTGTTTGTTTTATTGTTGCCACAAAGCAAGATAAACAAAATTGTTAAGATATACTGACTTTAATGTCTCGCTGGACGAGTCGTTAATAAAGTATAAACTATAAGGTTTGAATTAAGATCAATTCAATCAAATCAACCCTAGTCTTTAAGACTTAATCCCCTAAAAGCTGAAATAAGAGCTTTAAAATTTATTACACCATTCTGCAGCCCTGAGCTTAGAACGATGTTCGCGGAGAACATCAGATAGCCAAGGGGCAGAAGGGGTGGTACGGGCTGGCCTAGAAGATAAAGGGCAGAAAGTGTCTAAACAAGATGTCAGAAAGTATCAGTCGCACTGTTAGCATCAAGAGATGATAACTGTTTAGGGGAAGGAAGCCAAGATGAAACTATAGCTGATAGCCGGGAGGGTGAGAGAGAGCGTAGGTTACGTCCAAAAATGACATGTGGAGGGGTATGTGTTGTGTCGGGTATCACGTTGAGGTTAAGAGTGAGTAGGCAGTGATCCGAGGTGTGCAGTGGAGTAACCAGCACATGATCAGTGGAGCAGTGTCATGTGTAAATAAGGTCCAGTTGGTTGCCTGATTTGTGAGTAGCCGTAGTTAACACTCTCTTGAGATTAAAAGAGGCAAGCAGAGTGTGGAAGTCTGCAGCTTGAGGTTTATCGAGGTGGTTTATCAAGTCTCCAAGTATAACTAAGGGAGTACCATCCTCAGGAAAGGTTGAGAGCAACACATCTAATTTTTCCGCGAAGTTACCTAGTGGTCCTGGAGGTCGATAAACAACTACAAAATGGATTTTAAGAGGGTAGGTAATAGTAACCGAATGTGATTCAAAGGAGCTGTTGATACCCAGAGATGGTAAAGGAGTATTTCCAATTATTAAAGATGAGCAGACCAGTACCTCCATCTCTTCCAGTTAAACGGGGAGTGTGGGAAAAGGAGAAATTATTGGAGAGTGCCGCAGGTGTAGCATTGTCCTCTGGTTTGATCCAGGTCTCTGTCAGGGCCATGAGGTTTAGACTTAAATGACTAGTAATGGAAGTAATGAAATCAGCTTTGTTGACAGCAGACTGACAATTCCAGAGACCAATAGAAAAAGAAAGTAGTGTATTAGCAGACATAGGCAAAGTGCGCAGATTGTTAGGATTGCGCTGCCTACAGTATGTGATGCGTGGTGTGCGAGTGGTAGTGATAGTAGTGATCTGGAAACAAATAGTAAGAATTGGTTATAAGAAAATTAAAACAAAAGTGAAACAAGTAGTAGGAAAGAGGATAAATAAAAAGCCATACTTATGTCCTTGCTGTTGTCCCTGCCTGGTGGAGTTGCAAGGTAGAGTCGATGGTCTTTACACTCTTTGGTCTTCACACAAGGCCTGCCTCAACCGCTGCCGTGGTATACTAACCTTTTTTATACTCGTTTGACAAAACGGAAATCGAATTCAGCTGGACACACTTTCCTGTTTATCACAACAAATAGCCAAGCAAGCGCAGACACTGACAAGATACGCGATACAGTACGAGACCAAATGCGATTCCAGCAAGTCTCAACACAGTAAACAAAACAAGCGTTTCCTAGCAACGGCAACTGTGCTAAACATTAATGAGACAACTAAAGACACTTATGAGCTGCTTTTAACTTCCGCTGATAAGACTGCTTCTCTCAAAGAGTATTTCTTTACACTGTCTTCTGCTGGCACTTGAACTCACTTTCCTGTTTATCACAACAAATGGCCAAGAAAGCACAGACACTGACAAGATACGCGATACAATACAAGACCAAACGCAATTCTCAACACAGTAAACAAAACAAGCGTTTTTTAAGTGTTTTTAAATGTGTGTGTGTGTATATATATATATATATATATATATATATATATATATATATATATATATATATATATATAACAGTTAGTGCAAAACACGGGTTTTGTTTCTCTGTGTCGTAAACTCTAGGGGCGAGGCTTCTAAACCGGGGTGTTTTTAGGGGCGTGATATTCAAATGACGATTGTTTTCAGCCGACAGATTTAACAACATACGATCATTCGTACAATGAGACTGGCGGCATACGAATGTTTCATGAATCACACGTGAACTCTGTCGTAAATTGATTTGTGCGCACAGATCTGCGCTCATTTCTATGTTAGATTGATAAATGAGGCCCACTGTTACGCCACAAGGAACTGTCTTTGAGTGAGTCTTTAAACCGTTCATTCAACTACACGTTCAAAAACGCTGATTCATTCAAAGAGAGATGTAATGAAACACGCTGTTGAAATCATTTTAACTTTGAGCGCCACTTTTAAAGGCTCAGCTGACCAGCAGAGCGTCGATGCTCAGACAGAGATTTTCCTTTCCTTGGACATGACAACCTATTTTCACAAATATACATGACTCGGCCTGAAGGACAGACGCAGCTAATCGCACGCGCTCAATCGATCTCTCTCTCATTCGCTGTCTGTTCAGGCTTAAGTACAAATCTACTGAGCCTCTGTACAAATCAGCATGGTACACATTGTTATCATTACTAACTTATTTAATATTCAGTACACATGCACAAAGTGTAAAACGAGAAGTGCATAACCTTACGAAAAAAGAAAACATGGAAATATCGCGGTTGCTGCAGTTGTTGCATTCCTCTGTGGTTATGTTCGTCAATTGCAGTTATCGCGACAGCCCTACTGATTAGAGTTAACCTGGTCGGCATGGTAGCCCAGGCACACATAGTCATAGGCCACTATTGTTAAGACAGTCGGAGTGGTAGCCAAGGCTCATATAGTCATAGGCCTTTAGTGTTAAGCCGGTCGGCGTGGTAGCCCAGGCACACACAGCCCATAGGCCACTAGCCTTAAAGGGGACATCAGATGCAAAATTCACTTTTACATGGTGTTTGAACATAAATGTGTGTTGGCAGTGTGTGTACACAATCACCCTATAATGATAAAAATCCACCCACTGCTTTTTTTTTTTAATTCCCAAAAATAATAATCCCTTTCTCAGATCAAGCCATTCACAGATTCTGGCCTGATGTACGTCACACAGGCCAAGGCCCATCCCACGATTGTTGATTGACACTGGTGTTTTACCTTAGACCCGCCCTGAGTGAGCTGTACACAGTCCGCCATTGTTTCGGGTATTCATACAGTATGTTATATGTGCAGCAGCAGTATTTCTTAAATGCTCACAGCAGCATGTTGTGGATGTACTGGTAGTAGCAAGTACTTGCTCTGACGCAGCAGCAGCAGCATAGTAGATCTACTCTGCCAAGACCAAACACATTAACATTGTCATGTACATTACCATGCCAATTCCTCCAGATTTGTCATGAAAGAAATCCAAAGTGCTGGCATGAAACTCTAAATGGCGCAGTCCGATAGGTCTAACTCAATCTGACATTATGACATTTCCTCTAGGATTTTTTTCCAGCTGTGGTGGCAGGACTATTTCCCATAGACCACACCTCCTCCCCACCCAAGAATCACGTGTACTCAAACTCAGAATTGAATTTATTTTAACTAAAAAAGACAAGTAAATAGTAAGTAATAAAATAAGAACAAATTATTAAATGACAAGGAATAGCACAAACAAAAACAAAAACACGATACAAATTAAATTAACAGCGCTTTAATTTTTTTTTTACATTTTTTTTCAGGTATGTCTAACTCTAATATTTAGGTACAGAATTACTACAGAAACTGAATAATCTTTTCAACTGTAAAATAACACTGGATAGTCTTCACTGTATAAATAAACAGTAATGACAGACACCAGCAGGTTTATTTAGGCTGCTGTCTTTAAGACCTCATGCATGGATCAAATATACTGTTGCACGTGCGTTTTGCTTCTCAACAACAGTTTACATTCACTTAATAGCCTGTATACCGACTATGTTTAATATAAACAAAAGGTGATTACGTGAACACTCAAGATGGCCAGTTTGACATAATTTTGTATGTATTTGGCCATTTACGTGCAAAAACGGCCTATAAGAGAGCACGCGAATACTGTATTGAGTTCTCTTTCACTATAAATTGTGCTGGCGGCTCCATGTCCTGCAAAGCATGCATTAGCTTCCACTTTCCACACAAACGATTAGATATGTGCCTGATATGTTTTAAGTGTTTTTATATATATATATATGTTATTTTTGGCAAGTCGTGATGATTTAAGGCTAAATTGATCAACCATAGGCTATAATCAACTCACTGTCTGCCGCTGGTCGTTACTTAAAAAAAAACAAAAACTTGAATTTAACAAACAAAAAATGTTCCAAACATATTTCTAAATTAACAAAGAAATTAAAAGAAACATAACCATTTTGCTATTAAAAACAAAACTGAACTATTTTAATGGCTGCAACATCAGCTGGGGAAGAGAGAGAGAGAGAGAGAGAAAAAAAAAAAAAGACATGGGCTCCAGTTGGACTCGGGCCGAGAATTCTTATAAACTGTCGGACAAGGGCCAGACTAGGGCCTATATTTGAGGCCTGTGCAGGGCTCTACTCAAAAGCATGTGCAAATGATACATTGCATCATCTGTCACCGCGTTATAATGATTTTGGTGTGGCAGCCCGCCACGGCAGAATGAATGTAGCGGAAACACTGCATCATCACATGGCACAGCTGATTAGTTCTCTCTTGTACTGGTAGCCAATGAGCTCGCTGCTCAACATTCAACTGCTTGGCTAGTGCTTGTGGTTGCAGTTGCAGCACACTTCAGAAACCCTCCACCTTCCCCAGCTCGACCTGTATAGATCTGCTATGGGTGATCATGTATGCTATTGGGGTTATTCATGTCAAATGCGCAGCAGCAGTATTTCTTACATGCTCACAGCAGCATGTTGTGGATATATTGGCAGTAGCAAGTCTAGGTACTTGCTCTGCCGCAGCAGCAGCGTAGCGGATGTATTCCGCCAAGACCAAACACAAAATTTGCCTGTGCACCTTACACATTACATTAATGAATTGTACATCTCATTTGTTAGCAACATGCTTTTTTAACCATTTTTGTCAGTGACAAAACATATTGATTTTTAATGTCTTATTTGTTACCATTTTGAGTTTTATTCCAAATTAAATGATTATTACAGTAAATGATAAGTTCAAGTTGAATTAAAAAATAAATGATTTGAGAATTTTAAATTATTTGTCATGCAATATTTAAAACTATATTTTAAAATATACTTAACTGGTTCTGTTTTCTTTTCTGGGCTTAACTTGTTTGCTCAAAAGTGTACTTGATGCATGAGGGCCAGGTGATAATGTTCTGCAATGTGGGGGTTATACATGCTATTATCATGATAAGTAGAGCACAATAAGCTATCAGATTGTATTGTTTGAAATCTGTGGAATGTGTAATTTCTGCAAAATTGGTAAATTCTTTAAAATGTTTAAGTATAATTGGGTTTGACGTGCATTGGGATTATTTAGCCTTGAAAATAATCAGTCTTTTTTTTTCATTTCAGAAAACTAATAGACAGGTAAGGTCATAATTTTATAATATATATGATGTCACTGATGCTATCCAAAATGGGAAAAGAGATTTTGAGATGGACTCTGATACAAATGATAAAAAGTAATATAAAGATGCCTGTGAACTGGAAAAGGAAAATGACCACCCATTTATGTTGGCCCATCTGATGATTATGTGAACAATCATGCCAACAAAACCAGGCCATTCAAGAACACAGACCATGCACCGTAACGGGTATAGCTGTCTGATAAATGATTTTATCTGTCTCAACATTAATTTCTCTGATGAGGATATCACTAATGATGCAGTCTCCCATCATACACCACTGGAGTACTTCTGAAGTTTTGTGTCAGAAGATATGATCAAGGCTCTAGCAGGTAACATCAATGAGTAGGGGTGGGCAATATAGCCTCAAAATTATATCACGATATTTCAAGAATATTTGCGATTAATGATATTTATGACGATATACAAAAAAATATGGAACACCGTTTTATTGGTGATTGCAGCTGGTAGGCAGCAGCATTTATTAGTGCAAACAAACTGAAGGGCATTTTCCATCCTTTTCCAATTAGCTACTGTCATTGATGACAGACTACCTAATTCGAAGTGTAAATCTATTGCCATAAGGTGGCAGAAGCAGCATTTTAGTGCAATAGTAGTGACCAGTGTTGGGCAAAAAATAAAAATAAATAAATAAATAAATAAAATTGTTCAAATATGTCAAATAACTTGGACGCCTCCAATATTAAATGTTAAATGAATGAAATGGGCACTACATGGAACAAATTATTATTTTTAAACATTGTACACTAATACAAAACAACAATTTAAAAATACTTATTTAACACTGAACATTTTTTAACATTCTAGAAGACATTATACCAATAAAGCACAATTTAACTTAAAATTAATAAGTAAAATAATATTCAGCCTTACTGAGCAGAAGGGAATTCTTTTAAAACATTAGAAAATATTACAGATCCCAATTTGAACTCTGTGTGAACGTTATAATAAATGTATTAATAGAGCTGTTGTAATTATCATTATTATTTTCTTACTTTTAATTTTATTTAACAGAACAACAGTAATATTACAATTCTAACATTTATGAATGTTGACCAGCAGGAAGTCCTCAGTGCTTCTTTTTGTTGACAGCAGCAGATTTATAAATTATCATTACTAATTTGGGAAGATGCACGTATCACATTGTCACATGCCTTGTAAAAATTCATAAAAGTGTTACTGAGCAGCTGACGAGTAACACAGTTTCAGCACAGATTTCCCTCGCGGTTTGAACTTTGAACCCTGGCTAATGTGACAGTGCCGCCAGCTCCTGCAGCGCTGTTTGAACACATGCAATTCGTGTGTGTATTAGAAAACATAACGTTCTGCAGTGTATTTAATTGTTTAACGCCATTTCGCAATTTTAATCATCATACAGTAACTAGCATCAACCACCCCCATCGGAGACGAGATGCAGTACTAAACAGTCTCGCTGTCGGTTCTTGATTTTTGCGTCTTTCTCGGACAGTTTTAAATGCTTCCACACTGCCATCGTGTTTGCTGCATTAGTGCGCGCCTCTGTTTGATCGCGTCACGTCATTGTTCGGTACAATTTATTCGGTCTTTTTGCTTTGGCCAAACACCAAAAGGTTTTTTTTTTTTTTTTCTTTTTTTTTTTTTTTTTTTGCTATTTTCGGCCGAATAATTTCGGCTGCCGAACAATCGGTGCATCCCTAGTAAATACGTCATCAATTCGCTAAAGCCCAATTTATACTTCTGCATCGAACCTATGCCGTAGCCTACGCAGAGACGCACAGGCCTGCGCCGTAACCTATGCCGTACTTGGTGCACCTCTCCAAATATCTAACAGTGCGTCAATTCTACGCGGACCGCAAGCGCTGTGATTGGTCTGCTAGAACCCCTCCCTCCATATGTACTTGAGTTCTGTGTGCGTTTATGAGCACTGTAATATAGTTTAATGGCACACCTTCTTATTTAAAATAAAACAAAGCAAAGAACAAGTGTCTTATCATTTATTATACTACATAGCATTATACATCACTAGTTGTCCGCGACAAACAATGTTGATCTGCTGTGGTACACGTCCTTTTGGACACTGAAAGAATGTCACCTTCTCCTGTTCCTGTTGTTATCTCCTTTTTGTAGTTTTAAACAATGATTTAATGATTTGATATTTAGTTGCCGCCATCACGGCTTCTCTGACGAGCCGCTTCTTCTTCGGCTTTTGCCGTGGTACTGCAGGTTCACAAGCAACATGCCCGTGGACACTGCAGACTAGCATGTGTACTGCACGTCGACGCGGACGACGATGCAGAAGTATAAATGAAAACCGACGCACAGCTTACGGCGTAGAGGCTACGGCGTAGGTCCGACGCAGAAGTATAAATCAGCCTTAACAGTTATATCATTGATATCGCGATATGACACTTTTTTTTATCATGAAAAAATTTATAGCGGTATTATCGTGGACAGTATGATATGGCACACCCCTACCAATGAGTACAGTTTTCAAAAGAAAGGAGCATTAATAAAACCATTATGAGACTATGGGAATTGAACATGGCTATGAACAGAGCAAGACATTGTAAATACCAGTAAATACTTTGATTTAACAGTTTTATAATAAATATAATATTCATAAAAATATGACTTGTCTGATTATTATTGTGTGAATATTTGTATATGGATATATAGGCTGCTGTTATGGGGCTACATAAGCAGTATACCCTGCAAATGAACCCTTAGATCTTCTAAGATTTGTTCAGACAGTTAGTAAAATCACTGAAATTCTGCTACTCCAAAGGCCCAACGTTGTAATATTACATTTCACTAAAAACGTACTAAAATATAAAAAATGTTAAAACTCATTTATTTCTGCAGAGGCCTCCCACAACAACATAAATGGTGAAATAATTTTTTCACAGTTTTTTTTTTTTTTTTTTCCTAAATTTGGGTCTTTCAGGGTTAACACTGTCATGTATATTACCATGCCAATCACTCTGAGAGTTGTCATTACAGAAATATAATTGTTTGTTTTCTTGGTTTTGGCAAAGTTTAGCAGGGCTCAACTATAAGGGCTGGCCCACTGGTCTGAAGTCAGTGTAAGAGAGTGAGAGCTTGAAGGTCAAGCATTAGAAGTATTAGTATGAACGTGTTGAAAACTACATGGCAATTTTTCAACAAAAGTCTCAGGCTTTAATATAGTAACATTACAGCTGTAATTATTTCCAAATTGTTGCAAATTTTCTTTTTGTAAACAAAATTTTTGAATTAAGGAATTAATGAATAGAACTTCTTTTTTGTGAAGCTCACTGAAATGTTGGCAGGGCAGTAACATACTTTCCAAGAAACATCTCTTTACAAAAATATTATTGTGAAGTAATCTGATGTAAACCTTTGACGAATTTCTGTGTCCGTCATAGAGGACAGGCGGGGTAAACCATTTCTTTCATGATCATGAACCAGGTTCTCTGGTATAGCTTCAACTTTTGAGAACATTCCTGAAAGACAAAGTTAAGCATGTTTTAAGTCCATAGGAGATTTGCAGGTTGCCATTATTCTTAAAATGTGAAGCTGAATTAGGGTAATTCTACAGTTTTATGGGAATTTTGCGGTTTCAAATTACTTGTAAGATTTATTGACTATACATGTTATTTTATCTGAAAACATGTCTTACCATTATGGACAATTAGTTATTTTACCTGAAGACATATCTTACCATTAAGGACAATTAGAACCTTCTTCCATTGTGTATTTCCAACTTTGGGTGTCTGACAGAAGAGTATTTTGTGCTTGTCACACACAAAAATGCGGTCTAAGACAAACTTGTCCACAGTTGTGTGGGTGAGGTTCCACATAGATGAATTTCTGCAAACAGTTGATAAGAGCTCCAGACGCTTCTCATTCACTGACTGCCAGTCTATGGGCTCCACCACAGAGGGACCAACTGAGGACTAACACCCACAACACAATCGACATACATGTACATATACATGACAGCCAAAAACACACAATATATAATTAAAAATTAAATTCAAGTTAAATAAAGCAAATAAGTGAACCCTTAATGGCAAACTGTCTTACCAGTATATATGGCTGTGATGCTCCCTTGTCTGGCCACTGGACTGAAGTATGTTTCATCGTAACAGATGGAAAGGTCCAAACAAACATCTCTCTCCTCTCCGCATAGTCTGGAAATGTATTGAAGAGAACTCTCAGAGTTTCTTATGGCCAGTGAATATAAATATACAAGTTGTGGGATATTTTAAATGTCAAATACAACATAGCAGGGGTGCAAATCTGGCTTGACAGGCGGGGGGACCAAAACTGAGTACTAGGTGTAGGGGTGGAAGAAAAATCAATTCTCCAATGCAATGGAGCTGTATTCTATTTGCTGCCAATTAAACACAAACACAAACACACACACACACAACATTGGTTAAGTACAAACTTGCATAATGTTTCATCGTTAAAGTGAAATACAGTGGCAATCACAGAGTTCATTGCTCAGGATATGCATTGTGAGAAGCGTGCACTGCTTTCCAGTGTGCGGTATCAATCACCCGCAAAGTACAGCTTAAGTAAACAGAATTTACAGCATAACTTTTTTTTGTAATTATAGTGTACCTATTAAGTACCTCCGTGTAGGTATAAGGGAATACTATAATAATTTTGGGGAATAAAGGGGTAATAACCTGTAAAATTACAAACTATTTCTACTGTAAGTATTTTGAAACTAAGGGGTACCTATTCTAATATTACATGGTATGTATGACCTAACAACATTCTTATATTTGCAAGCAATTTAGCAAAAACACACTGTGTACTTTTTAATAGCCTACACATATTACAAACGCTGGGTTATTGTTTTTAATCCAAACCCCTTACGAAAATTAACCATGGTTTTATTATAGTAAAAGTGTAGTAACCATGTTTTTTGGCTCACTGATTACCATTTAGCTTTACCACAAATACCATGGTTAAACTATGGTTAGTGTCGCAAGACCATGGTTAATTTGTGGTTATCATGGTTTATTGGTTTTATTTGTAGTAAAACCATTATTAATTTTCATAAAGGATGCTCGGTTAAGAGCGGGTAAGGAAGATGACTTGATTTGACTAGGGTGACCATATGTCCTCTTTTCCCTGGACATGTCCTCTGTTTGGACCAAAAAAAAGCGCATCTGGCCGGGATTTCTAAATCGCCCAAAATGTCCGGGATTGGGCTTTTGCTTTCTACAGTCGCCATTCATTGTGTGCGTTTTTGTATTAAAGTCCTGCGCGGGACTATCCCGCCCTACTGTTAGATGAAATTTACGCCCCTGGGTATGGATTTGGGGAAAGGAAAGGGAAGTGGTATGTGGCGACCCATACTTGGAATTTGTGCTCTCTCACAGGTGTTCAAGAAATCAACAGATATGTCTGTGAATGGCTACATTGCTCAGCGCTACGAAAACACGTTGTAAATAGAATCTTTTGACGATTTCCAGAGCACAAACACAAATGCGCACAGGAGCCTTTACCAAATATGTTTCGCCAATATCCTATTATTACAGTTTAAAATGAAGGTGCTTTTGACTGCATGAAAAAATGGATGTGTGGCATGAGAGCATGAGAAAAGTGTCAATTCTATCAGGACCATTATCGTCAATGATAGACACTTAGCATTCAGTTTGGTTTGGCGGTATGGTTCTGTTCTGGGCAAAAACTCCCTGCCCATCCATGCAGCCTGTCATGAATGAGCAGGGAGAGCAGCAATAATAACCCCCAAGGGTTAACAGAACAGAACCAAGCAGATATCATTAATGTACTTAATTACATTTAGTGTAACACATTATTCAAGATTAGGGAATCTGATTCAACAGGAATGTCAGAAGCCAAGTCCTGACTGTGGCGAAAGGAGGAGTTGGGGATGGAGGAGGGTTATTTGCTCCCGAGCAAGCAAGCTGCTGAATAATACGGAATAGCGCTTCTATATAGGAATGCTGTGATAGGTGTCGTATCCCTATAGGTAGATGTGATCAGCTGAGAGTCAGCTGATGCAAGCTTGACTCACGTGACCTGCCAGAACTAACGCTATGCTTAATTTGCGCGAGTTTTGCATGAGAGTTGCAAGTTTTTCACCCATGTTTTTCAGTGGGTGAAAAACATTAACAAATTGAACAAAATCTTAAATTTGTTCTTAAGTTATTCAATATTAAGCTTTTCAAAAGAATTTGGTTTAACTGTGTAAGCTGTATAAGTATGGAGTTGCTTTGCTTTTTTCTGAACTGGCGTAATAAATTTTCATCTTTTATTTTCTGTTGCCTGTGTTGCTACTGTTGTCATATTGTGTGATTTTAATTTTTAAACCCATTTTGGGTTCATTTAACCCAGCAGTAGGCCTATAATAAATTTCAAACAATATTTGAATTAAATAAAACAGCCACTATGTTTATTGTTATATTACCTGGTATATAATGTATGTATGACCTACTGTATAAACAACAATCGTTTTAGAGCAATTTGTTGTAGCCACATGTAATGACATGGAATAAGGGGGAACAAGCACCACTTTAAATTACAACTCGCAAATGTATTTACCCTGTAACTACATGGAACAAGGGAGGAACAAGTTGAACAAACACAGAACAAGTGTATATTTGCACAGTAATTACAGAAAAAAATCATGCACTGGTTGTAATTTAATTGTTTGATGGCCAAATTAAACCTTCTACTTTTTTTGCTATAAAAACATCACAGTATACATCCACTGAAATACAAGTGTTGTATCATGTATTTTTCTGCAAAACAGCTGGAAAGAGGTAAGCTTGTTTTAAGCTGCATTGAACCTTGATGGTATATCATGCAAGGTATTTGGTGATAGTGGTGTAGGGAAGTTGCTGGTGTGACTCAGCTGAGATCGATGAATACGCTTTCATAAGGTAAGTTAGACTGGTGAATTATAAAATCATAGCAGAAACTCATTAACTCGTTTCACAAGATGTGAACAACTTTTGTTCAGTAATCTCCATCATGTATCCTTTAATAATAGAATATGTACCCCATGGTTAAAAAATACCTAGGCCTACAATAAAATACCAATGTAAAATTATAAATAGTATATAATCTTGCTAAATCACTCCCAAACATAAGATTGTTGTTTAGCATAGTAGGTCAAACATACCACGCAATATTGGAATAGGTGTAACGGGTATGAAAAGCATTATGTTTATATACATATAGAATTACACAAAAATGTTCAAACGTGTACATGCCTGTCTCTGTGTGTGCACCTTCCCCTTTAAATTTCTGACTGCAAGGTTGGTCTTAATTTCCTGTCTTTGCACCTCCTCTTCCCTTTCTGCACTCTCTCTGCATGGGAGAGGTGAGTTTCTAATGAACTCTGATTAATCCAATTACATCTTTTTCTTTTAAATTACTTTTGCACTTAAATTTGCCATTTAAATCATATCTGCGACATTATTTTTCATGTATATTTGATTATTTTCATATTTTTATCAAGTTGTATCACTTTTCTGTCCTACGTGAACTCGAAGCACGTGCTAATTGCATTGCACTTCACATTCATCTTTCAGAAAGGAAAAGGCAAATTGAGTCTATAAATGCTGTTTATGTCATAAGATATGCTGATTCATTACAAATGTTTGATTTCATTACTTCAATGTTTCTCTCTGCCCTTTCTGCACTGTCTCTGCATGGGAGAGAAACGAAAAAGGGTGAATTGACAGTCTATAAACGCAGTTTTTGTCTTTTCAGATTAAAGAAGAGTCGACCCGTCATCTGATGTCAGTCTGATTATAGCATAAAAAAACACAACGCAGACTACACCGGTTACACGACCATTTCGGATCATCAGATGAGCGCTTCGCAGATCGCGTGGTTGCTTGACGGCTCGCCGGCTTCGCCGATCTCCTCTCCCGGTCTTCCTTATCGCCATCACTCATGGCAGCTCCGTGCTCATGCACAAAGAGGGCGTGTGTGTGACACAAACAGGGCGAGACTTCACGGGACAGACTGTTGCTTATTATTCTAGTTTGTGATTTTGTTTTTATTTCCATTTTCTGAGGCAGTTATTACGTTTTTCTGTGTTTACTATTTAAGCTGAGGCATGTTTGAGGACCCTGATAGTCAGGAAAATCTTAGTCCTGTGCAATGGCCCAGTGCCATGTTCCCAGCAGCCAGGGGTAGTGGGGCTAGAGTACAACATACTGACATGATGCCTGATGTTTCACCTCAATGTTTTGGGAGAGGGCGGGCATTCTTTAATGCAGAAATTGACCATGCACACTTGTCTGATTCAGCTATTGGTACTTCAGGGAGCCCAGCTGCTTGTTCTACCCCTTTTACATGTCCAAATGCTGATCATGTTATTACTGCTGAGTCTTCAGGTGGTATTATTTCTGATTCGGCACAGAAAATTGGTCAGAGCATTTTGGCCAGTCTCAATTTAGCACAACAGCCCAGCCAAATGCAGTCTAAGTCAGTTGTGCAGCATTCAAGTGAATGTGTTGATGCCTCTAATTTGAAAGTCATTGTCCAACATGATGTTACACCTCCACCTTTCTTTAGAGGTGATCAAAGTGATTAATTTACTGTGCATAAATGGGAAGTCATGATGTACAGTTATTTAAATCGAAAGAAATGCACTGTTGACACTGAAGCCTCTGATTTCATTTTGAGCAGATTAGCGGGAAAAGCGAGGGATGTAGTCAAAGTGTCCTTGCGCAGTTTCCCAGGGCCGACTGCATCATTGCTCCCTAGCACAGTGTTTGACATTCTGAAACGAAACTTCAGTGAGTTGACGTATTCGAACATGCCCGTGGCTGATTTTTACAACACTCTCCCTAAGGTGGATGAGAGTCCAATGGACTATTGGATACACTGGAAAAAACAGCTGTAAAAATACAGAAATTTTCTACAGTAATGTAACGTTCTATGTAAATACAGTTAAATACTGTAAATGATGATAAAATATTAACCGCAAGCTACTGTTCAGTCTTAATGGTATAATACAGTATTTTTTTAGTCTAGTCAGACGTGTGACATTGTTGCTTGATCCTGCTCATAACTCATCTGAGCACGATGCATCAGCTCCCATCAACAGTCAAGAGTTGTGCACACGTGCAGGTTTAAAATTACTGATCTACAATATTTTATTAACGAGAGAAAGAAGAATAAGAAGCAGAATTAAAGACTATTTTTGTGAGCTGCCAGCATCGAAATGGATGGCCCATTCAGCTTTTTTTTTTACTTGCCGACTAAGGTAATTGCGATTTTTATCAAAGTCAGTTTTAGCCTGTGATATTATTTACACACGGTTATATCTTTTTATTGAATGAAGTTACCAATAACAATTCAATTTTTTTTATTTTCATATCCAGTGAACGGTAAACAAATCAGCTAACTAAGTTAGCAAGCTTGTTCATTCAAGTTTAACTTTTGTTATTTTGCAATCTAATCAAATGGCCGTGGTATATGTGATCATCCATTTAATTTTTTTTGTAAAATCTATGTGATAGACTGGGCTTTATTTTACCATTTGTTGTGCGGTTTATTGAAATGTGCACTAAAATTATGCTAACAGTTATAATTATACCATAATCATTTTATTATTCTGTCAGAGAGAACCTTAAAGATTGTCTGTATTTTGCTATTACGGTGTGTAGGCTGATACCTATATTTCATAATGTTTCTGAACATTAACTATTGTTGTTGTCTGCATCAGTCAATAGGGTCTGGCTGCAGACATGCACTTGCATTTTCAGACTTGCTCTCTCAGACTTGCACTCTCAGACACCTGCACTTTCAGACACCTGCACTTCTTACAGATGACTTGCAGAACCCTGCATTTTATGATATTAAATTAGTTTTAATCGTTTAACCACCACAGCGTCTAGTCTCCATTGGCAACACGCACGGTTTGTGTGGATTGCAAGTGACGTCGCAGGTAGCGAAAAGTGCAAGTGGCGATTGCAAGTGACATTGTAATTTAGTTTCTTTTTTCTTGTCTTCACCACCTGGCTACTTGTGTAAAATGTTGAGAGATTCAATTTAAAAATGATTAACATACAATAAAATAAAAAAAAAATAAAAAAGACTGCAAGTTGACGTCACTTGCGGAAGTCCAGGTGTCTGAAAGTGCAGGTGTCTGATAGTGCAAGTCTGAAAATGCAAGTGGATGTCTGCAGCCAGACCCTTCTCACATCAGTTGCTGGTGACGAAGTCACAATTGGAGGTTGGATGATCAGTATTAAAAGCCAGCTACTGTCTTCAACTTACAAAACCAAGAGAAAGCTACAAGGACATTGGAGTTTGTTCAAAGGTAAATATTGTTAGATATATATTTTTTTGCCCCTCTTCCCAGCTTTGTTTAGAAATAGTCATTCTCTCTTTTTACCTCCCACCCCACCTCTCTTTCTTTATTTCTGTCAAACACAGTAGGTCCGGATACAGCTCTTTTCATGCAGTAACCCCAATGAATCTACTTGCCACGCCTAACATCCCATATTTCTCTATTACATTTTAGGCACTTCATTGGTGTGAACCACGAGAGGGAAACAAAGGCCAGCCAAGTGACGGTGGTGTCGAAGAAAACAGGGCAAAGTTTTATAAAAACCTCATGAACTTTGAGTTGGACAGTATTTAGTAAGGTGAAGTCACATGTTCCGCAACCAGAAGTCATAGCATTTTGTTTTCAGTCCAGTCTCACTGGTGAAGTGGAAACAGTGTCATTAGTAATGCTTTAATAAAAGCCTAATGTTTTAAAGCCATCTCTTGTCCGAGCAATTTGTGTTCAAGTAATTTTAAGTTGTATTTAATTTTAGAATGTAAATTTTAAATCATTAGCCTCTGGCAGTGTTACAATGTTAAGATCACATTCTTTAATACATTTTACAGTAATAAAGAGCTTATGAAATTACAGTTGGAATACTAAAATAACAGTGTAATGTCAGTATTATACTGTAAAGCTTATATTTTCTACGGCACAGTACTGTACTATTTTTTACAGTAATAAACTTGTTGCAGATTACAGTAGGTACACTGTAAAATTACAGCATTTTACTGGTGAATCTAGCTGCCAGTAGTTTACTGTAATTTAACAGTGAAATTTTTTAATGTACGATTGAATAAGGCAATTTATGTGGCTGATGAGTGTTTGCGTAGGCGCAATAAGTGCGTTGAGGACCCTGCAGCTGAAGCTGTAATGATGTTTGTTTCTCACTGTCCAGATCCTGGCCTTGCTTTGTCTTTCAGTTCAAGTCTGCTGAACAGTGGAGTTCTGCTGAGGTTCAAGAACGACTAGATTGTTATCGCAGGAACCTGAAAAGAGCTTCTGCTAGAACTCCACGCTACTTACCTGTGTTCGCTTGCCATCAGAACGCTGTGACGGTCAGTGACGATCCTGTACCCAATTCTCCCTAACAGCCCGAACTCTCATCAGGTCAGTCACCATGTTCAAATGGTCAGCTCAACCCCAACAAGTCTCCCTTTAGTCCGAATGCTAGTATGCCGCAGTTGTTTGGCATGATGGATAAAGTTTTATCACTATACACTGCCTCACTAATCAAGTTTCCATCCAGATTTTGCGCTGTTTTGTTATCGACAAAGATATATGCGTTAAAAAAAACTTTGCGAAATTTGCTGTCTACAGCCTGTTTCCATCCAACTGGCCTTTTACCGATAAAATGGTGTGCGTCATGACGTCATCCCTAAAAAAACGAATTGTCGCATAAGTTTTGGTGTATCGCAAAAAAATGTTGCCCTTGAGCTGTTTCCATACATAATTTATCCTATTGCGTAAATTATAGGCTAGGCTAGTAGCCTGTTCTTCATCCATTTGAAACAAAAAAAAGCGTAGGCCTATATTAAATTGTATAGGCCTAAATAAAATAATTTTTATTAAGTGTCATGAGTTGTTTTTTTTGTTTTGTTTTTTTTTTTGTACTTTTATAGACTAGATAGATAGTCCACTGTTGATAATCAAGCAATGATCATAAACAGTTGCAGTTGTATTATTATTATTTTTCTGATTAACGTTTACAGGCAATAGGAATGTTCATTCCGGTTATTTTATTTCTCCTAACCGACAGTCGTTAAGCCATATTAACCGTTAACTGACAAGATTATGTTAAATTACAATTAAATTAAATTTAAATTGATAGGTGGCTTGACCCATTAAAAATACCTAAATTTGTTTTCCAGGGATTCATTTTATACACACAAAAAGCAGCATAAACAACATGAACGTGTGGATTCACATACACGTAACGCACCTGCAGCGCTTCTGAGAACTGAGAAAAACATAAGCTATTATATATAAAAGAAATAGTCCCATATGCAAAATATATTTTTCTAAATAATTAATGAATTAACAAAACGAAAGAAAAAAACTGCAACAATTAGCAGCCTATATGCAGAATTTCAGTTCATTTTTGTGATGCACTCTTGAGAAAGCAGCAGTTTGTTTCCTTTATTTCACAACAGTACATTTTGTTTTTTATTATGAATGTATACAAATAAAAGAAATATTTTGAATAGTTTTGAATAATGTCTTACTCTTATATGACCACAAATGAAGGAGTAGGCTAGTGCAAGTTGTTTCCACTTTTACAAAGGAGAAAAAAAAAAAAAAAGCGATCGTGCCGGCGCCTCACACGCGCAGTTAATCATAGCCTACTGACTCAACAACGCAGCCTGTTCATTGTCATAATAAAATACAGCCAGCAAAATATATTGAAGAAACATGAAAAAAAATTTTATTTCCCCTCACTCCACAACAAATCATTTAAATTTAACGGTAGAAAGAACTCAGAACAAAACAAGAATAAAAATATAAGAAGCTAACAAGCCAAAACGAATTAATTTAAACTTTTGTGCACAAAATGTGCGTGGCATAATATCACGGGGGTATGGTGGTCAAGCTGAAAGGCTATTTAAACAGGCTATTTAAACTTAACAGTGCACTGTAAAAAAAAATACAGAAATAAAAAAATAATAATAATGATAATAATAATGTAAACGTAGGCTAGCCTACTAACACCAAATTAAGATAAGTATGTTTGAGAGGTAACTCGTCTTTTTCTTACCATGTATAAAATAATTTTAGATTCAATTTAATAATATGATTTTATGCGCTTCTGAACTACAGGGAAACGGTGCTTTAACGTGAGCAATATCATGAACATGGATGCTGCCTATTGGCTAATTCTGTCATGTGACACCACATTTATTTGCGTTAAAGCCCCTTTTCTCGACAAAAAGTGTTTCCAAACTAATTTTTGCGACATTTGAAGTATCGATATGGAATTTATGCGCTAAAGTTAAACGGAAAAAGATTTTGTCGACACATGAGAAATTTAATCGATAATTGGCATTTCCATCAGCTATATCGTAAATATTTTAAAGCGTTAAATATTTTTTCACAAAAAAAATCCTTCGATGGAAACCTGTTTACTGTCCTCGCCTCATCCTGCTAGAACTGTCAAAACTTCAGATCCCAAATCCAGTCTGAGTTCAACATGTAGAGTGTGTCGGTCTCCAGAGCACACCACGTATATTCACTGCATGCACCATAGTTATTATCATAACTGCCTTAAACCTGGACACTTTAAGAGTAATTGCCTCGAGGCGGCAGGCCTTGAACCGCTTTCTCCTAACACTCAGTTAAACTGAAAACCCCATGTGTGGAGGGGGTTAGCATGGGCAGTGGTGAACTTCCCCTAAATGATGAGTCAGGCCCACAAGACATTTTTGTAAATAGTTGGAAGTTGTTGCCACCCGACAAAACAGTGCTGTATGTGGGATCTCAGAAAACTGATGGAGCTAGTGTGTTCCTGTGACTGTTGGCGGCCAGTCCGTACTGAATGGTTTGCTTGATTCAGGCAGTATGGCTTGCACCCTGAGTACGGAAGGTGAATCCAAGTTGCGTGCCGATGGAGTTCTCCCACAACCCTCAGTGATTCCAGGTAACGTGGTCCTCGTTGGCTGTGGTGGTCTTACTATTCAGCCCAAGTGCACGTATGACCTGGAAGTTGAAGTCTATGGATTTAAGTTCATCGTACCTACTTTACTAGTACCTGGACAGAAGGACGAGTTCATTATCGGCAGTAATGTCATCAAATGTTTGCTTCAGAAGATGAAAGCCGAAAAGAAGTACTGGGAGCT
>CM077224.1:20133038-20138038 GCA_039654775.1 Spinibarbus caldwelli | reverse complement strand
CACACACACACACACACAGTCTGGCATATGTGGTTTACGGGGACTCTCCATAGGTGTAATGGTTTTTATACTGTACAAACTGTATGTGCTATTGCCCTACACCAACCCTACACCTAAACCTACCCCTCACAGGAGACTTTCTGCATTTTTAGATTTTCAAAAAAACACCATTTAGTATGTTTTTAAGCCTTTTGGTTTACGGGGACATAGGCAGTGTCCTCATAAACCACCTTCACGTTGTAGTACCCATGTAATTATACACATTTGTGTCCTCATAAACCATATATACCAGTTCTCACACACACACACACACACACACACAGGGCCTAAGGAATCATCTCTCTTTCTCTCTGTTTCTCTCTCTCATGGCATAAAATTTCTTAGCCAAATTCCAAATTCTGCAACATTACATGTTTATAACCTGCCTTGTTCTTCTGATGACAAGCTTCCACTTTACTTTCACATTGTGTTCCGTACATAAACAGATAAACGTTTGTATATGATTGTACAGCCAACGGAATCACACTTTCACTATGGACCTTGTTCACAGACTATTGTGATGAGGCAAATCTGTAATATTCAGAGTTTGTACAAGGTGCTTAAAGTGCTTGAAGTACTTGAATTTGACGTTTTGAAATTTAAGTCCCGGAAAACCCTTGAAAACAGCTATATTTATGAAAAAGTATTTGAAAAATACTTGAAATTTTAAAAGGCAGTATATATGAAATTATTGTTCATTTTTGGTTTCGATAAAAACAATATTTTCATGCAAAATTAACAATGCAGTGCATGTTAAATAAATACAGAGCCATTTCACCTGGCTTTTGAGAGCGCATAAGATCTCGCGATACTTCTTGAGGTGAAAAGCGGTCTCGCGTTATCAGCATAAAGTTGAGTTTGTGGTAAAACCTTTGATAGTGCTTGCATTATATTATTCAGTCTTTTATTGCGTGTGCTGTTTGTTTGGGTTTCATTTGAGAACACACATAAACTCTGACGCGCTTTGTGTTGCGCTGTTATCATTTACAAGCTTGGAGCGCATCTCCATCTCAGCAGCTCGGTCCACAAACTCTTCCTCTGCATATGCTGAGTTTAGGATGCTTAACATTCATCTGGGGAAAAAAAAGTGTGTCTGTGTGTGTGTGTGTTATCTCACATGGTGTCTACAGTGTCCGAGTTTTGCCACGGCAAGCACCACTCACATTTTCTTCAGGAAATGTACATTCTAGTTCTTATTCTTATTCTTATTCTTCTTCTGGACAAAACTTCGGCGCGCTACTCCTCCTGCACCGTTTGTCACAGACCCATGAATGAGGTGTCATATCGACCGGCTCATTGAGGAGAGGTGTGCTATATCTTTTCTAAGCGATCGGACCTACGATGTTCGCACAGCGGACGAAAAAGCGGGCAAAAAAGTCCCATTGACTTACAATGGCGGAATGTTCATGAATTTGAATCTCAACTGTCACTTTCTCACACACACACACACACACACACACACACACACACACACACAGGCCCTTAGGAACCCCTTCTCTCTCTCTCTCTCTCTCTCTCTCTCTGTAACTCACACACACTCATTTGACTCATCTTTTAAGTAATCAGTAAGTAATGACCTATGATCTTCATAGCCACACCCTAGCAACCACCCCATAGACCTCCATTTAAACAGATCAAAAGGGATATCTTTGGATAGAAATGTAATTTGCTCTTTTGATTCAGAGCAAACAGGACTTCCATCATGCTACACATGCTAGCAGTGAATAGCTACATCCTAATAGTGATTAGCTAAGTGCTAAAACATGCTAAATATCCCAACACACACGCGTGCGCATACACATTTGTTTTTGTGAAAAGTGGGGACATCCCATAGGCGTAATGGCTTTTATACTGTACAAACTGTATGTGCTATTGCCCTACACCTAAACTTAGCCCTCACAGGAGACTGTGCATTTTGAAAAGTGGGGACATGGGGTAATGTCCTCATAAGTTACCTTCTCCTTGTAATACTTATGTCATACCCATGTCATTATACAAATTTATGTCCTCATTTGTCACAAAAATGTGAACGCACACACACGCGCACACACACACACACACACACACACACACACACACACACACACACACACACTCACACACACAGGGCCTAAGGAATCATCTCTCTTTCTCTCTGTTTCTCTCTCTCATGGCATAAAATTTCTTAGCCAAATTCCAAATTCTGCAACATTACATGTTTATAACCTGCCTTGTTCTTCTGATGACAAGCTTCGACTTTACTTTCACATTGTGTTCCGTACATAAACAGATAAACGTTTGTATATGATTGTACAGCCAATGGAATCACACTTTCACTATGGACATTGTTCACAGACTATTGTGATGAGGCAAATCTGTAATATTCCGGGTTTGTACAAGGTGCGTAAAGTGCTTGAAGTACTTGAATTTGACGTTTTGAAATTTAAGTCCTGGAAAACCCTTGAAAACAGCTATATTTATGAAAAAGTATTTGAAAAATACTTGAAATTTTAAAAGGCAGTATATATGAAATTATTGTTCATTTTTGGTTTTGATAAAAACAATCTTTTCATGCAAAATTAACAAAGCAGTGCATGTTAAATAAATACAGAGCCATTTCACCTGGCTTTTGGGAGCGCATAAGATCTCGCGATACTTCTTGAGGTGAAAGTTTGTGGTAAAACCTTTGATAGTGCTTGCATTATATTATTCAGTCTTTTATTGCGTGTGCTGTTTGTTTGGGTTTCATTTGAGAACACACATAAACTCTGACGTGCTTTCTGTTGCGCTGTTATCATTTACAAGCTTGGAGCGCATCTCCATCTCAGCAGCTCGGTCCACAAACTCGTCCTGAGTTTGTCCTGCATGTGCTGAGTTTAGGATGCTTAACATTCATCTGGGGAAAAAAGTGTGTGTGTGTGTGTGTGTGTGTGTGTGTGTGTGTGTGTGTGTGTTCTCTCACATGGTGTCTACAGTGTCCGAGTTTTGCCACGGCAAGCACCACTCACATTTTCTTCAGGAAATGTACATTCTAGTTAGTGGTGCTTGCCAAAGGCAAGGCATCACTATTGTTATCTTGCATACTTATTATTAGTGGTGCTTGCCAAAGGCAAGGCATCACTATTGTTATCTTGCATACTTATTATTAGTGGTGCTTGCCAAAGGCAAGGCATCACTATTGTTATCTTGCATACTTATTATTCTTCTTATTCTTCTTCTTCTTCTTCTTATTCTTCTTCTGGACAAAACTTCGGCGCGCTACTCCTCCTGCACCGTTTGTCACAGACCCATGAATGAGGTGTCATATCGACCGGCTCATTGAGGAGAGGTGTGCTATATCTTTTCTAAGTGATCGGACCTACGATGTTCGCACAGCGGACGAAAAAGCGGGCAAAAAAGTCCCATTGACTTACAATGGCGGAATGTTCATGAATTTGAATCTCAACTGTCACTTTCTCACACACACACACACACACACACACACACACAGGCCCTTAGGAACCCCTTCTCTCTCTCTCTCTCTGTAACTCACACACACTCATTTGACTTATCTTTTAAGTAATCAGTAAGTAATGACCTATGATCTTCATAGCCACACCCTAGCAACCACTTACAGCACCCTAGCAACCACCCCATAGACCTCCATTTAAACAGATCAAAAGAGATATCTTTGGATAGAAATGTAATTTGCTCTTTTGATTCAGAGCAAACAGGACTTCCATCATGCTACACATGCTAGCAGTGAATAGCTACATCCTAATAGTGATTAGCTAAGTGCTAAAACATGCTAAATATTCCAACACACACACACACACACACACACACACACGCATACACAGAGTCTGGCATATGTGGTTTATGGGGACTCTCCATAGGTGTAATGGTTCTTATACTGTACAAACTGTATGTGCTATTGCCCTACACCAACCCTACACCTAAACCTACCCCTTACAGGAAACTTTCTGCATTTTTAGATTTTCAAAAAAACACTAGTATGTTTTAAAACCTTTTGGTTTACGAGGACATAGGCAGTGTCCTCATAAACCACCTTCATGTTGTAGTACCCATGTAATTATACACATTTGTGTCCTCATAAACCATATATACCAGTTCACACACACAAACACACACACACACACAGGGTCTAAGAAATCATCTCTCTTTCACTTTCACATTGTGTTCCGTACATAAACAGATAAACGTTTGTACATGATTGTACAGCCAATGGAATCACACTTTCACTATGGACCTTGTTCACAGACTATTGTGATGAGGCAAATCTGTAATATTCAGGGTTTGTACAAGGTGCTTAAAGTGCTTGAAGTACTTGAATTTGACGTTTTGAAATTTAAGTCCTGGAAAACCCTTGAAAACAGCTATATTTATGAAAAGGTATTTGAAAAATACTTGAAATTTTAAAAGGCAGTATATATGAAATTATTGTTCATTTTTGGTTTCGATAAAAACAATCTTTTCATGCAAAATTAACAATGCAGTGCATGTTAAATAAATACAGAGCCATTTCACCTGGCTTTTGGGAGCGCATAAGATCTCGCGATACTTCTTGAGGTGAAAGTTTGTGGTAAAACCTTTGATAGTGCTTGCATTATATTATTCAGTCTTTTATTGCATGTGCTGTTTGTTTGGGTTTCATTTGAGAACACACATAAACTCTGACGTGCTTTGTGTTGCTCTGTTATCATTTACAAGCTTGGAGCGCATCTCCATCTCAGCAGCTCGGTCCACAAACTCTTCCTCTGCATATGCTGAGTTTAGGATGCTTAACATTCATCTGGGGAAAAAAAAGTGTGTGTGTGTGTGTGTGTGTGTGTGTGTTATCTCACATGGTGTCTACAGTGTCCGAGTTTTGCCACGGCAAGCACCACTCACATTTTCTTCAGGAAATGTACATTCTAGTTCTGCTTATTCTTCTTCTTCTTCTTCTTATTCTTCTTCTGGACAAAACTTCGGCGCGCTACTCC
>CM077224.1:20120538-20123038 GCA_039654775.1 Spinibarbus caldwelli | reverse complement strand
TTGAAATTTTAAAAGGCAGTATATATGAAATTATTGTTCATTTTTGGTTTCGATAAAAACAATCTTTTCATGCAAAATTAACAATGCAGTGCATGTTAAATAAATACAGAGCCATTTCACCTGGCTTTTGGGAGCGCATAAGATCTCGCGATACTTCTTGAGGTGAAAGTTTGTGGTAAAACCTTTGATAGTGCTTGCATTATATTATTCAGTCTTTTATTGCGTGTGCTGTTTGTTTGGGTTTCATTTGAGAACACACACAAACTCTGACGCGCTTTGTGTTGCGCTGTTATCATTTACAAGCTTGGAGCGCATCTCCATCTCAGCAGCTCGGTCCACAAACTCTTCCTCTGCATATGCTGAGTTTAGGATGCTTAACATTCATCAAATGTGTGTGTGTGTGTTATCTCACATGGTGTCTACAGTGTCCGAGTTTTGCCACGGCAAGCACCACTCACATTTTCTTCAGGAAATGTACATTCTAGTATTGTTATTACTATTCGCCCGGACAAAACTTCGGCATGCTACTCCTCCTGCACCTTTTGTCGTAGACCCATGAATGAGATGTCAAATCATGCGACATATTGAGGAGAGGTGTGCTATATCTTTTATAAGTAATTGAGTGTACGATGTTCGTCTGGTGGATGAAAAAATTTGGGCGAAAAATCCCATAGACTTAACACTGGCACAAAATTAATGAGATTATATCTTTGGATCAGGAGGTCACAGAGACTTGGGGGTGGACTCTTTTGACTCGGCCTATCAAGTAGCCAATAAGTACTGACATGACAACTTCATAGCTATGCCCTAGCAACCACTTACAGCACCCTAGCAACCGTAAAAGGACATTAACAAACAATTATTCAGCACCAGAACATTGTAGAAACATGGGGTTGGGCTCTGTTGATTCAGACTGTCAAATAGTCTTTAAATATCATCCCATAAACTGTATAGCCAATCCATAGCAACAATTTAGAGTAACTTAGCAACTGAACAAACACATGAATAAGCAATTTCTCAGCACCAGAAAGTGGTATAGATATCTTTTGTTTCGGCTGAAAAACCAGTCTGTAAGAATTACCATGGCGACTGTGCAGCTACACCCTAGCAACCATATAGAGCACCCTAGTGACCGTATAGCAACATAAAGAAGCCATATCTCAGCTCCACAACATCATACAGACATGGGAGTTGGCTCTCTACAATCATGCTGAAGGCTCTACTGACGGCCTAGTGCCGAGTTTTGCCACGGCAAGCACCACTCACATTTTCTTCAGGAAATGTACATTCTAGTTATTAAGTTGGCTTGAGAAAGCCAACTTACTGAAATCCTATTTAAACTTCTTATTATTCTTCTGAGACTAAAATTATCAACTCTAACTCCTCCTAGAGCTTTAACTCTACAGACTCCAAACTCAGCCCAGATCTTCAGACTGATCTGAAGTTAGTTGCTATATCTTTTCTAACTGATCGGACTTACGGTTTTCATAAAAATGAAGATTAAAAATCATAAAAATCCCATAGACTTACATTGACGGAATGTTCAGATGGGCCAAGACTATTCAAACTCCAACTGTCAAAAATTCAAATCTAAACACACTGAAGCCCATTAGACTCAATCAGACTGCCCTTCTATGTACTATTTCTAACCCATTCAAACTCATTCAAACTCATCTATCTAATATTTCTAATCTATCTATCTGTCTACCTATCTATCTATCTATCTACAATCTGACTATTTCTATCTATCTATCTATCTATCTATCTATAATCTGACTATTTCTATCTATCTATCTATCTATCTATCTATCTATCTGACTATTTCTATCTATCTATCTATCTATCTATCTATCTATCTATCTATCTACAATCTGTCTATCTATCTATCTATCTATTTATCTGCTAGCAACATGCTAGTAACTTGCTAAATATGCTAGAAAAATGCTAGTAACATGCTAGTAACTTGCTAGTCATGCTAACAACATGCTAATCATTCTAGAAACATGCTAGTAACTTGCTAATCACGCTAACAACATGCTAGTAACATGCTAATCATGCCAGAAATGTGCTAGCAACATGCTAGTAACTTGCTAATCATGTTAACAACATGCAAATCATCCTAGAAACATGCTAACAACATGCTAATCATCCTAGAAACATGCTAGTAACTTGCTGATCATGCTAGAAATGTGCTAGCAACATGCTAGTAACATGCTAATCATGCTTTTAACATGCTAGTAACTTGCTAATCATGATAGTAACATGTTAATCATGCTAGAAAAATGCTAGTAACATGCTAGTCATGTTAACAACATGCTAGTCATCCTAAAAACATGCTAACAACATGCTAATCATTCTAAAAACATGCTAGTAACTTGCTAATCATGCTAACAACATGCTAGTAACATGCTAATCATGCCAGAAATGTGCAAGCAACATGCTAGTAACTTGCTAATCATGTTAACAACAAGCTAATCATCCTAGAAACATGCTAACAACA
>CM077224.1:20075538-20118038 GCA_039654775.1 Spinibarbus caldwelli | reverse complement strand
CTCATTTGACTCATCTTTTAAGTAACCAATAAGTAATGACCTATGATCTTCATAGCCACACCCTAGCAACCACTTACAGCACCCTAGCAACCACCCCATAGACCTCCATTTAAACAGATCAAAAGGGATATCTTTGGATAGAAATGTCATTTGCTCTTTTGATTCAGAGCAAACAGGACTTCCATCATGCTACACATGCTAGCAGTGAATAGCTACATGCTAATAATGATTAGCTAAGTGCTAAAACATGCTAAATATCCCAACACACACGAGTGCGCATACACATTTGTTTTTGTGAAAAGTGGGGACATCCCATAGGCGTAATGGCTTTTATACTGTACAAACTGTATGTGCTATTGCCCTACACCTAAACTTAGCCCTCACAGGAGACTGTGCATTTTGAAAAGTAGGGACATGGGGTAATGTCCTCATAAGTTACCTTCTCCTTGTAATACTTATGTCGTACCCATGTCATTATACAAATTTATGTCCTCATTTGTCACAAAAACGTGCACGCACACACACACACACACACACACACACAAAGGGCCTTAGGAATCATCTCTTTTTCTCTCTGTTTCTCTCTCGCATGGCATAAAATTTCTTAGCCAAATTCCAAATTCTGCAACATTACATGTTTATAACCTGCCTTGTTCTTCTGATGACAAGCTTCCACTTTACATTCACATTGTGCTCCATACATAAACAGATAAACGTTTGTACATGATTGTACAGCCAATGGAATCACACTTTCACTATGGACCTTGTTCACAGACTATTGTGATGAGGCAAATCTGTAATATTCAGGCTTTGTACAAGGTGCTTAAAGTGCTTGAAGTACTTGAATTTGACGTTTTGAAATTTAAGTCCTGGAAAACCCTTGAAAACAGCTATATTTATGAAAAAGTATTTGAAAAATACTTGAAATTTTAAAAGGCAGTATATATGAAATTATTGTTCATTTTTGGTTTCGATAAAAACAATCTTTTCATGCAAAATTAACAATGCAGTGCATGTTAAATAAATACAGAGCCATTTCACCTGGCTTTTGGGAGCGCATAAGATCTCGCGATACTTCTTGAGGTGAAAGTTTGTGGTAAAACCTTTGATAGTGCTTGCATTATATTATTCAGTCTTTTATTGCGTGTGCTGTTTGTTTGGGTTTCATTTGAGAACACACACAAACTCTGACGCGCTTTGTGTTGCGCTGTTATCATTTACAAGCTTGGAGCGCATCTCCATCTCAGCAGCTCGGTCCACAAACTCTTCCTCTGCATATGCTGAGTTTAGGATGCTTAACATTCATCAAATGTGTGTGTGTGTGTTATCTCACATGATGTCTACAGTGTCCGAGTTTTGCCACGGCAAGCACCACTCACATTTTCTTCAGGAAATGTACATTCTAGTATTGTTATTACTATTCGCCCGGACAAAACTTCGGCATGCTACTCCTCCTGCACCTTTTGTCGTAGACCCATGAATGAGATGTCAAATCATGCGACATATTGAGGAGAGGTGTGCTATATCTTTTATAAGTAATTGAGTGTACGATGTTCGTCTGGTGGATGAAAAAATTTGGGCGAAAAATCCCATAGACTTAACACTGGCACAAAATTAATGAGATTATATCTTTGGATCAGGAGGTCACAGAGACTTGGGGGTGGACTCTTTTGACTCGGCCTATCAAGTAGCCAATAAGTACTGACATGACAACTTCATAGCTATGCCCTAGCAACCACTTACAGCACCCTAGCAACCGTAAAAGGACATTAACAAACAATTATTCAGCACCAGAACATTGTAGAAACATGGGGTTGGGCTCTGTTGATTCAGACTGTCAAATAGTCTTTAAATATCATCCCATAAACTGTATAGCCAATCCATAGCAACAATTTAGAGTAACTTAGCAACTGAACAAACACATGAATAAGCAATTTCTCAGCACCAGAAAGTGGTATAGATATCTTTTGTTTCGGCTGAAAAACCAGTCTGTAAGAATTACCATGGCGACTGTGCAGCTACACCCTAGCAACCATATAGAGCACCCTAGTGACCGTATAGCAACATAAAGAAGCCATATCTCAGCTCCACAACATCATACAGACATGGGAGTTGGCTCTCTACAATCATGCTGAAGGCTCTACTGACGGCCTAGTGCCGAGTTTTGCCACGGCAAGCACCACTCACATTTTCTTCAGGAAATGTACATTCTAGTTATTAAGTTGGCTTGAGAAAGCCAACTTACTGAAATCCTATTTAAACTTCTTATTATTCTTCTGAGACTAAAATTATCAACTCTAACTCCTCCTAGAGCTTTAACTCTACAGACTCCAAACTCAGCCCAGATCTTCAGACTGATCTGAAGTTAGTTGCTATATCTTTTCTAACTGATCGGACTTACGGTTTTCATAAAAATGAAGATTAAAAATCATAAAAATCCCATAGACTTACATTGACGGAATGTTCAGATGGGCCAAGACTATTCAAACTCCAACTGTCAAAAATTCAAATCTAAACACACTGAAGCCCATTAGACTCAATCAGACTGCCCTTCTATGTACTATTTCTAACCCATTCAAACTCATTCAAACTCATCTATCTAATATTTCTAATCTATCTATCTGTCTATCTATCTATCTATCTATCTACAATCTGACTATTTCTATCTATCTATCTATCTATCTATAATCTGACTATTTCTATCTATCTATCTATCTATCTATCTGACTATTTCTATCTATCTATCTATCTATCTATCTATCTATCTATCTACAATCTGTCTATCTATCTATCTATCTATTTATCTGCTAGCAACATGCTAGTAACTTGCTAAATATGCTAGAAAAATGCTAGTAACATGCTAGTAACTTGCTAGTCATGCTAACAACATGCTAATCATTCTAGAAACATGCTAGTAACTTGCTAATCACGCTAACAACATGCTAGTAACATGCTAATCATGCCAGAAATGTGCTAGCAACATGCTAGTAACTTGCTAATCATGTTAACAACATGCAAATCATCCTAGAAACATGCTAACAACATGCTAATCATCCTAGAAACATGCTAGTAACTTGCTGATCATGCTAGAAATGTGCTAGCAACATGCTAGTAACATGCTAATCATGCTTTTAACATGCTAGTAACTTGCTAATCATGATAGTAACATGTTAATCATGCTAGAAAAATGCTAGTAACATGCTAGTCATGTTAACAACATGCTAGTCATCCTAAAAACATGCTAACAACATGCTAATCATTCTAAAAACATGCTAGTAACTTGCTAATCATGCTAACAACATGCTAGTAACATGCTAATCATGCCAGAAATGTGCAAGCAACATGCTAGTAACTTGCTAATCATGTTAACAACAAGCTAATCATCCTAGAAACATGCTAACAACATGCTAATCATCCTAGAAACGTGCTAGTAACTTGCTAATCATGCTAGCAACATGCTAGTAACATGCTAATCATGCTGGAAACATGCGAGTAACTTGCTAATCATGTTAAAACATGCTAGTAACACCCTAGCAACCACACGGGGTACCATAGCAACAGCATAGCAACACCTTAGCAACCACCCCAAGTATCCTAGTAACCACATAGCAACACCATAGCAACCGCCCCGGGCACCATAGCAACCGCATAGCAACAACTTAGCAACCACCCTGGGTACCCTAGCAACCGCATAGCAACACCTTAACAACCACCCTGTACACCCTAGCAACAGTAAAGCAACAACTTAGCAACCACCCTGAGTACCATAGCAACCAAATAGCAACACCTTAGCAACCACCCCAGGAAACCTAGCAACTCCCAAGCAACCACCCCAGGAACCCTAGCAACCACCCTGTACACCTTAGCAACAGCATAGCAACAACTTAGCAACCACCCTGAGTACCATAGCAACCAAATAGCAACACCTTAGCAACCACCCCAGGAACCCTAGCAACCTCATAGCAACACCCTAGCAACCACCCTGGGCAACCTAGCAACCGCATAGCAATACCTTAGCAACCACCCGGGTACCCTAGCAACCGCATAGCAATACCCTAGCAACCACCGTGAGTACCATAGCAACCGCACAGCAACAACTTAGCAACCACACTCAGTACCCTAGCAACCGCATAGCAACACCTTAGCAACCATCCTAGGTACCCTAGCAACCGCATAGCAACACCATAGCAACCACCCAGAGTACCCTAGCAACCACATAGCAACAACCTAGCAACCACCCTGAACACCCTAGCAACCGCATAAAAACACCTTAGCAACCACCCAGAGTACCCTAGCAACTCAAGAACAACCACCCCGGGTACCCTAGCAACCACATAGCAAAACCCTAGAAGCCATCCTGGGTACCCTAGCAACCGCATAGCAACAGCCTAGCAACCAACCCGGGTACCTTAGCAACCGCATAGCTACACCCTAGCAACCGCCCCAGGTACCCTAGCAACCGCATGGCAACACCCTAGCAACCATCCCGGGTACCCTAACAACCGCATAGCAACACCCTAGCAACCGACCTGGGTACCTTAGCAACCGTATAGCTACGCCCTAGCAACCACCCCAAGTACCCTAGCAACCGCATAGCAACACCCTAGCAACAATCCAGAGCACCTTAGCTACCACATAGCAACATCCTAGCAACCACCTAGAATAACCTAGCAACCACTCTGAGGACTTTAGCATCTATCTATCATCTGACTCTATCTATCTATCTGTCTCTCTATCTATCTATCTATCTATCTATCTATCTATCTATCTATATGTCTGTCTGTCTGTCTGTCTATTTATCTATCATCTGACTCTATCTATATATCTGTCTATCTGTCATCTGACTCATTCTATATCTATCTATCTATCTATCTATCTATCTGTCTATCTATCTATCTATCTATCTATCTATCTGTCTATCTATCTATCTGTCTGTCTATCTATCTATCTATCTATCTATCTATCTATCTATCTATCTATCTGTCTGTCTGTCTATCTGTCTATCTATCTATCTATCTATCTATCTATCTATCTATCTATCTATCTGTCTGTCTATCTATCTATCTATCTATCTATCTATCTATCTGTCTATCTATCTATCCGTCTGTCTATCTATCTATCTATCTATCTATCGATCACTGACAGACTGCAGTGCCTTCAAAACATCTAAACTTTAAGCATTTAAAACTACTTTAAACTGTTTCAGACTGAAATTTAAAACTTTTTTAAACTTCTTAAACTTTTTGAAATTTTTTAAACTTTTCAAACTTTTTCAAACTTTCTGGTCCGGCTTTCTCAAGCCAACTTAAAGTTTGTCTTGACAAACTTTTTTATCTAGTTAGTGGTGCTTGCCAAAGGCAAGGCATCACTATTGTTATCTTGCATACTTATTAGTGGTGCTTGCCAAAGGCAAGGCATCACTATTGTTATCTTGCATACTTATTATTAGTGGTGCTTGCCAAAGGCAAGGCATCACTATTGTTATCTTGCATACTTATTATTCTTCTTCTTATTCTTATTCTTATTCTTATTCTTCTTCTGGACAAAACTTCGGCGCGCTACTCCTCCTGCACCGTTTGTCACAGACCCATGAATGAGGTGTCATATCGACCGGCTCATTGAGGAGAGGTGTGCTATATCTTTTCTAAGCGATCGGACCTACGATGTTCGCACAGCGGACGAAAAAGCGGGCAAAAAAGTCCCATTGACTTACAATGGCGGAATGTTCATGAATTTGAATCTCAACTGTCACTTTCTCACACACACACACACACACACACACAGGCCCTTAGGAACCCCTTCTCTCTCTCTCTCTCTGTAACTCACACACACTCATTTGACTCATCTTTTAAGTAACCAATAAGTAATGACCTATGATCTTCATAGCCACACCCTAGCAACCACTTACAGCACCCTAGCAACCACCCCATAGACCTCCATTTAAACAGATCAAAAGGGATATCTTTGGATAGAAATGTCATTTGCTCTTTTGATTCAGAGCAAACAGGACTTCCATCATGCTACACATGCTAGCAGTGAATAGCTACATGCTAATAATGATTAGCTAAGTGCTAAAACATGCTAAATATCCCAACACACACGAGTGCGCATACACATTTGTTTTTGTGAAAAGTGGGGACATCCCATAGGCGTAATGGCTTTTATACTGTACAAACTGTATGTGCTATTGCCCTACACCTAAACTTAGCCCTCACAGGAGACTGTGCATTTTGAAAAGTGGGGACATGGGGTAATGTCCTCATAAGTTACCTTCTCCTTGTAATACTTATGTCGTACCCATGTCATTATACAAATTTATGTCCTCATTTGTCACAAAAACGTGTACGCACACACACGCGCACACACACACACACACACACACACACACACACACACACACACACACACACACACACAAAGGGCCTTAGGAATCATCTCTTTTTCTCTCTGTTTCTCTCTCGCATGGCATAAAATTTCTTAGCCAAATTCCAAATTCTGCAACATTACATGTTTATAACCTGCCTTGTTCTTCTGATGACAAGCTTCCACTTTACATTCACATTGTGCTCCATACATAAACAGATAAACGTTTGTACATGATTGTACAGCCAATGGAATCACACTTTCACTATGGACCTTGTTCACAGACTATTGTGATGAGGCAAATCTGTAATATTCAGGGTTTGTACAAGGTGCTTAAAGTGCTTGAAGTACTTGAATTTGACGTTTTGAAATTTAAGTCCTGGAAAACCCTTGAAAACAGCTATATTTATGAAAAAGTATTTGAAAAATACTTGAAATTTTAAAAGGCAGTATATATGAAATTATTGTTCATTTTTGGTTTCGATAAAAACAATCTTTTCATGAAAAATTAACAATGCAGTGCATGTTAAATAAATACAGAGCCATTTCACCTGGCTTTTGGGAGCGCATAAGATCTCGCGATACTTCTTGAGGTGAAAGTTTGTGGTAAAACCTTTGATAGTGCTTTCATTATATTATTCAGTCTTTTATTGCGTGTGCTGTTTGTTTGGGTTTCATTTGAGAACACACATAAACTCTGACGCGCTTTGTGTTGCGCTGTTATCATTTACAAGCTTGGAGCGCATCTCCATCTCAGCAGCTCGGTCCACAAACTCTTCCTCTGCATGTGCTGAGTTTAGGATGCTTAACATTCATCTGGGGAAAAAAAAGTGTGTGTGTGTGTGTGTGTGTTATCTCACATGGTGTCTACAGTGTCCGAGTTTTGCCACGGCAAGCACCACTCACATTTTCTTCAGGAAATGTACATTCTAGTTCTTCTTCTTCTTCTTCTTCTTCTTCTTATTCTTATTCTTCTTCTGGACAAAACTTCGGCGCGCTACTCCTCCTGCACCGTTTGTCACAGACCCATGAATGAGGTGTCATATCGACCGGCTCATTGAGGAGAGGTGTGCTATATCTTTTCTAAGCAATCGGACCTACGATGTTCGCACAGCGGACGAAAAAGCAGGCAAAAAAGTCCCATTGACTTACAATGGCGGAATGTGCATGAATTTGAATCTCAACTGTCACTTTCTCACACACACACACACACACAGGCCCTTAGGAACCCCTTCTCTCTCTCTCTCTCTGTAACTCACACACACTCATTTGACTCATCTTTTAAGTAACCAATAAGTAATGACCTATGATCTTCATAACCACACCCTAGCAACCACTTACAGCAACCTAGCAACCACCCCATAGACCTCCATTTAAACAGATCAAAAGGGATATCTTTGGATAGAAATGTCATTTGCTCTTTTGATTCAGAGCAAACAGGACTTCCATCATGCTACACATGCTAGCAGTGAATAGCTACATGCTAATAATGATTAGCTAAGTGCTAAAACATGCTAAATTTTCCAACACACACACACACACACACACACAGACACAGACACACACACACACACACACACACACACACACAGACACAGACACACACACACACACACACACACATACACAGAGTCTGGCATATGTGGTTTACGGGGACTCTCCATAGGTGTAATGGTTTTTATACTGTACAAACTGTATGTGCTATTGCCCTACACCAACCCTACACCTAAACCCACCCCTTACAGGAAACTTTCTGCATTTTTAGATTTTTAAAAAAAACACCATTTAGTATGTTTTTAAGCCTTTTGGTTTACGGGGACATAGGCAGTGTCCTCATAAACCACCTTCACGTTGTAGTACCCATGTAATTATACACATTTGTGTCCTCATAAACCATATATACCAGTTCACACACACACACACACACACACACACACACACACACACACACACAGGGCCTAAGGAATCATCTCTCTTTCACTTTCACATTGTGTTCCGTACATAAACAGATAAACGTTTGTACATGATTGTACAGCCAATGGAATCACACTTTCACTATGAACCTTGTTCACAGACTATTGTGATGAGGCAAATCTGTAATATTCAGGGTTTGTACAAGGTGCTTAAAGTGCTTGAAGTACTTGAATTTGACGTTTTGAAATTTAAGTCCTGGAAAACCCTTGAAAACAGCTATATTTATGAAAAGGTATTTGAAAAATACTTGAAATTTTAAAAGGCAGCATATATGAAATTATTGTTAATTTTTGGTTTCGATAAAAACAATCTTTTCATGCAAAATTAACAATGCAGTGCATGTTAAATAAATACAGAGCCATTTCACCTGGCTTTTGGGAGCGCATAAGATCTCGCGATACTTCTTGAGGTGAAAGTTTGTGGTAAAACCTTTGATAGTGCTTGCATTATATTATTCAGTCTTTTATTGCGTGTGCTGTTTGTTTGGGTTTCATTTGAGAACACACATAAACTCTGACGTGCTTTGTGTTGCGCTGTTATCATTTACAAGCTTGGAGCGCATCTCCATCTCAGCAGCTCGGTCCACAAACTCTTCCTCTGCATGTGCTGAGTTTAGGATGCTTAACATTCATCTGGGGAAAAAAAAAGTGTGTGTGTGTGTGTGTGTGTGTGTGTTATCTCACATGGTGTCTACAGTGTCCGAGTTTTGCCACGGCAAGCACCACTCACATTTTCTTCAGGAAATGTACATTCTAGTTAAGTTGGCTTGAGAAAGCCAACTTACTGAAATCCTATTTAAACTTCTTCTTATTATTATTAAGTTGGCTTGAGAAAGCCAACTTACTGAAATGCTATTTAAACTTCTTATTATTAAGTTGGCTTGAGAAAGCCAACTTACTGAAATGCTATTTAAACTTATTATTAAGTTGGCTTGAGAAAGCCAACTTACTGAAATCCTATTTAAACTTCTTCTTATTATTATTATTATTAAGTTGGCTTGAGAAAGCCAACTTACTGAAATGCTATTTAAACTTATTATTATTATTATTATTATTATTCTTCTGAGACTAAATTATCAACTCTAACTCCTCCTAGAGCTTTAACCCTACAGACTCCAAACTCAGCCCAGATCTTCAGACTGATCTGAAGTTAGTTGCTATATCTTTTCTAACTGATCGGACTTACGGTTTTCATAAAAATGAAGATTAAAAATCATAAAAATCCCATAGACTTACATTGACGGAATGTTCAGATGGGCCAAGACAATTCAAACTCCAACTGTCAAAAATTCAAATCTAAACACACTGAAGCCCATTAGACTCAATCAGACTGCCCTTCTATGTACTATTTCTAACCCATTCAAACTCATTCAAACTCATCTATCTAACATTTCTTATCTATCTATCTATCTGTCTATCTATCTATCTATCTACAATCTGACTATATCTATCTATCTATCTATCTATCTATCTATCTATCTATCTATTTATCTACAATCTGACTATATCTATCTATCTATCTATCTATCTATCTATCTATCTATCTTTCATCTGACTATCTATCTATCTATATCATCTGACTCTATCTATCTATCTATCTATGTACAATCTGACTATTTCTTTCTATTTATCTATCTATCTATCTATCTATCTATCTATCTGATTATTTCTATCTATCTATCTATCTGATTATTTCTATCTATCTATCTATCAATCTATCTATTTATCTACAATCTGACTATATCTATCTATCTATTTATCTATTTATCTATCTATCTATCTATCTATCTATCTATCTATCTATCTATCTTTCTTTCATCTGACTCTATCTATCTATCTATCTATGTACAATCTGACTATTTCTTTCTATTTATCTATCTATCTATCTATCTATCTATCTATCTGATTATTTCTATCTATCTATCTGATTATTTCTATCTATCTATCTATCTGATTATTTCTATCTATCTATCTATCTATCTATCTATCTACAATCTGACTATATACATCTATCTATCTATCTGCTAGCAACATGCTAGTAACTTGCTAATCATGATAGTAACATGCTAATCATGCTAGAAAAATGCTAGTAACATGCGAGTAACTTGCTAGTCATGCTAACAACATGCTAGTCATCCTAAAACATGCTAGTAACCTGCTAATCATGCTAGCAAACATGCTAGTCACTTGCTAGTCATGCTAACAATGTGCTAGTCACTTGCTAATCATGCTAGTAACATGCTAGTCACTTGCTAGTCATGCTAGCAAACATGCTAGTCACTTGCTAGTCATGCTAAAAACATGCTAGTCATGCTAAAAACATGCTAGTCACTTGCTAGTCATGCTAGCAAATTGTTAGAAACATGCTAGCAACATACTAGCAACTTGCTAATCATGTTAACAACATGCTAGTAACAACCTAGCAACCAGACGGAGTACCGTACCAACCGCTTAGCAACACCTTAACAACCGCCCCGGGTACAGTAGCAACCGCATAGCAACACCTTAGCAACCACCCCAGGTACCCTAGCAACCGCATAGCAACAGCTTAGCAAGCACTCAGATTACCCTAGCAACTCCCTAGCAACCATCCCAAGAACCCTAGCAACCCCAGAGCAACAACCTAGCAACCACCTTGGACACCCTAGCAACCGCATAGCAACACCTTAGCAACCACCCTGAGTACCATAGCAACTGCATAGCAACACCCTAGCAACCGTCCTACGTACCCTAGCGACCGCATAACATTACCCTAGCAACCGTCCCAGGTACCCTAGCAACCGCATAGCAACACCCTAGCAACTGACCTGGGTACCTTAGTAACCGCATAGCTACACCCTAGCAACCACCCCAAGTACCCTAGCAACCGCATAGCAACACCCTAGCAACAATCCAGAGCACCTTAGCAACCGCATAGCTATACCCTAGCAACCACCCCAAGTACCCTAGCAACCACATAGCAACACCCTAGCAACAATCAGGAGCACCTTAGCTACCACATAGCAACATCCTAGCAACCACCTAGAATACCCTAGCAACCACTCTGAGGTCCTTAGTTGGCCTCAGATCTATCTATCTTAGCATTTATATATCTTAGCAGATCTATCTATCTATCTATCTATCTATCTATCTATCTATCTATCTATCTATCTATCTATAAAACTTTAAGCTTTTAAAACTACATTAAATTTCAAACTAATTCAGACTGAAAACCGTCAAACTTAAAACTTCTCAAACTTTTCAAACTTAAACTTTTTAAACTTCTTAAACTTTTTTAAACTTTTCCAACTTTTTCAAACTTTCTGGTCCGGCTTTCTCAAGCCAACTTAAAGTTTGTCTCGACAAACTTTTTTATCTAGTTATTATTATTAAGTTGGCTTGAGAAAGCCAACTTACTGAAATCCTATTTAAACTTCTTATTATTATTATTATTATTCTTCTGAGACTAAAATTATCAACTCTAACTCCTCCTAGAGCTTTAACTCTACAGACTCCAAACTCAGCCCAGATCTTCAGACTGATCTGAAGTTAGTTGCTATATCTTTTCTAACTGATCGGACCTACGGTTTTCATAAAAATGAAGATTAAAAATCATAAAAATCCCATAGACTTACATTGACGGAATGTTCAGATGGGCCAAGACAATTCAAACTCCAACTGTCAAAAATTCAAATCTAAACACACTGAAGCCCATTAGACTCAATCAGACTGCCCTTCTATGTACTATTTCTAACCCATTCAAACTCATTCAAACTCATCTATCTAACATTTCTAATCTATCTATCTATCTATCTATCTATCTATCTATGTACAATCTGACTATTTCTTTCTATTTATCTATCTATCTATCTATCTGATTATTTCTATCTATCTATCTATCTATCTATCTATCTGATTATTTCTATCTATCTATTTATCTATCTATCTATCTACAATCTGACTATTTCTATCTATCTATCTATCTATCTATCTATCTATCTATCTATCTATCTATCTATCTGCTAGCAACATGCTAGTAACTTGCTAATCATGATAGAAAAATGCTAGTAACATGCGAGTAACTTGCTAGTCATGCTAACAACATGCTAGTAACTTGCTAATCATGCTAGCAAACATGCTAGTCACTTGCTAGTCATGCTAACAACATGCTAGTCACTTGCTAATCATGCTAGTAACATGCTAGTCACTTGCTAGTCATGCTAGCAAACATGCTAGTCACTTGCTAGTCATGCTAACAACATGCTAGTCACTTGCTAGTCATGCTAGCAAATTGTTAGAAACATGCTAGCAACATACTAGCAACTTGCTAATCATGCTAACAACATGCTTGTAACATGCTAATCATACCAAAAATGTACTAGCAACATGCTAGTAACTTGCTAATCATGTTATCTACATGCTAATCATCCTAGAAACATGCTAACAACATGCTAATTATCCTAGAAACATGCTAGTAGATTGCTAATCATGCTAGAAATGTGCTAGCAATATGCTAGTAAGATGCTAATCATGCTTGTAACATGCTAGTAACTTGCTAATCATGTTAACAACATGCTAGTAACAACCTAGCAACCACACGGGGTACCATACCAACCGCTTAGCAACACCTTAACAACCGCCCCGGGTACCGCAGCAACCGCATAGTAACACCTAAGCAACCACCCAAGGTACCCTAGCAACCGCATAGCAACAGCTTAGCAAGCACTCAGAGTACCCTAGCAACTCCCTAGCAACCATCTCAAGAACCCTAGCAACCCCAGAGCAACAACCTAGCAACCACCTTGGACACCCTAGCAACCGCATAGCAACACCTTAGCAACCACCCTGAGTACCATAGCAACCACATAGCAACATCTTAGCAACCACCCTGAGTACCATAGCAACTGCATAGCAACACCCTAGCAACCATCCTAGGTACCCTAGCAACCGCACCAGATACCCTAGCAACCGTATAGCAAAACCCTAGCAACCTCCCAGAGTACTCTAGAAACCACATAGCAAAACCCTAGCAACCACCCTGGACACCCTAGCAACCGCATAGCAACACCTTAGCAACCACCCTGAATACCATAGCAACCGCATAGTAACACCTTAGCAACCACCCTGAGTACCATAGCAACCGCATAGCAACACCCTAGCAACCGTCCTAGATACCCTAGCAACCGCATAACATTACCCTAGCAACCGCCCCAGGTACCCTAGCAACCACATAGCAACACCCTAGCAACCGATCTGGGTACCTTAGCAACCGCATAGCTACACCCTAGCAACCACCCCAAGTACCCTAGCAACCGCATAGCAACACCCTAGCAACAATCCAGAGCACCTTAGCAACCGCATAGCTATACCCTAGCAACCACCCCAAGTACCCTAGCAACCACATAGCAACACCCTAGCAACAATCAGGAGCACCTTAGCTACCACATATCAACATCCTAGCAACCACCTAGAAAACCCTAGCAACCACTCTGAGGTCCTTAGTTGGCCTCAGATCTATCTATCTTAGCATCTATATATATTAGCAGATCTATCTATCTATCTATCTATCTATCTATCTATCTGTCTATCTATCTATCTATCTATCTATCATCTGACTAATTCTATCTATCTATCTATCTATCTATCTATCTATCTATCACTGACAGACTGCATTGCCTTCAAAACATCTAAACTTTAATCTTTTAAAACTACTTTAAACATTAAACTGTTTCAGACTTTTTTAAACTTCTTAAACTTTTTGAAATTTTTAAACTTTTCAAACTTTTTAAAACTTTCTGGTCCGGCTTTCTCAAGCCAACTTAAAGTTTGTCTCGACAAACTTTTTTATCTAGTTATTATTATTATTCTTCTGAGACTAAATTATCAACTCTAACTCCTCCTAGAGCTTTAACTCTACAGACTCCAAACTCAGCCCAGATCTTCAGACTGATCTGAAGTTAGTTGCTATATCTTTTCTAACTGATCGGACTTACGGTTTTCATAAAAATGAAGATTAAAAATCATAAAAATCCCATAGACTTACATTGACGGAATGTTCAGATGGGCCAAGACTATTCAAACTCCAACTGTCAAAAATTCAAATCTAAACACACTGAAGCCCATTAGACTCAATCAGACTGCCCTTCTATGTACTATTTCTAACCCATTCAAACTCATTCAAACTCATCTATCTAATATTTCTAATCTATCTATCTGTCTATCTATCTATCTATCTATCTGTCTGTCTGTCTGTCTGTCTATAATCTGAGCCTATCTATCTATCTATCTATCTATCTATCTATCTATCTATCATCTGACTCTATCTATCTATCTATCTATCTATCTATCTATCTACGATCTATATCTATCTATCTATCTATCTATCTATCATTGACTCTATCTATCTATCTATCTATAATCTGACTCTATCTATCTATCTATCTATCTATCTATCTATCTATTATCTGACTCTATCTATCTATCTATCTATCTATCTATCTACGATCTATTTCTATCTATCTATCTATCTATCTATCTATCTATCTATCTACGATCTATTTCTATCTATCTCTCTATCTGCTAGCAACATGCTAGTATCTTGCTAATCATGATAGTAACATGCTAATCATGCTAGAAAAATGCTATTAACATGCTAGTAACTTGCTAGTCATGCTAACAACATGCTAGTCATCCTAGAAACATGCTAAAAACATGCTAATCATACTAGAAACATGCTAGTAACTTGCTAATCATGCTAAAAACATGCTAGTAACATGCTAATCATGCCAGAAATGTGCTAGCAACATGCTAGTAACTTGCTAATCATGTTAACAAAATGCTAATCATCCTATAAACATGCTATCAACAAGCTAATCATCCTAGAAACATGCTAGTAACTCGCTAATCATGCATGTTTCTAGGGGAAGTCGTGGCCTAATGGTTAGGGAGTTGGGCTTGTAACCTGAAGGTTGCCGGTTCGATTCTCGCACCGGCAGGAATTGAAGGTGGGGATTGTGAATGAACAGCACTCTCTCTGCCTTCGATACCATGACTGAGGTGCCCTTGAGCAAGGCACCGAACCCCCAGTTGCTCCCCGGGCGCTGGAGCAATAGCTGCCCACTGCTCCGGGTGTGTGTTCACGGTGTGTGTGTGCGCGTTTGTTCACTATTCACTGCTGTGTGTGTGCACTTGGATGGGTTAAATGCAGAGCACCAATTTCGAGTATGGGTCACCATACTTGACAATACGTCACGACTTTACTTTACTTTTTACTTTTAGAAATACGCTAGCAACATGCTAGTAACATGCTAATCATGCTGGTAACATGCTAATCATGTTAAAAACATGCTACTAACACCCTAGCAACCACACGGGGTACAGTAGCAGCCACAGGGCAACACCTTAGCAACCACCCGAAGTACCCTAGTAACCGAATAGCAACACCCTAGCAACCGCCCCGGGTACTGTAGCAACAGCATAGCAACACCTTAGCAACCAACTCGGGTACCCTAGCAGCCGAATAGCAACCACCCAGTGTACCCTAGCAACCACATAGCAACACCCTAGCAACCACCCCAGACACCTTAGCAACACCCTAGTAACCAGCCCAAGTACCCTAGCAACCGCATAGCAACACCTTAGCAACCACTCCGGGTATCTTAGCAACCGCATAGCAACACCTTAGCAACCACCCAGAGTACCTTAGCAACCGCATAGCAACACCATAGCAATCAACCTGGGAACCCTAGCAACCGCATAGCAACACCTTAGCAACCACCGAGAGTACCCTAGCAACCGCATAGCAACACCTTAGCAACCACCCTGGGTACCTTAGCAACCGCATAGCAACACCTCAGCAACCACCCAGAGTACCCTAGCAACCGCATAGCAACACCTTAGCAACCACCCTGGGTACATTAGCAACCGCATAGAAACACCCTAGCAACCACCCCGGGTTCCCTACCAACAACCTAGTAACCACCCTTAGTACCCTAGCAACCGCATAGAAACACCTTAGCAACCACCCTGAGTACCATAGCAACACCCTAGCAACCGCTAAGCAATACCCTAGCAACCACCCTGGACACCCTAGCAACCACATAGCAACACCTTAGCAACCACCCTGAGTAACATAGCAACCGCATAGCAACACCTTAGCAACCGCCTTAGCAACCACCAGAGCTAGCCTAGCAACTACTCTAAGTACCCTAGCAACCACTCTGAGGTCCTTAGAATCTATCTATCTATCTATCTATCTATCTATCTGTCTGTCTGTCTATCTATCTATCTATCACCTGACTATATCTATCTATCTATCTATCTATCTATCTATCACCTGACTATATCTATCTATCTGTCTATCTATCTATCTATCTATCACCTGACTATATCTATGTATCTATGTATGTATCTATCTATCTATCTATCTATCTATCACCTGACTATATCTATCTATCTATCTATCACCTGACTATATCTATCTATCTATCTATCTATCTATCTATCTATCTATCTATCTATCTATCATTGACTCTATCATCTATCTATCTATCTATCTATCTATCTATCTATCACCTGACTATATCTATCTATCTATCTATCTATCTATCTATCTATCTATCTATCTATCTATCATTGACTCTATCATCTATCTATCTATCTATCTATCTATCTATCTATCACCTGACTATATCTATCTATCTATCTATCTATCATTGACTATCATCTATCTATCTATCTATCTATCTATCTATCACCTGACTATATCTATCTATCTATCTATCTATCTATCTATCTATCTATCACCTGACTTTATCTATCTATCTATCTATCTATCTATCTATCTATCACCTGACTATATCTATCTATCTATCTATCTATCATTGACTATCTATCTATCTATCTATCTATCCTAGCGACATGCTAATTATGCTAGAAACATTAACAACATGCTAGTAGAATGCTAATCATGCTAGCAACATGCTAGTTACTTGCTAATCATGCTAAACACATGCTAGCAACATGCTAGTAACTTGCTAATCATGCTAGAAACAAGCTAGCGATATGCTAGTAACTTGCTAATCATGCTAAAATCATGCTAGCAACATGCTAGTAACTTGTTAATCATGCTAGAAACATGCTAGCGACATGCTAGTAACTTGCTAATCATGCTAGCAATATGCTAGTAACTTGCTAATCATGCTAGAAACATGCTACCGACATGCTAGTAACTTGCTAGTCATGCTAGCAACATGCTAGTAACTTGCTAATCATGCTAGAAACATGCTAGTGACATGCTAGTAACTTGTTAATCATGCTAGCAACATGCTAGTCACTTCCTAGCCTTGCTAGTAAAATGCTAGTAACATGCTAATTACGCTAAAACATGCTAGAATCTGACTATATCTATCTATCTATCTATCTATCTATCTATCTATCTATCTCTAACTTAATAGCAACACTCTAGCAACTGTCCAAACCAACCTAGCAACCACCCCAGGTACCTTAGAAACCACATAGCAACACCTTAGCAACCCCCCCAGGTACCCTAGTAACTGCATAGCAACACCCTAGCAACCACCCCGGGTACCTTAGCAACTGCATAGCAACACCCTAACAACCACCCCGGGCATCCTAGCAACCATATAACAAAGACAGATATAGAATATACATTTGCGTCTGACAGAGTTTGATAACTGAATGTAAAATTTTGCACATGATGGCCTCATTATTTGTTATAAAATGAACAAGAAAGACAAACTCAATAATTATGCTTAAATATAATTTTATTCAGTTTATTTGGATCGCACTTAGTCTGGAACCTCACCTTTAAGTATGACAAACTGGAGTAAAAAGCTCCAGAATGACTTACTTTGGGGATCACTGGAACACACAAGCCTTTCCACCACGTCAAGGTGGCGATCCTTGGAAAGGACATTCACTCTCCATTCATTATTTATCTAACACACTCATACATACACACACACACACACACCTTCCCTATTTAACACTTTCACACACACGTGCACACATGAAATAAACACAAAATGTGGTTTAGTAATATACACTGAATTTATTTGTATTTGTATTAGCATTATTTCTCAAAATTATCATTATTCTCAAAATTAGCATTATTATGTCTCAAAATTATAAAATAAAAGTTACACAAGTGTTGTATGAGAGATCTATGCAGACTTTTGTATATGTGATGTATCTACTCTAAAACACAATACACAGGATCATGATAGCTGTAGTATGTCTGTAGTACTCCTGCTCGGACGTTTGACTGTGCGCCGCTTATGAACACAGGATCAAGAAGTGTGTTGTTTTCAGTTGTACCGGTGTTGATTAGCTGCGTGTATCCTTTATCTTCAAACAAATTGAGAATAGGTTTGTTGTGATGAGACAGCTGATCTTCATTAAAGTCTCCACACACTATAACAGGCTTGAAATCCATGATCTCCAGAGATGTCAAGAGGGCGTTCAGGTTTGCCAAAAAGTCTGCTAAATTATAACTGGGTGGTCTGTAGATCACTGCAAGAAGTGCTTGTTTGGGGGCTTTTATCTTCAAAACCAAATATTCCAGGTCAGTAACATTCTGTATGTACATCAGAGGAGAAACTTGAAAGCTGTTCTTCACATAAATGGCCACTCCACCACCATTCTTGTTTGCCAAATGGACGTAGTTTGTGTAGGATGCATGTCTGTTGCGTTTGTACATCGTGTACCCATCCAGTTGGAGGTATGCAGGAACAGCTGAGCCTGACAGGTGTGTTTCGGTGAGACACAAAACATCAGCCAGTAAAAGTTCATGGTGGCATTTCAAATCATCCATATGACACTCCAGTCCCTCTGTGTTATGATGAATGATTTTAAGAGCTGAACTCATTTTTGAATCCTGTACAATATGAAGGATGGGTTGAATATTGTGAAAATCTGCTTTTGGCATGTTCTCCAAGGAGGTACTTATTTCTGGATCACAGAAAATTTTCTTTTCATCAAAGTCAGTAATATGCAGTCCGCTGAGTGTTGTTGTTCTGCTGAGTGCAACATATGCCATGCCTGATTCAAATATGCGCTTCAGAGATACGACAGCACAATCTGTTGTCATTCCTTGGACTTTATGGATTGTGCATGCAAAAGCAAGTTTCATGGGAAATTGCCTTCGAACTGTTCCTTTTTTTTTTAGTGGTTCCTCTGACCTCTCAATATAGACAATATTGTCATCTCCATCAGGTGCTTTGTTGCGATGTTTCTGTCCAGCAGTCACATTATCTAGATGAAGACCAATTAATTGAACAACAGGAACACCACCTCGAGTTTGAGCTGTTATTTTTGCCACATTGCCAAAAGTCCCATTAACCAGTCCATCTTCTACATCAATATTTCTAGTAAGCATCACTCGTGCACCAATAGCAATCTGTAGTGTGTCAATTAGATCACGTTTGTCTCCTTTTAATGGTACAGCTTGCCTTTTCATTTCACCTGTTCGTGGATCTTTTTTGTAGTCATGCGCATCAACGTTAATGATATCTGAAAAGCGTGAGGATATGGCTTCAGTGTTATGACTGTCTACCTCTTTATTGGTTGCATAGATGTGTAATGCATCAATAGGACACTCTTCAGGGGAGGATCTTATGACCACTTCTAACATGCACTTGTCTGCATCAGTCAGTTTTGCATGCTTCTGTTTCACCCTCAGACGGTTGAGAAGCTCAGCATATGCAAGATCATCTCTCTGCCTCATTATCTGTGTCAGTGTTATCATTTGAAAATTATCTTTCCAGAAGTCCAGCATATGGTCCTCATACACACAGAGTGGTTTTGCTCTTCCAAGTGGAGGCAGCTGGAAGAAATCACCAACAGCGAGTATGGACAATCCACCAAAAGGTTTCTGGTTTCCTTTTATCTGTTGCAGTCTCCAGTTCACATATGCAAACAACTGTTTTGACACCATTGAGATTTCATCAATAATTAAAATGTGTGCATTAGAAAGGTCTGCCCTCATTTCATCCAAACTGTTTCCTAGGCCTTGGTAAGGAGGCTTCAAGCTTCTTGGAAGCTTCAAAAGACAGTGCAGTGTTTTTCCTGAGATATTAAAGGCTGCAGTGCCTGTGAATGCGGTTAAAAGAACAGTAGGCTGTGAAATGTCAGTATGCTCCCGCATGCATGGAAGCCTGCGCAGGATTTTGGATGCTTCCGTATAAATAGATTTAATAACGTGAGATTTACCAACTCCGGCTCCTCCATTCAAAAAATACAGAAAGGGTTGTGGGCTTTCACCAGAAACACATCTTTTGCACCAGTCTCGCACAGCATAAAATATGGAAGCTTGTGTTTGATTCAAGCTCTGATACATTTTGCGAATCTGTGCATGATTTAGCTGGGCAGCCTCCATGAGTGGCATAGCTGTGTTACTGACAGAGGTAGATGCTGTGTATTCAGGAATGTCTTCTTGCTCATTCACTTCATTAGGATCAGTGGGTTCGCGTTCCATAATGCTCTCCAATCTGATCAGTTCATTTGCAGGTGCCAGTGTAGTCCATGCATCTTCAATTGGCCCATTCTGTTCAAAATCCTCAATTGCCTTTTCTATAGCCTCATTATGTTTTTCATATTTCTCACGGTTTTCATTTACAATGTTGAACACACGTTGCAGTTCATCAGTGCCTGGTAGTTTTACTGAAGCAAATGCATAAAATAATTCATATGTAGGGAATCTTGTGGACTTCAGCTGTTCATCTCTGTGATATGGTAGGTAAAGTTTTAGAAGAGTTCCATATAATTTTTCTGGATTTTTCTGCTGTGAAAAACGAGCAAATCTAATAACAGCAGGCTTTCCCCTTGTTCTTTTCTGTATGTGTCCCATATTGTTTTGAAGTGGCAAAACATTTTTACCTTTTGTCTGTCCTCCATAAACAATGCGGTATTCACTTGCAAATTCAGCCATGCACATGTTCTCAAATTCAGGTCTGTTAGGTCTGGCCTTGTACTTGTCTGGCAATCCTGTCATCCACACATTCTCTACGTCATCATCCATGGTCTGCAAGTACTTCATTGGTAAACTCATCTTTACAGCATTGTCATCAGTGGGTATGAAAATGACAGAACGTGATGATGATTTCAATTTCAGACTGCATGTGCGAGCGACTGCCTCTTGAGCGCTGACTTCTCTGTTTTTCGAATAGGCATTCATGACCTGCTTCATGCACTCACGGTCAGACAGGTTATCATGGCTTGAGTCTTTTATCACTCTCTTTAGGTAATCGCTCATCTCATGTTCAGCTTTTGAAATGTATGAGAGCATGTACATGATACAGCTGTAGGGGTTCAGAATGAACTGTATGTCCATGTTTGCATTCCAAGCTCTTAATAACATTGGATTGTAGCCATTAACCCAGCAGTCCTGTGGTCGTCTCTCCATAACTATTAAACTTGATGTAGACAGAGCCTCAATATGTTTCTCATACTCTTCATAAGTCATGTTTACTTGATTAAGTAGCTGTGTAATGGTTTCAAAACTCTGATTTGAGTCATTCAGTAGATCCCACACCTTCTGTAGCTGTTCTTTTGCAACACTGGCATAATCTCTTTCCTCTGATCCATTCTCATCATCAGACTGTTCTGCAGGAGGAGGTCTGGGGCGGGTTATCATGGTCCTGTTAATGGGTGGTTTAGGAAATCCAAATCTGCAGTGCTTCTTGTTCTTTCTACAGGATTTGGAGTGATTACGGCTGTGCATCTGTACTTCACTTACAATTCTGTGCAGTTCTGGGTCTTTGTTTGGATCTGGTAATTTGCATGATATGTATTTATCAATGAAATCACAAACATCCTGATCTTGATCATTTTCAAACTCTGGAGCATCTTTCACCCAAAATAAGCAGTGAATGTGTGGAGAGCCACGTAACTGAAATTCTACTCTGTAAAAAAAGTCAATTACCTCACCGATAGGCCGAGCGGGTGACATGATTAGATCCCTCATTAAGGCTTCAACGCGTTTTTCAAACATCCGCATGGCTGTGACTGGGTTGCTTCTCAATATTTCACATTTTTCAGACCAGTCTAATTCGTCAAAGTTCACAGTTTCACCTTGCTGTGCTTTAATAGCAGTAATCACTTCAGGCCATCTCATCTCAGCAGCACTAAACGTACAGAAAAATGTGGGAGTGCCCAGCTGTCTCAGCATAGCAAACAAATCACGCAGCGTTTTCTCCCAGTATGCTGGAGTTCCTCTTAATGGTTGCATGAAACGTGTTGCCTCCTTATTATTCACAAGCTTTTCTAACTCCTGTTTGTCTTGCAGCAGTGAAGAGTTTATTCTACGTCCATCACGGGTCATGGGTTTTGCTTTTCTCAGCTGGATAGACATACTAGATGTGGCCATGTGCATTTCAGTGACAAACTGAGCAAAGAAGATGTAGCTTGTGTCTCTTGCACAACGATTGTCAATAGAGAATAGCCTTGTGTTAAAGTATCTGCTGGGGGAAACATGTTTTGCTCTGTCAGGCTCATCAAAGGTATTTTTCCCATCAGGGAACTGGACGGGGAACGACATGGATTCAAGTTTTTTTACTTTGAAAATGCTAACAGGACTGTTTTTTGCTGCTGGGGCAATGCAAAATATTCCGTCATCATAAGACAACAGCTGCTGACCAAGATCTGGGGGCTGAAGACATGTATCCAAAGCAAGGCCTCTTGATTGCTCTTCTGCAGTATTCTCAGTGTCATCACTTGAATGATTGTGTTCATTCTCATTGCTTTGTTCTTCAGTGTTCTCATTTAGGCTGCTGCTCTCAACATCCATTTCCTCATCAGGAGCACTGATGTCATTTGCGGACTGTTCATGCTCATTGAACATTTCTTCTTCTGAGAGTGCTGCATTAATGATGATGTCTTTATATTCTGAATGGATTACTTTTAGTTTTCTTAAAGCAGACAAGACCTTATGCATGTTCAAAGTCTGGAACTGATAGTGACCTTGGTAGCACAGACGTCTTTTCAGTTTCACTGTAAGCAGCTGTGATTCACTTCTTGGTCTGGGTAAACAATTTACTGTTGTTTGTACTTCAGATGCGACAGAAATTACAGCTCCTTTTATAGCTCTCTGTTGGCCTTTAGGAAGTGTTAAAATTTTCGCAAAGGGAATGTACTTTGCAATAACGTGTCTTTCTAGAATATTCAAGTCACACAGTTCTGGAGGAATGGGAGTGAACTGAAGCATATTAGCTACAGCAATATCTGGCATTAGACCTCTCAAAAGTGTTGTATGGCAGCTGTGACAGATCCATTCTGTTTTCATGTCTTCCAAGGCACATCGATCAGGGCAGTCAGAGCAGATGTGAACATAGTTTCCAGTCAAGCAAAGTGCAGCAACTGTTGGATTTTGTTTATATTTACACACTTCACAATTACGCACTTGATTGGAGAAGAGCGCTCTGGCACAGCATGTGCAGACATAAGTTGGCCCCTGTTTTATAACATCTCTGAAAATATTTAAGGCTCTTAACATGCCTGGATCTTGTACTATGTCATGCTGGTTATCTTGTAATGTTTCTCTCTGCCGGCGCATCAAATACATTTTTTTGTATTTGTACTGTATCTCTTGTGCACAGTGTACTTTGTGAAGTACCTTAAGTGCAGATGTTTTGTTTTTAGTTTTGAATAAATAATATTCTTTCTGACGAGCCCTAAAATGAGCATCACAGTGATAATACCGTTTAAAAATGTCCTTCCTTTTTTTATAGAAGTTAGGATCGTTTTTGCATCGGTTTGTGTAATGGTCCTTTTGCCTTTGCCTAAAAATTGGATCTTTTAAATATCTGTCAACAAGATTTTGCTTATGCTGTTCCTTATACTTAACATTGTCCCTGTAATTCTGAATGATATAATTCTTTTGTCTCTCTCTGAATTGTTCCCGATTCCTGTAATTCTGAATGATATAATTCTTTTGTCTCTCTCTGAATTGTTCCCGATTCCTGTAATTCTGAATGATATAATTCTTTTGTCTCTCCCTGAATTGTTCCCGATTCCTGTAATTCTGAATGATATAATTCTTTTGTCTCTCCCTGAATTGTTCCCGATTCCTGTAATTCTGAATGATATAATTCTTTTGTCTGTCCCTGTATTGTTCATCATTCTTGTAATTTAAGGTTATTTTACTCTTTTTATTCCCTCTGTATTTTTCATTATTTTTATAGTTGTTTTTCATTGCTTGTTTGTGTTTTTCTCTATAAGTCATTTTATTCCAATAGTTGTTCATCATGGCTTGGTTATGTCTTTGTCTGTATTCACTACTTGTTTTATAATCATAGACTTCACGTACAGCCTGTTTTAGGTCATAAACACCTTGCCTCTGAACCATTTCTTTGTGCCATTTTTTACAGTAAGACCTTCGCTTTCGAGTCTTGTTTAGTTTTTCTGTCTGCTTGACTGTGAATTGTGAATTCTGGTGATTTGGAGCTGACAATGCAAATTGATCCTGTGAAAGTATGTTATGAGAAATTCACTCAATGGTACATTTTTATATTTGTCTTGATTCTGAGTGACAGTAGTTTGAACTTCCATTTTATCTTGATAAATCAAGTGGGCTTGTTCATCAGTTGATGTTGCTCTGTTAATAGCAGTCTCAGATAGTTGTTGAACTGAATCTTGGACTTGAACATACTGTTGTGAGACATCAGCAGACAAGCATTGTTCATCGTTTGACAGAGCTTTGTTCTCAAACAAGACGGATGGTTGCACATCATGTTCAAGGTCACAGCAGTTCACGGAGACTTCAGTACGTATATAGCTTTCAGTCATCATGCTAATGAATGATACAGGCAGCAGCTCAAACTCTTCCTGGTCCCTCAAATCGAAACACCCTTGAAACAAAATTAAAAGCCTGTCTACAAGATCCTGCAGTTGATGAAACGTCATAAATATAGCCGTACCTGTGCCTTCATCAGCAGGCATTCCATATATTGATCTGCAGTGAGAATCAAAATAACCAAACCTCCCTGATCGATCTCTGAATACAGCAATACATGAGCCTCCACACAACAGCAAAGCATCACTCACATCAGCTCTGAGACACTGCAGAGTATTCTCAAGATTTTCATAGTTGCCTAGAGCAGGTATATCTCTGAGAAATCCAAACATCTGGGGATGTTTCAGGATGTTGTAGCAGCGAGAGTGTGTCTCAATTGTGTTTGGTAGCTCGTCAAAATTTAATAAATTACCCACAAATTTTCCTTTGCTCTGCAGAGCTCGTTTGACACTAGTGTAAACTGCATCACCTTTCTGTAAAATGTCATCTAGATCGAAACTGGGGGAAGTCGTGGCCTAATGGTTAGAGAGTTGGGCTAGTAACCTGAAGGTTGCCGGTTCGATTCTCACACCGGCAGGAATTGAAGGTGGGGATTGTGAATGAACAGCACTCTCTCTGCCTTCGATACCATGACTGAGGTGCCCTTGAGCAAGGCATCGAACCCCCAATTGCTCCCCGGGCGCTGGAGCAATGGCTGCCCACTGCTCCGGGTGTGTGTTCATGGTGTGTGTGTGCGTTTGTTCACTATTCACTGCTGTGTGTGTGCACTTGGATGGGTTAAATGCAGAGCACCAATTTCGAGTATGGGTCACCATACTTGACAATACGTCACGACTTTCGACTTTCGAACTCTGTAGCTCATTTCGTTCATTATGGACTGCTAGGAACATTAAGGAATTACAAGTACACTGACGGCCTCTGGAGTACACACTGTACCTTTTATCAGTCTGACAGTGAGATGCTTTAACAGACAGCACGTATGGGTTTTCATCACTCATACCTGATACAGAGTTGGTACTGTTACTGGTGCTCAATGAAGACTGTAACTTTCTGCGCTGTTTCTGTGATTCACTTCTCTTTCCTTTTCTTGGCATGGCGATGATTCAGTACTGGAAATCAAGCAAATATGTCTGAGTAATGGATAAATATATTGATGTTCAGTTATACTTGAAACAGAACTGTGTTCTTTTATGTAGATATAAAGAAAAGTTAAATATTTGATATATAACAAGACAATAGTAAATCAATTAATGTGAAGTTAATCAGAAAATGATTGTGTACTTTAAAAGAGTTGATATTCCAACGTAGTGAAATCTGGAAATTTCTCTTTCACTCTTTCTGAATGTGTAGTTCACGATTCTCACCTGGGTTTGATGTTCAAGTTTTTCACAGTCAGGTTTTTCAAAGAGTTTTTGGTTTTCAAAAAGTTTTTGTTTTTCAAAGAGTTTTTAGGGTTTCAAGAATCTTTGGGCTCTTTATTTTTCAAGATGCGTTAGCAAGCTTGCATTTGCGTTGGGGTTCATGCGTTTTGGGTTTTGCGTTTTGGGTAAGATTGCGTTTGGGTCGCAAGCAAGCGAAGCAGCAAGCAGTGCAGCAGCGTTTGGGGGTTAGCAGCCAGTTTGTTTTTGGTTTGGAAGAGAAAGAATAGAATGGGCGAGAGGCAGAGATTGAAGCAAGATAAAAGTTTGAGTGAAAAATGGATATAAAGGTATGGATAGGGCAGGACAGGAAAGGACAGTAAAGAACACACACACAGAGAGAGAAACACACACACAGAAAAGAACAAGTTAATAACATTCAATACAAAATTGCACTTTAAAAAATTACTAAGCTTAATGAAAATAATAATGAAACAATTCTAATTTAATCATTTTTAAAATGGTTACTTACTGTATAGAGGGGGACAATGTAATAACAAATAAATACAAAATACATATGGATGAATTACATTTATATGAAATGAACTGTATTTTTGGTTGATGATGCTATCCCAATAAATTTAAAAATAGTTCTTACATTGATGGAAATAAAGATGTCCAATCTACTGTAGGAAAAAAGACAGCAGTTTTGTTCACATCTCACACAAATCAAGCTGTTCATTTAAGCTACGAAACCTTGTTTTTACTCAACACATTTACATGAACTTCAAATGCCCTACAAAATAAAGTAACTATAATTTTGACTAATAACTAAATGTATCAAATCTCATTTTATTATATACATTAAAGGCTAAGACAGCAATGTCTATGTAAAAGCTACAGAACATGTAGAATTGTACATTTCAAAATAAAGATATGTCTAATGTGTCTGATTAACATGTTGTGTGTATGTTACTTGCATAGACAGCCAACGCAGCCTCAACCCTATAAATAAATGAAAATAAATAAATAGCTAGGGTTTGTGTTCTCAAAAAGAAAAAGAACCAAACCATGGAAGAAAGTCACTGTGTATTTGTAACTGAGTATTAATGAGGTGAAAATGAATATGTGACCCGTGCTGGCAAAATGATTCGGAATGTGCACGGGCTCATTTTGAGCAACAGACAACAAAAAGTGAAAAATGTTGATTTTGGTTGAATTTGAGGTTTTCACAAAAAGTTCATTATGCCCTCGTCTAGCGACCCCACTGCTCGCAATTAAATATCCAAATTTAATTTAATATTTAATTTAAATATATGAATTACCTTTAAAAGAAGGTTCTGATGACCACTTGGCAGTAGGGAGGAGAAAGGAGGACAACACAACCTAAAAAATAAAAAATAAATAAAAATTAAGATGACAAATGTTATTCTAATGTTAAGTGCTTAATAAAAGAGAGTATTCCATTTTGAGACATGCTGAGATAGCATAGATGCAAATACTGAGAAGTCAGTTACTGCCAGGCAGTCAGGTAAAAAGATTACTTACCGCAGAGGATGCAATGATCTGGAAACCAAAGATGTATAGACACAGCAGATTTACAGCCAAGCAAAAGGGAGAAAAAGAAAAAATCACTTAAATGATTCACTAATATGAAGGATCAAATATTACATAGATTTGTATGTATTGATGTATTAGGATAATTTATTAAACATAAGATTCTGATCAGTCAATAATTTATGAAAATATAAAATCTGAACATATAGATAAATTATGTTGATTTACCACAAAGTTACAAAACAGCAATAAATTAAAGTAAATGCAAGCAAAAACACGTCACAATTTATGTCAATGTTCTTCATCTCTGCAAATCATTCTGTTGTTATACAATTTGGAACTAGTGAAGGTAGGTTTTTGCCATGATAATTAAATGCAAATACTGAGAATCTGTCAAGCTGTCAATCAAATACTTACACAGCAGGAGCAACAACAACTTGTTTGCACACAAGGAATAGGGAGAAATAGGTCAAATAATACAGGTATGGACGGATGGACATGAGCTTCTATTCATAAAAAATAACTAAGTGGCATTATTAAGTTTGTCTGGTAAGTAGCTTTAGTTGCAAGTTTGCAATAAAAATGCATGATAATTTATATTAATACTATGAATTTGCTCAAAACTCACTTAAAAGGCCATTAACTCTTTGAAATAACTTCCATCTTCGATCTGATTACGCTTGTTATTACAGAATGAGACAAAATATTCCATAGTAGGCTATAATACACATTGATAAGGGCTATGTCAGTATTGCATTAGAAATATACTTTATTCTTATGAAAATACCCGAGATTATTTGAAGAACACAGACAAACCATATATTGTTGCCATCGGCTGTTTATTGCTTCCATATTTCATCAATACGTCAATATCTGTATTTTTTGCAGCTAAGCCATGTGTGTGATTCACGACATGACATCCGTAAGCCGGTCGCACACCGGACGAGAACCGCGGCTCCACGTCTTTAAAATTCATACACATTATTTTTCATGAGTAGACCCACACCGGCGGTGCCCAGCTATGTTGTGTTTTACTTGTTTGTGAACCCACACCGGCGGCGCGGCTCTTCTCGACTTCACTTGTGGACTTGCTGCGCGAGGGCGCCCTCCAGAGTCGAGTATGAATGAAACCGACATTGAGAGTGTTTAGTGCTTCATAATGCTCACATCGCCTTGATTTTGGTAAAATAATACTGCTCTCAAAATAAATGTGAAGTAAACATATGACTATTCCATCAATATTTGTCCAGTTGTGCCCACTTTTGAGCTAAAAGTCCTGAGGGACGTTGTTTAGTCACGACCGTACGGGAGATAACTTTAACTGTACTTTTTTCCTCAGTGTATCTGAGGCTCATTTCATATTAAATTTGGCGTTTTGTTCCTGATTATCCATTATATAACGAACATTGGGCACATCAGTTAATGTTTTTGACCAAAGGGACAAATTAGACGCAAGACAGAAACCGTTACACAGTCTCCTGCAGTTCCCTCACGAGACGAATTATCATAATACTTAACGGAAATTAACATTTTATTCATGTTTTAGAAGTAACAAAACATTTATATTCAAATAAATATGTTTAACTACTTAAAATTCATTGACCCACACGTATTTTGATAATCTTTAATTGAAAAATTACCTCAGAAATCTTTCAGCACTCACCTGAAGGAAAGACCGCCGGACCGGATGAATCCAGAATGATTGACAGCTCATTAGTTATGCAGGATGTTAGAGTTCCAGTGGTCTCATTGGCCAGCTGCTATATTCGTTTACCGTTTAAATACTAAAACATAATACCCTCATAATCAAATAATTAATAACAACATGGAGTAAATAATCACAAATAATTTATTCACCAGCATTTGACAAAATTTAATAATAATAATAATAATAAAAAAAAAACAATTCAGAAGTATGGCAGCTAATTAGATATACACAATTTCTGTACAGCTTTTGTGCTCTTATTGTTTTGATGTATTATTATGAGCTATACACTACAGCCACCCAGTACAATTTATAGATAAAAATAGATATTACAATTGAAATGTATTGTAATATATTATATTATATTATATTATATTATATTATATTATATTATATTATACAGTATTATTATGTTTACACTGTATCTATCTGTTTGTCTGACTGTCTGTTTTTCTAATAAACCACCCAAATACCTTAGCAACAGCATAGCAACACCCTACCAACCAGCATAGGTACCCCATCTATCTTTCTATCTATCTATCTATCTATCTATCTATCTATCTATCTATCTATCTATCTATCTATCTATCTATCATCTGACTAATTCTATCTATCTATCTATCTATAATCTGACCGTATCTATCTATCTATCTATCTATCTATCTATCTATCTATCTATCTATCAAACTTTAAGCTTTTAGAACTATGTTAAACTTCAAACTAATTCAGACTGAAAACCGTCAAACTTAAAACTTCTCAAACTTTTCAAACTTAAACTTTTTAAACTTGTTAAACTTTTTTAAACTTTTCAAACTTTTTCAAACTTTCTGGTCCGGCTTTCTCAAGCCAACTTAAAGTTTGTCTCGACAAACTTTTTTATCTAGTTAAGTTGGCTTGAGAAAGCCAACTTACTGAAATCCTATTTAAACTTATTATTATTATTATTATTATTCTTCTGAGACTAAATTTCTGACTGCTACTCCTCCTAGAGCTTTAACTCTACAAACTCCAAACTCAGCCCAGATCTTCAGACTGATCTCACCGGGTGTGCTATATCTTTTCTAACTGATCAGACTTACGGTTTTCATAAAAATGAAGATTAAAAATCATAAAAATCCCATAGACTTACATTGACGGAATGTTCAGATGGGCCAAGACTATTCAAACTCCAACTGTCAAAAATTCAAATCTAAACACACTGAAGCCCATTAGACTCAATCAGACTGCCCTTCTATGTACTATATCTAACCCATTCAAACTCATTCAAACTCATCTAATATTTCTTATCTATCTATCTATCTATCTATCTATCTATCTATAATCTGATTCTATCTATCTATCTATCTATCTATCTATCTATCTATAATCTGACTCTATCTATCTATCTATCTATCTATCTATCTATCTATCTATCTATCATCTGACTCTATCATCCGACTCTATCTATCTATCTATCTATCTATCTATCTATCTATCTATCACCTGACTATATCTATCTATCTATCTATCTATCTATCTATCTATCTATCTATCTACCTATCTATCTATCTATCTATTATCTGACTATTTCTATGTATCTATCTATCTATCTATCTATCTATCTATCTATCTATCTATCTATCTATCTATCATCTGACTCTATCTATCTATCTATCTATCTATCTATCTATCTATCTATCTATCTACAATCTATTTCTATCTATCTATCTATCTATCTATCTATCTACAATCTATTTCTATCTATCTATCTATCTATCTATCTATCTATCTATCTATCTATCTATCTATCTATCTATCTATCTACAATCTATTTCTATCTATCTATCTATCTATCTATCTATCTATCTATCTATCTGCTAGTAACATGCTAGTAACTTGCTAATCATGATAGTAACATGCTAATCATGCTAGAAAAATGCTAGTAACTTGCTAGTCATGCTAACAACATGCTAGTCATCCTAGAAACATGCTAAAAACATGCTAATCATTCTAGAAACATGCTAGTAACCTGCTAATCATGCTAACAACATGGTAGTAACATGCTAATCATGCCAGAAATGTGCTAGCAACATGCTAGTAACTTGCTAATCATGTTAACAACATGTTAATAATCCTAGAAACATGCTAACAACATGCTAATCATCCTAGAAACATGCTAGTAACTTGCTAATCATGCTACAAATATGCTAGCAACATGCTAGTAACATGTTAATCATGCTGGTAACATGCTAGTAACTTGCTAATCATGTTAAAAACATGCTACTAACACCCTAGCAACCACACGGGGTACCGTAACAACAACAGGGCAACACCTCAGCAACCACCCCAAGTACCCAAGTAACCGAATAGCAACACCCTAGCAACCGCCCCGGGTACTGTAGCAACCACATAACAACACCTTAGCAACCAACCTGGGTACCCTATTAACCACATAGCAACCACCCAGTGTACCCTAGCAACCACATAGCAACACCCTAGCAACCACCCCAGATACCTTAGCAACCGCATAGCAACACCCTAGCAACCAGCCCAAGTACCCTAGCAACCGCATAGCAACACCTTAGCAACCACTCCAGGTATCTTAGCAACCGCATAGCAACACCTTAGCAATCACCCTGGGCACCCTAGCAACCGCATAGCAACACCTTAGCAACCACCCAGAGTACCCTAGCAACGGCATAGCAACACCTTAGCAACCACCCTGGGTACCTTAGCAACCGCACAGCAAAACCTTAGCAACCACCCAGAGTACCCTAGCAACCGCATAGAAACACCTTAGCAACTACCCAGGGTACCCTAGCAACCGCATAGCAACACCCTAGCAACCACCCCGGGTACCCTAGCAACAACTTAGCAACCACCCTGAGTACCCTAGCAACCACATAGAAACACCTTTGCAATCACTCTGGGTACCATAGCAACACCCTAGCAACCACTAAGCAATACCCTAGCAACCACCCTGGACACCCTAGCGAACACCTTAGCAACCACCCTGTGTAACATAGCAACCACATAGCAACACCTTAGCAACCGCCTTAGCAACCACCAGAGCTAGCCTAACAACCATCATAGCAACCACTCTAAGTACCCTAGCAACCACCCTGGACACCCTAGCAAACACCTTAGCAACCACCCTGAGTAACATAGCAACCACATAGCAACACCTTAGCAACCGCCTTAGCAACCACCAGAGCTAGCCTAGCAACCATCATAGCAACCACTCTAAGTACCCTAGCAACCACTCTGAGGTCCTTAGAATCATCTATCTATCTATCTATCTATCTATCTATCTATCTGTCTATCTATCTATCTATCTATCTGTCTGTCTGTCTGTCTGTCTATCTATAATCTGAGTCTATCTATCTATCTATCTATCTATCTATCTATCTATCTATCTATCTATCTATCTATCATTGACTCTATCTATCTATCTATCTATCTATCTATCTATCTATCTATCTATTATCTGACTCATCTATCTATCTATCTATCTATCTATCTATTATTGACTCTATCTATCTATCTATCTATCTATCTATCTATCTTTAAACTTTTAAAACTACGTTAAACTTCAAACTAATTCAGACTGAAAACCGTCAAACTTAAAACTTCCCAAACTTTTCAAACTTAAACTTTTTAAACTTCTTAAACTTTTTTAAACTTTTCAAACTTTTTTAAACTTTTCAAACTTTTTTAAACTTTCTGGTCCGGCTTTCTCAAGCCAACTTAAAGTTTGTCTCGACAAACTTTTTTATCTAGTTATTAAGTTGGCTTGAGAAAGCCAACTTACTGAAATGCTATTTAAACTTCTTCTTATTATTATTATTATTAAGTTGGCTTGAGAAAGCCAACTTACTGAAATGCTATTTAAACTTCTTATTAAGTTGGCTTGAGAAAGCCAACTTACTGAAATGCTATTTAAACTTATTATTAAGTTGGCTTGAGAAAGCCAACTTACTGAAATGCTATTTAAACTTCTTATTATTATTATTATTATTCTTCTGAGACTAAAATTATCAACTCTAACTCCTCCTAGAGCTTTAACTCTACAGACTCCAAACTCAGCCCAGATCTTCAGACTGATCTGAAGTTAGTTGCTATATCTTTTCTAACTGATCTGACTTACGGTTTTCATAAAAATGAAGATTAAAAATCATAAAAATCCCATAGACTTACATTGACGGAATGTTCAGATGGGCCAAGACAATTCAAACTCCAACTGTCAAAAATTCAAATCTAAACACACTGAAGCCCATTAGACTCAATCAGACTGCCCTTCTATGTACTATTTCTAACCCATTCAAACTCATTCAAACTCATCTATCTAATATTTCTAATCTATCTATCTATCTATCTATCATCTGACTCTATCTATCTATCTATGTACAATCTGACTATTTTTTTCTATTTATCTATCTATCTACCTATCTATCTATCTATCTGATTATTTCTATCTATCTATCTATCTATCTACAATCTGACTATTTCTATCTATCTATCTATCTATCTATCTATCTATCTATCTATCTATCTATCTATCTACAATCTGACTATTTACATCTATCTATCTATCTGCTAGCAACATGCTAGTAACTTGTTAATCATGATAGTAACATGCTAATCATGCTAGAAAAATGCTAGTAACATGCGAGTAACTTGCTAGTCATGCTAACAACATGCTAGACATCCTAAAACATGCTAGTAACCTGCTAATCATGCTAGCAAACATGCTAGTCACTTGCTAGTCATGCTAACAACGTGCTAGTCACTTGCTGATCATGCTAGTAACATGCTAGTCACTTGCTAGTCATGCTAGCAAACATGCTAGTCACTTGCTAGTCATGCTAAAAACATGCTAGTCATGCTAACAACATGCTAGTCACTTGCTAGTCATGCTAGCAAATTGTTAGAAACGTGCTAGCAACATACTAGCAACTTGCTAATCATGTTAACAACATGCTAGTAACAACCTAGCAACCACACGGGGTACCGTACCAACCGCTTTGCAACACCTTAACAACCGCCCCGGGTACAGTAGCAACCGCATAGCAACATCTTAGCAATCACCCTGGGCACCCTAGCAACCGCATAGCAACACCTTAGCAACCACCCAGAGTACCCTAGCAACCGCATAGCAACACCTTAGCAACCACCCTGGGTACCTTAGCAACCGCATAGCAACACCTCAGCAACCACCCAGAGTACCCTAGCAACCGCATAGCAACACCTTAGCAACCACCCTGAGTACCCTAGCAACCTTATAGAAACACCTTAGCAACCACCCTGGGTACCCTAGCAACCGCAAAGCAACACCCTAGCAACCACCCCGGGTACCCTAGCAACAACTTAGTAACCACCCTGAGTACCCTAGCAACCACATAGAAACACCTTAGCAACCACTCCGGGTACCCTAGCAACCGCATAGCAACACCTTAGCAACCACCCTGGGTACCATAGCAACACCCTAGCAACCGCTAAGCAATACCCTAGCAACCACCCTGGACACCCTAGCAACCACATAGCAACACCTTAGCAACCACCCTGAGTACCATAGCAACCGCATAGCAATACCTTAGCAACCGCCTTAGCAACCACCAGAGCTAGCCTAGCAACCATCATAGCAACCACTCTAAGTACCCTAGCAACCACTCTAAGATCCTTAGAATCTATCTATCTATCTATCTATCTATCTATCTATTATCTGACTCTATCTATCTATCTATCTATCTATTATCTGACTCTATCTATCTATCTATCTATCTATCTATCTATCTATCTATCTATCTATCTATTTATCTATCTCTCTGTCTGTCTATCTGTCTGTCCATCTGTCTATAATCTGAGCCTATCTATCTATCTATCTATCTATCTATCTATCTATCTATCTATCTATCTATCTATTATCTGACTCTATCTATCTATCTATCTATCTATCTATCTATCTATCTATTATCTGACTCTATCTATCTATCTATCTATCTATCTATCTGTCATCTGAATCTATCTATCTATCTATGTATTTATCTATCTATTTATCTATCTATCTATCTATCTATCTATCTATCTATCTATAATCTGAGCCTATCTATCTATCTATCTATCTATCTATCTATCTATCTATCTATCTATCTGTCATCTGAATCTATCTATCTATCTATGTATCTATCTATCTATCTATCTATCTATCTATCTATCTATCTATTATCTGACTCTATCTATCTATCTATCTATCTATCTATCTATCTATCTATCTATCTATTATCTGACTCTATCTATCTATCTCTATCATCTGAGTCTATCTCTCTATCTATCTATCTATCTATCTATCTATCTATCATCTGACTCTATCTATCTATCTATCTATCTATCTATCTATCTATCTATCTATCTATCTATCTATCATCTGACTATCTATCTATCTATCTATCTATCCATCTATCTATCTATCTATCTATCTATCTATCTATCTATCTATCTATCTATCTATCTATCATCTGACTCTATCTATCTATCTATCTATCTATCTATCTATCTATCATCTGACTCTATCTATCTATCTATCTATCTATCTATCTATCTATCTATCTATCTATCTATCTATCTATCTATCTATCATCTGACTCATCTATCTATCTATCTATCTATCTATCTATCTATCTATCTATCTATCTATTATTGACTCTATCTATCTATCTATCTATCTATCTATCTATCTATCTATCTATCTATCTATCTATCTGTCTGTCGTCTGTCTGTCTGTCTGTCTATCTATCTTTAAACTTTTAAAACTACGTTAAACTTCAAACTAATTCAGACTGAAAACCGTCAAACTTAAAACTTCCCAAACTTTTCAAACTTAAACTTTTTAAACTTCTTAAACTTTTTTTAAACTTTTCAAACTTTTTTAAACTTTTCAAACTTTTTCAAACTTTCTGGTCCGGCTTTCTCAAGCCAACTTAAAGTTTGTCTCGACAAACTTTTTTATCTAGTTATTATTATTATTATTCTTCTGAGACTAAAATTTCTGACTGCTACTCCTCCTAGAGCTTTAACTCTACAAACTCCAAACTCAGCCCAGATCTTCAGACTGGTCTGACTCGAGTTGCTATATCTTTTCTAACTGATCGGACTTACGGTTTTCATAAAAATGAAGATTAAAAATCATAAAAATCCCATAGACTTACATTGACGGAATGTTCAGATGGGCCAAGACTATTCAAACTCCAACTGTCAAAAATTCAAATCTAAACACACTGAAGCCCATTAGACTCAATCAGACTGCCCTTCTATGTACTATTTCTAACCCATTCAAACTCATTCAAACTCATCTATCTAATATTTCTAATCTATCTATCTATCTATCTATCTATGTACAATCTATTTCTTTCTATTTATCTATCTATCTATCTATCTATCTATCTGATTATTTCTATCTACTATCTATCTGATTATTTCTATCTATCTATCTATCTACAATCTGACTATTTACATCTATCTATCTATCTGCTAGCAACATGCTAGTAACTTGCTAATCATGATAGTAACATGCTAATCATGCTAGAAAAATGCTAGTAAGTTGCTAATCATGCTAGCAAACATGCTAGTCACTTGCTAGTCATGCTAACAACGTGCTAGTCACTTGCTAATCAAGCTAGTAACATGCTAGTGACTTGCTAGTCATGCTAAAAACATGCTAGTCATGCTAACAACATGCTAGTCACTTGCTAGTCATGCTAGCAAATTGTTAGAAACATGCTAGCAACATACTAGCAACTTGCTAATCATGCTAACAACATGCTTGTAACATGCTAATCATGCCAGAAATGTACTAGCAACATGCTAGTAACTTGCTAATCATGTTTTCTACATGCTAATCATCCTAGAAACATGCTAATAACATGCTAATCATCCTAGAAACATGCTAGTAGCTTGCTAATCATGCTAGAAATGTGCTAGCAATATGCTAGTAAGATGCTAATCATGCTTGTAACATGCTAGTAACTTGCTAATCATGTTAACAACATGCTAGTAACAACCTAGCAACCACATGGGGTACCGTACCAACCGCTTAGCAACACCTTAACAACCGCCCCGGGTACCATAGCAACCGCATAGCAACACCTTAGCAACCACCCCAGGTACCCTAGCAACCGCATAGCAACAGCTTAGCAAGCACTCAGAGTACCCTAGCAACTCCCTAGTAACCATCCCAAGAACCCTAGCAACCCCAGAGCAACAACCTAGCAACCACATTGGACACCCTAGCAACCGCATAGCAACACCTTAGCAACCACCCTGAGTACCATAGCAACTGCATAGCAACACCCTAGCAACCGTCCTAGGTACCCTAGCAACCGCACCAGATACCCTAGCAACCATATAGCAAAACCCTAGCAACCTCCCAGAGTACTCTAGAAACCACATAGCAAAACCCTAGCAACCACTCTGGACACCCTAGCAACCGCATAGCAACACTTTAGCAACCACCCTGAGTACCATAGCAACCGCATAGTAACACCTTAGCAACCACCCTGAGTACCATAGCAACCGCATAGCAGCACCCTAACAACCGTCCTAGATACCCTAGCAACCGCATAACATTACCCTAGCAACCGCCCCAGGTACCCTAGCAACCGCATAGCAACACCCTAGCAACCGACCTGGGTACCTTAGCAACCGCATAGCTACACCCTAGCAACCACCCCAAGTACCCTAGCAACCGCATAGCAACACCCTAGCAACAATCAGGAGCACCTTAGCTACCACATAGCAACATCCTAGCAACCACATAGAATACCCTAGCAACCACTCTGAGGTCCTTAGTTGGCCTCAGATCTATTTATCTTAGCATTTATATATCTTAGCAGATCTATCTATCTATCTATCTATCTATCTATCATCTGACTAATTCTATCTATCTATCTATCTATCTATCTATCTATCATCTGACTAATTCTATCTATCTATCTATCTATCTATCAAACTTTAAACTTTTAAAACTACGTTAAACTTCAAACTAATTCAGACTGAAAACCGTCAAACTTAAAACTTCCCAAACTTTTCAAACTTAAACTTTTTAAACTTCTTAAACTTTTTTAAACTTTTCAAACTTTTTAAAACTTTTCAAACTTTTTTAAACTTTTCAAAACTTTCTGGTCCGGCTTTCTCAAGCCAACTTAAAGTTTGTCTCGACAAACTTTTTTATCTAGTTAAGTTGGCTTGAGAAAGCCAACTTACTGAAATGCTATTTAAACTTCTTATTATTATTATTATTATTATTATTATTATTATTATTCTTCTGAGACTAAATTATCAACTCTAACTCCTCCTAGAGCTTTAACTCTACAGACTCCAAACTCAGCCCAGATCTTCAGACTGATCTGAAGTTAGTTGCTATATCTTTTCTAACTGATCGGACTTACGGTTTTCATAAAAATGAAGATTAAAAATCATAAAAATCCCATAGACTTACATTGACGGAATGTTCAGATGGGCCAAGACAATTCAAACTCCAACTGTCAAAAATTCAAATCTAAACACACTGAAGCCCATTAGACTCAATCAGACTGCCCTTCTATGTACTATTTCTAACCCATTCAAACTCATTCAAACTCATCTATCTAATATTTCTAATCTATCTATCTGTCTATCTATCTATCTGTCTGTCTGTTTGTCTGTCTATAATCTGAGCCTATCTATCTATCTATCTATCTATCTATCTATCTATTATCTGACTCTATCTATCTATCTATCTATCTATCTATCTATCTATCTATCTATCATCTGACTCTATCTATCTATCTATCTATCTATCTATCTATCTATCTATCTATGTATCTATCTATCTACGATCTATTTCTATCTATCTATCTATCTATCTATCTATCTATCTATCTATCTATCTATCTATCTACCTACCTATCATCTGACTCTATCTATCTATCTATCTATCTATCTATCTATCTATCTATCTATCTATGTATCTATCTATCTACGATCTATTTCTATCTATCTATCTATCTATCTATCTATCTATCTATCTATCTATCTGCTAGCAACATGCTAGTAACTTGCTAATCATGATAGTAACATGCTAATCATGCTAGAAAATGCTATTAACATGCTAGTAACATGCTAGTCATGCTAACAACATGCTAGTAACATGCTAATCATGCCAGAAATGTGCTAGCAACATGCTAGTAACTTGCTAATCATGTTAACAACATGCTAATCATCCTAGAAACATGCTAACAACAAGCTAATCATCCTAGAAACATGCTAGTAACTCGCTAATCATGCTAGAAATATGCTAGCAATATGCTAGTAACATGCTAATCATGCTGGTAACATGCTAGTAACTTGCTAATCATGTTAAAAACATGCTACTAACACCCAAGCAACCACACGGGGGACCGTAGCAACCAAAGGGCAACACCTTAGCAACCACACTAAGAATCCTAGTAACCAAACAGCAACACCCTAGCAACCGCAGCGGGTTCTGTAGCAACCGCATAGCAACACCTTAGCAACCAACCCGGGTACCCTAGCAACCGCATAGCAACCACCCAGTGTACCCTAGCAACCACATAGCAACATCCTAGCAACCACCCCAGATACCTTAGCAACCACATAGCAACACCCTAGCAACCAGCCCAAGTACCCTAGCAACCGCATAGCAACACCTTAGCAATCACCCTGGGCACCCTAGCAACCGCATAGCAACACCTTAGCAACCACCCAGAGTACCCTAGCAACAACTTAGTAACCACCCTGAGTACCCTAGCAACCACATAGAAACACCTTAGCAACCACTCCAGGTACCCTAGCAACCACATAGCAACACCTTAGCAACCACCCTGGGTACCATAGCAACACCCTAGCAACCGCTAAGCAATACCCTAGCAACCACCCTGGACACCCTAGCAACCACATAGCAACACCTTAGCAACCACCCTGAGTAACATAGCAACCGCATAGCAACACCTTAGCAAACGCCTTAGCAACCACCAGAGCTAGGCTAGCAACCATCATAGCAACCACTCTAAGTACCCTAGCAACCACTCTGAGGTCCTTAGAATCTATCTATCTATCTATCTATCTATCTATCTATCTATCTATCTATCTATCTATCTATTATCTGACTCTATCTATCTATCTATCTATCTATCTATCTATCTATCTATCATCTGACTCTATCATCTATCTATCTATCTATCTATCTATCTATGTATCTATCTATCTACGATCTATTTCTATCTATCTATCTATCTATCATCTGACTCTATCTATCTATCTATCTATCTATCTATGTATCTATCTATCTACGATCTATTTCTATCTATCTATCTATCTATCTATCTATCTATCTATCTATCTATCTATCTATCATCTGACTCTATCTATCTATCTATCTATCTATCTATCTATCTATCTATCTATCTATCTATCATCTGACTATCTATCTATCTATCTATCTATCTATCTATCTATCTATCTATATCTATCTATCTATCATCTGACTATCTATCTATCTATCTATCTATCTATCTATCTATCTATCTATCTATCTATCTATCTATCTATCATCTGACTCTATCTATCTATCTGTCTAACTATCTATCTATCTATTTATCTTTCTATCTGACTATCTATCTATCTATCTATCTATCTATCTATCTATCTATCTATCTATCTATAATCTGACTCTATCTATCTGTCTGTCTATCTATCTATCTATCTATCTATCTATCTATCTATCTATCTATCTATCTATCATCTGACTCTATCTATCTATCTATCTATCTATCTATCTATCTATAATCTGACTCTATCTATCTATCTATCTATCTATCTATCTATCTATCTATCTATCTATCTGTCTGTCTGTCTGTCTGTCAATCTATCATCTGAGTCTATCTATCTATCTATCTATCTATCTATCTATCTATCTATCTATCTATCTATCTATCTATCTATCTGTCTGTCTGTCTGTCTGTCTGTCTGTCAATCTATCATCTGAGTCTATCTGTCTATCTATCTATCTATCTATCTATCTATCTATCTATCTATCTGTCAACACCCTAGCAACTAGCCAAACCAACATAGCAACCACCCTGAGTACCCTAGCAGCTACATAGAAACACCATAGCAACCACTCCGGGGAGCCTAGCAGCCACATAGCAACATCCTAGCAACCACACCAAGTACCCTAGCAACACCTTAGTAGCCACCCCAAGTACCCTAGTAACTGCATAACAACACCCTAGCAACCGCGGCGGGTACCCTAGGAACCGCATAGCAACACCTTAGCAACCACTCAGAGTACCCTAGCAACCACCCTGGACACCTTAGCAACCGCATAGCAACACCTTAGCAACCACCCTGAGTACCATAGCAACCGCATAGCAACACCCTAGCAACCACCCCGGGTACCCTAGCAACCGTCTAGCAAGACCCAAGCAACCACCCCAGGTACCCTAGCAACCGCATAACAACACCCTAGCAACCGACCTGGGTACCTTAACAACCGTATAGCTACACCCTAGCAACCACCCCAAGTACCCTAGCAACCTCATAGCAACACCCTAGCAACAATCCAAAGCACGTTAGCTACCACATAGCAACATCCTAGCAACCACCTACCATCTATCTATCTATCATCTGACTCTATCTATCTATCTGTCTATCTATCATCTGACTAATTCTATCTATCTATCTATCTATCTATCTATCTATTGAACTATCTATCTATCTAT
>CM077224.1:20035538-20070538 GCA_039654775.1 Spinibarbus caldwelli | reverse complement strand
TAATAATGATTAGCTAAGTGCTAAAACATGCTAAATATCCCAACACACACGAGTGCGCATACACATTTGTTTTTGTGAAAAGTGGGGACATCCCATAGGCGTAATGGCTTTTATACTGTACAAACTGTATGTGCTATTGCCCTACACCTAAACTTAGCCCTCACAGGAGACTGTGCATTTTGAAAAGTAGGGACATGGGGTAATGTCCTCATAAGTTACCTTCTCCTTGTAATACTTATGTCGTACCCATGTCATTATACAAATTTATGTCCTCATTTGTCACAAAAACGTGCACGCACACACACACACACACACACACACACAAAGGGCCTTAGGAATCATCTCTTTTTCTCTCTGTTTCTCTCTCGCATGGCATAAAATTTCTTAGCCAAATTCCAAATTCTGCAACATTACATGTTTATAACCTGCCTTGTTCTTCTGATGACAAGCTTCCACTTTACATTCACATTGTGCTCCATACATAAACAGATAAACGTTTGTACATGATTGTACAGCCAATGGAATCACACTTTCACTATGGACCTTGTTCACAGACTATTGTGATGAGGCAAATCTGTAATATTCAGGGTTTGTACAAGGTGCTTAAAGTGCTTGAAGTACTTGAATTTGACGTTTTGAAATTTAAGTCCTGGAAAACCCTTGAAAACAGCTATATTTATGAAAAAGTATTTGAAAAATACTTGAAATTTTAAAAGGCAGTATATATGAAATTATTGTTCATTTTTGGTTTCGATAAAAACAATCTTTTCATGCAAAATTAACAATGCAGTGCATGTTAAATAAATACAGAGCCATTTCACCTGGCTTTTGGGAGCGCATAAGATCTCGCGATACTTCTTGAGGTGAAAGTTTGTGGTAAAACCTTTGATAGTGCTTGCATTATATTATTCAGTCTTTTATTGCGTGTGCTGTTTGTTTGGGTTTCATTTGAGAACACACACAAACTCTGACGCGCTTTGTGTTGCGCTGTTATCATTTACAAGCTTGGAGCGCATCTCCATCTCAGCAGCTCGGTCCACAAACTCTTCCTCTGCATATGCTGAGTTTAGGATGCTTAACATTCATCAAATGTGTGTGTGTGTGTTATCTCACATGATGTCTACAGTGTCCGAGTTTTGCCACGGCAAGCACCACTCACATTTTCTTCAGGAAATGTACATTCTAGTATTGTTATTACTATTCGCCCGGACAAAACTTCGGCATGCTACTCCTCCTGCACCTTTTGTCGTAGACCCATGAATGAGATGTCAAATCATGCGACATATTGAGGAGAGGTGTGCTATATCTTTTATAAGTAATTGAGTGTACGATGTTCGTCTGGTGGATGAAAAAATTTGGGCGAAAAATCCCATAGACTTAACACTGGCACAAAATTAATGAGATTATATCTTTGGATCAGGAGGTCACAGAGACTTGGGGGTGGACTCTTTTGACTCGGCCTATCAAGTAGCCAATAAGTACTGACATGACAACTTCATAGCTATGCCCTAGCAACCACTTACAGCACCCTAGCAACCGTAAAAGGACATTAACAAACAATTATTCAGCACCAGAACATTGTAGAAACATGGGGTTGGGCTCTGTTGATTCAGACTGTCAAATAGTCTTTAAATATCATCCCATAAACTGTATAGCCAATCCATAGCAACAATTTAGAGTAACTTAGCAACTGAACAAACACATGAATAAGCAATTTCTCAGCACCAGAAAGTGGTATAGATATCTTTTGTTTCGGCTGAAAAACCAGTCTGTAAGAATTACCATGGCGACTGTGCAGCTACACCCTAGCAACCATATAGAGCACCCTAGTGACCGTATAGCAACATAAAGAAGCCATATCTCAGCTCCACAACATCATACAGACATGGGAGTTGGCTCTCTACAATCATGCTGAAGGCTCTACTGACGGCCTAGTGCCGAGTTTTGCCACGGTAAGCACCACTCACATTTTCTTCAGGAAATGTACATTCTAGTTATTAAGTTGGCTTGAGAAAGCCAACTTACTGAAATCCTATTTAAACTTCTTATTATTCTTCTGAGACTAAAATTATCAACTCTAACTCCTCCTAGAGCTTTAACTCTACAGACTCCAAACTCAGCCCAGATCTTCAGACTGATCTGAAGTTAGTTGCTATATCTTTTCTAACTGATCGGACTTACGGTTTTCATAAAAATGAAGATTAAAAATCATAAAAATCCCATAGACTTACATTGACGGAATGTTCAGATGGGCCAAGACTATTCAAACTCCAACTGTCAAAAATTCAAATCTAAACACACTGAAGCCCATTAGACTCAATCAGACTGCCCTTCTATGTACTATTTCTAACCCATTCAAACTCATTCAAACTCATCTATCTAATATTTCTAATCTATCTATCTGTCTATCTATCTATCTATCTATCTACAATCTGACTATTTCTATCTATCTATCTATCTATCTATCTATAATCTGACTATTTCTATCTATCTATCTATCTATCTATCTATCTGACTATTTCTATCTATCTATCTATCTATCTATCTATCTATCTATCTATCTATCTACAATCTGTCTATCTATCTATCTATCTATCTATTTATCTGCTAGCAACATGCTAGTAACTTGCTAAATATGCTAGAAAAATGCTAGTAACATGCTAGTAACTTGCTAGTCATGCTAACAACATGCTAATCATTCTAGAAACATGCTAGTAACTTGCTAATCACGCTAACAACATGCTAGTAACATGCTAATCATGCCAGAAATGTGCTAGCAACATGCTAGTAACTTGCTAATCATGTTAACAACATGCAAATCATCCTAGAAACATGCTAACAACATGCTAATCATCCTAGAAACATGCTAGTAACTTGCTGATCATGCTAGAAATGTGCTAGCAACATGCTAGTAACATGCTAATCATGCTTTTAACATGCTAGTAACTTGCTAATCATGATAGTAACATGTTAATCATGCTAGAAAAATGCTAGTAACATGCTAGTCATGTTAACAACATGCTAGTCATCCTAAAAACATGCTAACAACATGCTAATCATTCTAAAAACATGCTAGTAACTTGCTAATCATGCTAACAACATGCTAGTAACATGCTAATCATGCCAGAAATGTGCAAGCAACATGCTAGTAACTTGCTAATCATGTTAACAACAAGCTAATCATCCTAGAAACATGCTAACAACATGCTAATCATCCTAGAAACGTGCTAGTAACTTGCTAATCATGCTAGCAACATGCTAGTAACATGCTAATCATGCTGGAAACATGCGAGTAACTTGCTAATCATGTTAAAACATGCTAGTAACACCCTAGCAACCACACGGGGTACCATAGCAACAGCATAGCAACACCTTAGCAACCACCCCAAGTATCCTAGTAACCACATAGCAACACCATAGCAACCGCCCCGGGCACCATAGCAACCGCATAGCAACAACTTAGCAACCACCCCGGGTACCCTAGCAACCGCATAGCAACACCTTAACAACCACCCTGTACACCCTAGCAACAGTAAAGCAACAACTTAGCAACCACCCTGAGTACCATAGCAACCAAATAGCAACACCTTAGCAACCACCCCAGGAAACCTAGCAACTCCCAAGCAACCACCCCAGGAACCCTAGCAACCACCCTGTACACCTTAGCAACAGCATAGCAACAACTTAGCAACCACCCTGAGTACCATAGCAACCAAATAGCAACACCTTAGCAACCACCCCAGGAACCCTAGCAACCTCATAGCAACACCCTAGCAACCACCCTGGGCAACCTAGCAACCGCATAGCAATACCTTAGCAACCACCCGGGTACCCTAGCAACCGCATAGCAATACCCTAGCAACCACCGTGAGTACCATAGCAACCGCACAGCAACAACTTAGCAACCACACTCAGTACCCTAGCAACCGCATAGCAACACCTTAGCAACCATCCTAGGTACCCTAGCAATCACATAGCAACAACCTAGCAACCACCCTGAACACCCTAGCAACCGCATAAAAACACCTTAGCAACCACCCAGAGTACCCTAGCAACTCAAGAACAACCACCCCGGGTACCCTAGCAACCACATAGCAAAACCCTAGAAGCCATCCCGGGTACCCTAGCAACCGCATAGCAACAGCCTAGCAACCAACCCGGGTACCTTAGCAACCGCATAGCTACACCCTAGCAACCGCCCCAGGTACCCTAGCAACCGCATGGCAACACCCTAGCAACCATCCCGGGTACCCTAACAACCGCATAGCAACACCCTAGCAACCGACCTGGGTACCTTAGCAACCGTATAGCTACGCCCTAGCAACCACCCCAAGTACCCTAGCAACCGCATAGCAACACCCTAGCAACAATCCAGAGCACCTTAGCTACCACATAGCAACATCCTAGCAACCACCTAGAATAACCTAGCAACCACTCTGAGGACTTTAGCATCTATCTATCATCTGACTCTATCTATCTATCTGTCTCTCTATCTATCTATCTATCTATCTATCTATCTATCTATCTATCTATCTATCTATCTATATGTCTGTCTGTCTGTCTGTCTATTTATCTATCATCTGACTCTATCTATATATCTGTCTATCTGTCATCTGACTCATTCTATATCTATCTATCTATCTATCTATCTATCTATCTGTCTATCTATCTATCTATCTGTCTATCTATCTATCTATCTATCTATCTATCTATCTATCTGTCTATCTATCTATCTGTCTGTCTATCTATCTATCTATCTATCTATCTATCTATCTATCTATCTATCTGTCTGTCTATCTGTCTATCTATCTATCTATCTATCTATCTATCTATCTATCTATCTATCTATCTGTCTATCTATCTATCTGTCTGTCTATCTATCTATCTATCTATCTATCTATCTATCTATCTATCTATCTATCTGTCTATCTATCTATCCGTCTGTCTATCTATCTATCTATCTATCTATCGATCACTGACAGACTGCAGTGCCTTCAAAACATCTAAACTTTAAGCATTTAAAACTACTTTAAACTGTTTCAGACTGAAATTTAAAACTTTTTTAAACTTCTTAAACTTTTTGAAATTTTTTAAACTTTTCAAACTTTTTCAAACTTTCTGGTCCGGCTTTCTCAAGCCAACTTAAAGTTTGTCTTGACAAACTTTTTTATCTAGTTAGTGGTGCTTGCCAAAGGCAAGGCATCACTATTGTTATCTTGCATACTTATTAGTGGTGCTTGCCAAAGGCAAGGCATCACTATTGTTATCTTGCATACTTATTATTAGTGGTGCTTGCCAAAGGCAAGGCATCACTATTGTTATCTTGCATACTTATTATTCTTCTTCTTATTCTTATTCTTATTCTTATTCTTCTTCTGGACAAAACTTCGGCGCGCTACTCCTCCTGCACCGTTTGTCACAGACCCATGAATGAGGTGTCATATTGACCGGCTCATTGAGGAGAGGTGTGCTATATCTTTTCTAAGCGATCGGACCTACGATGTTCGCACAGCGGACGAAAAAGAGGGCAAAAAAGTCCCATTGACTTACAATGGCGGAATGTTCATGAATTTGAATCTCAACTGTCACTTTCTCACACACACACATACAGGCCCTTAGGAACCCCTTCTCTCTCTCTCTCTCTCTGTAACTCACACACACTCATTTGACTCATCTTTTAAGTAACCAATAAGTAATGACCTATTATCTTCATAGCCACACCCTAGCAACCACTTACAGCACCCTAGCAACCACCCCATAGACCTCCATTTAAACAGGTCAAAAGGGATATCTTTGGATAGAAATGTCATTTGCTCTTTTGATTCAGAGCAAACAGGACTTCCATCATGCTACACATGCTAGCAGTGAATAGCTACATGCTAATAATGATTAGCTAAGTGCTAAAACATGCTAAATATTTCAACACACACACACACAGTCTGGCATATGTGGTTTACGGGGACTCTTCATAGGCGTAATGGTTTTTATACTGTACAAATTGTATGTGCTATTGCCCTACACCAACCCTACACCTAAACCTACCCCTCACAGGAAACTTTCTGCATTTTTAGATTTTTAAAAAAAACACTAGTATGTTTTTAAGCCTTTTGGTTTACAGGGACATAGGCAGTGTCCTCATAAACCACCTTCACGTTGTAGTACCCATGTAATTATACACATTTGTGTCCTTATAAACCATATATACCAGTTCTCACACACACACACACACACACACACACACACACACACACACACACACACACACACACAGGGCCTAAGGAATCATCTCTCTTTCTCTCTGTTTCTCTCTCTCATGGCATAAAATTTCTTAGCCAAATTCCAAATTCTGCTATATTACATGTTTATAACCTGCCTTGTTCTTCTGATGACAAGCTTCCACTTTACATTCACATTGTGTTCCGTACATAAACAGATAAACGTTTGTACATGATTGTACAGCCAATGAAATCACACTTTCACTATGGACCTTGTTCACAGACTACTGTGATGAGGCAAATCTGTAATATTCAGGGTTTGTACAAGGTGCTTAAAGTGCTTGAAGTACTTGAATTTGACGTTTTGAAATTTAATTCGTGGAAAACCCTTGAAAACAGCTATATTTATGAAAAAGTATTTGAAAAATACTTGAAATTTTAAAAGGCAGTATATATGAAATTATTGTTCATTTTTGGTTTTGATAAAAACAATCTTTTCATGCAAAATTAACAATGCAGTGCATGTTAAATAAATACAGAGCCATTTCACCTGGCTTTTGGGAGCGCATAAGATCTCGCGATACTTCTTGAGGTGAAAAGCGGTCTCACGTTATCAGCATAAAGTTGAGTTTGTGGTAAAACCTTTGATAGTGCTTGCATTATATTATTCAGTCTTTTATTGCATGTGCTGTTTGTTTGGGTTTCATTTGAGAACACACATAAACTCTGACGCGCTTTGTGTTGCGCTGTTATCATTTACAAGCTTGGAGCGCATCTCCATCTCAGCAGCTCGGTCCACAAACTCTTCCTCTGCATATGCTGAGTTTAGGATGCTTAACATTCATCTGGGGAAAAAAAAGTGTGTCTGTGTGTGTGTGTGTTATCTCACATGGTGTCTACAGTGTCCGAGTTTTGCCACGGCAAGCACCACTCACATTTTCTTCAGGAAATGTACATTCTAGTTATTATTATTCTTCTGAGACTAAATTATCAACTCTAACTCCTCCTAGAGCTTTAACTCTACAGACTCCAAACTCAGCCCAGATCTTCAGACTGATCTGAAGTTAGTTGCTATATCTTTTCTAACTGATCGGACTTACGGTTTTCATAAAATTGAAGATTAAAAATCATAAAAATCCCATAGACTTACATTGACGGAATGTTCAGATGGGCCAAGACTATTCAAACTCCAACTGTCAAAAATTCAAAACTAAACACACTGAAGCCCATTAGACTCAATCAGACTGCCCTTCTATGTACTATTTCTAACCCATTCAAACTCATTCAAACTCATCTATCTAATATTTCTTATCTATCTATCTACAATCTGACTATTTCTATCTATTTATCTATCTATCTATGTACAATCTGACTATTTCTTTCTATTTATCTATCTATCTATCTCCCTATCTACCTATCTATCTATCTATCTATCTATCTATCTGATTATTTCTATCTATCTATCTATCTATCTATCTATCTGATTATTTCTATCTATCTATCTATCTATCTATCTATCTGTCTATCTATCTGCTAGCAACATGCTAGTAACTTGCTGATCATGATAGTAACATGCTAATCATGCTAACAACATGCTAGTAACTTGCTAATCATGCTAGCAAACATGCTAGTCACTTGCTAGTCATGCTAACAACATGCTAGTCACTTGCTAATCATGCTAGTAACATGCTAGTCACTTGCTAGTCATGCTAGCAAACATGTTAGTCACTTGCTAGTCATGCTAAAAACATGCTAGTCATGCTAACAACATGCTAGTAACTTGCTGATCATGATAGTAACATGCTAATCATGCTAGAAAATGCTAGTAACATGCGAGTAACTTGCTAGTCATGCTAACAACATGCTAGTAACTTGCTAATCATGCTAGCAAACATGCTAGTCACTTGCTAGTCATGCTAACAACATGCTAGTCACTTGCTAATCATGCTAGTAACATGCTAGTCACTTGCTAGTCATGCTAGCAAACATGTTAATCACTTGCTAGTCATGCTAAAAACATGCTAGTCATGCTAACAACATGCTAGTCACTTGCTAGTCATGCTAGCAAATTGTTAGAAACATGCTAGCAACATACTAGCAACTTGCTAATCATTCTAACAACATGCTCGTAACATGCTAATCATGCCAGAAATGTACTAGCAACATGCTAGTAACTTGCTAATCATGTTATCTACATGCTAATCATCCTAGAAACATCCTAACAACATGCTAATCATCCTAGAAACATGCTAGTAGATTGCTAATCATGCTAGAAATGTGCTAGCAATATGCTAGTAAGATGCTATTCATGCTTGTAACATGCTAGTAACTTGCTAATCATGTTAACAACATGCTAGTAACAACCTAGCAACCACATGGGGTACCGTACCAACCGCTTAGCAACACCTTAACAACCGCCCCGGGTACCATAGCAACCGCATAGCAACACCTTAGCAACCACCCCAGGTACCCTAGCAACCGCATAGCAACAGCTTAGCAAGCACTCAGAGTACCCTAGCAACTCCCTAGCAACCATCCCAAGAACCCTAGCAACCCCAGAGCAACAACCTAGCAACCACCTTGGACACCCTAGCAACCGCATAGCAACACCTTAGCAACCACCCTGAGTACCATAGCAACTGCATAGCAACACCCTAGCAACCGTCCTAGGTACCCTAGCAACCGCACCAGATACCCTAGAAACCATATAGCAAAACCCTAGCACCTTAGCAACCGCATAGCTATATCCTAACAACCACCCCAAGTACCCTAGCAACCACATAGCAACACCCTAGCAACAATCAGGAACACCTAGCTACCACATAGCAACATCCTAGCAACCACCTAGAATACCCTAGCAACCACTCTGAGGTCCTTAGTTGGCCTCAGCTCTATCTATCTTAGCATCTATATATCTTAGCAGATCTATCTATCTATCTATCTATCTATCTATCATCTGACTAATTCTATCTATCTATCTATCTATCTATCTATCTATCTATCTATCACTGACAGACTGCATTGCCTTCAAAACATCTAAAATTTAAGCTTTTAAAGCTACTTTAAACTTTAAACTGTTTCAGACTGAAACTTAAAACTTTTTTAAACTTCTTAAACTTTTTGAAATTTTTAAACTTTTCAAACTTTTTAAAACTTTCTGGTCCAGCTTTCTCAAGCCAACTTAAAGTTTGTCTCGACAAACTTTTTTATCTAGTTAGTGGTGCTTGCCAAAGGCAAGGCATCACTATTGTTATCTTGCATACTTATTAGTGGTGCTTGCCAAAGGCAAGGCATCACTATTGTTATCTTGCATACTTATTATTCTTCTTATTCTTCTTATTCTTATTCTTCTTCTGGACAAAACTTCGGCGCGCTACTCCTCCTGCACCGTTTGTCACAGACCCATGAATGAGGTGTCATATCGACTGGCTCATTGAGGAGAGGTGTGCTATATCTTTTCTAAGCGATCGGACCTACGATGTTTGCACAGCGGACGAAAAAGCGGGCAAAAAAGTCCCATTGACTTACAATGGCGGAATGTTCATGAATTTGAATCTCAACTGTCACTTTCTCACACACACACACACACAGGCCCTTAGGAACCCCTTCTCTCTCTCTCTCTCTCTCTCTCTCTGTAACTCACACACACTCATTTGACTCATCTTTTAAGTAACCAATAAGTAATGACCTATGATCTTCATAGCCACACCCTAGCAACCACTTACAGCACCCTAGCAACCACCCCATAGACCTTCATTTAAACAGGTCAAAAGGGATATCTTTGGATAGAAATGTCATTTGCTCTTTTGATTCAGAGCAAACAGGACTTCCATCATGCTACACATGCTAGCAGTGAATAGCTACATGCTAATAATGATTAGCTAAGTGCTAAAACATGCTAAATATTTCAACACACACACACACAGTCTGGCATATGTGGTTTACGGGGACTCTCCATAGGCGTAATGGTTTTTATACTGTACAAACTGTATGTGCTATTGCCCTACACCAACCCTACACCTAAACCTACCCCTCACAGGAAACTTTCTGCATTTTTAGATTTTTAAAAAAACACTAGTATGTTTTTAAGCCTTTTGGTTTACGGGGACATAGGCAGTGTCCTCATAAACCACCTTCACATTGTAGTACCCATGTAATTATACACATTTGTGTCCTTATAAACCATACATACCAGTTCTCACACACACACACACACACACACACACACACACACACACACACACACAGGGCCTAAGGAATCATCTCTCTTTCTCTCTGTTTCTCTCTATCATGGCATAAAATTTCTAAGCCAAATTCCAAATTCTGCAACATTACATGTTTATAACCTGCCTTGTTCTTCTGATGACAAGCTTCCACTTTACTTTCACATTGTGTTCCGTACATAAACAGATAAACGTTTGTACATGATTGTACAACCAATGGAATCACACTTTCACTATGGACCTTGTTCACAGACTATTGTGATGAGGCAAATCTGTAATATTCAGGGTTTGTACAAGGTGCTTAAAGTGCTTGAAGTACTTGAATTTGACGTTTTGAAATTTAAGTCCTGGAAAACCCTTGAAAACAGCTATATTTATGAAAAAGTATTTGAAAAATACTTGAAATTTTAAAAGGCAGTATATATGAAATTATTGTTCATTTTTGGTTTTGATAAAAACAATCTTTTCATGCAAAATTAACAATGCAGTGCATGTTAAATAAATACAGAGCCATTTCACCTGGCTTTTGGGAGCGCATAAGATCTCGCGATACTTCTTGATGTGAAAAGCGGTCTCGCGTTATCAGCATAAAGTTGAGTTTGTGGTAAAACCTTTGATAGTGCTTGCATTATATTATTCAGTCTTTTATTGCATGTGCTGTTTGTTTGGGTTTCATTTGAGAACACACATAAACTCTGACGTGCTTTGTGTTGCGCTGTTATCATTTACAAGCTTGGAGGGCATCTCCATCTCAGCAGCTCGGTCCACAAACTCTTCCTCTGCATATGCTGAGTTTAGGATGCTTAACATTCATCTGGGGAAAAAAAAGTGTGTCTGTGTGTGTGTGTGTGTGTGTTATTTCACATGGTGTCTACAGTGTCCGAGTTTTGCCACGGCAAGCACCACTCACATTTTCTTCAGGAAATGTACATTCTAGTTATTCTTATTCTTCTTATTCTTATTCTTATTCTTCTTCTGGACAAAACTTCGGCGCGCTACTCCTCCTGCACCGTTTGTCACAGACCCATGAATGAGGTGTCATATCGACCGGCTCATTGAGGAGAGGTGTGCTATATCTTTTCTAAGCGATCGGACCTACGATGTTCGCACAGCGGACGAAAAAGCGGGCAAAAAAGTCCCATTGACTTACAATGGCGGAATGTTCATGAATTTGAATCTCAACTGTCACTTTCTCACACACACACACACACACACACACACACACACACACACACACACACATACGGGTTTTTGTGAATTACCAGGACACAGCAGCCCAAACAAGTCTGTTGGTGTATTAGGGGGACACGCCTTTCCACTTGCTGTACAGAGTTGTGGTAGATATCAAAAAATCTATTTTGACCCATACAACACAGATTTCACTTTAAAGTTTGTTTACACAAAAAAACAACCTATAATGTAACGATCTGAAAATATACACAATTATGAGGACAATTAATAATTTGATACACAAGCCCCGCCTATGACACAAAACGGTATTATGAGGACTAACGTGATTTCTAAGGACACTGGCTATACAACACACAAAAGTGTCATGTGAGTGTATTAAAGGGACAAATGTGAATTAATGGAACATGGCTAAACACAAACACAATAGTGAAGGCTGTGTATTAAAGGGACATACCTGATATATGAGGACAAATGATTTAACACAAACACAATAGTGAAGGCTGTGTATTAAAGGGACATACCTGATATATGAGGACAAATGATTTAACACAAACACAATAGTGAAGGCTGTGTATTAAAGGGACATACCTGATATATGAGGACAAATGATTTAACACAATAGTGAAGGCTGTGTATTAAAGGGACATACCTGATATATGAGGACAAATGATTAACACAAACACAATAGTGAAGGCTGTGTTTTAAAGGGACATACCTGATATATGAGGACAAATGATTTAACACAAACACAATAGTGAAGACTGTGTATTAAAGGGACATACCTGATATATGAGGACAAATGATTAACACAAACACAATAGTGAAGGCTGTGTATTAAAGGGACATACCTGATATATGAGGACAAATGATTTAACACAAACACAATCGTGAAGGCTGTGTATTAAAGGGACATACCTGATATATGAGGACAAATGATTTAACACAAACACAATAGTGAAGACTGTGTATTAAAGGGACATACCTGATATATGAGGACAAATGATTTAAAGGAACACTCCACTTTTTTTGAAAATAGGCTCATTTTACAACTCCCCTAGAGTTAAACAGTTGAGTTTTACCATTTTTGAATCCATTCGGCCGATCTCCGGGTCTGGTGGTAGCACTTTTAGCTTAGCTTAGAATAGTCCATTGAATCGGATTAGACCATTAGCATCTCGCTCAAAAATGACTAAAGAGTTTCGATAATTTTCCCATTTAAAGCTCGACTCTTCTGTAGTTACATCGTGTACTGAGACCGACGGAAAATTAAAAGTTGCGATTTTCTAGGCTGATATGGCTAGGAACTATATTAGGAACCATGGGTGCAGCAAGCACAATGATATTACGCAGCGCCTGAAGGTAGTCCCCAGCTAGGTAACTAGTTATGATATAGCTGGGGACTACTTTCAGGCGCTGCGTAATATCATTGCACCTGCTGCACCAATGGTACGGCAGCAAAGTTCCTTGATAATTACACTGGAATGAGAGTATAGTTCCTAGCCATATCAGCCTAGAAAATCGCAACTTTTCATTTTCCATCGGTCTCAGTACACGATGTAACTACAAAAGAGTCAAGCTTTAAATGCAATGTCATCTGCTGGTGTTGGTCCATTGTGTTTTTTGAAAACCAAAGTCACTGCACCCGTTTACCAAGAAATTTTGGAGCACTTCATGCTTCCTTCTGCTGACCAGCTTTTTAAAGATGCTGATTTCATTTTCCAGCAGGATTTGGCACCTGCCCACACTGCCAAAAGCACCAAAAGTTGGTTAAATGACCATGGTGTTGGTGTGCTTGACTTGCCAGCAAACTCACCAGACCTGAATCTCATAGAGAATCTATGGGGTATTGTCAAGAGGAAAATGAGAAACAAGAGACCAAAAAATGCAGATGAGCTGAAGGCCACTGTCAAAGAAACCTGGGCTTCCATACCACCTCAGCAGTGCCACAAACTGATCACCTCCATGCCACGCCGAATTGAGGCAGTAATTAAAGCAAAAGGAGCCCCTACCAAGTATTGAGTACATATACAGTAAATGAACATACTTTCCAGAAGGCCAACAATTCACTAAAAATGTTTTTTTTTTATTGGTCTTATGAAGTATTCTAATTTGTTGAGATAGTGAATTGGTGGGTTTTTGTTAAATGTGAGCCAAAATCATCACAATTAAAAGAACCAAAGACTTAAACTACTTCAGTCCGTGTGCCCTGAATGTATTTAATACACGAGTTTCACAATTTGAGTTGAATTACTGAAATAAACTTTTCCACGACATTCTAATTTATTGAGATGCACCTGTATATGTGTGTGTGTGTGTATATATATATTACACACACACACACATTATGTAAATCTAGCCGGTTGTTTGCAGAATAATCCTAGACTGGGTGATCATCTTTAAGCGAAGACACAACATTCAAACAAGACATGCGGACATACAACAGAATGCACAGTCTGTGAACAAGGAGCAAAGTTTAATTAGCTCGTTTACAGCAACATTACAGTAGTTGCCATTAAGATATTACATAAGAATTTTGTGTATAAAGGAACATCCTGTGTGTACTGTGCGTAAAGAAAAACAAACCCTCTCAAGTGTGTGGAGGAGAATTTAAATATTTTAACTGTTCCTAAACATAAAAGTTAATACTGAACATTGCTGAAAGCATATTAAATCCTCCAACAAACTTCAACAGCAGAAGAATATTTCTCTTGCATATAAACAAAGTAAAAACAAAAAAACAAAAAACAAAAACACTTATCACGTAGTATCTTGTGACTGTTTCTTTTTTAGTGTTAAGCCGCGATTCCTGACGAAATCTCTTATGTTTTGGACAGAGCGACTAGCCAAAGCTGGATGCTCAGCATTCTTGCACTGTTGGCATTCAATTTTAGTGGCGAGTTTACTCCTTGCGATGTGGTTCCGGAAATGTCTCATTACTGCTGCGATTTCTGTTTGAGACCATATTCGTTTTTGCTTCCTTCTTGCATCATCCCTTTCAGCAGAATTTTCGAGATTCACTACAAAAGAGGAAAACAGGTTCCTGAACCCTGGGGTGAACACTATGACGGACAGAACTCATCTCCCAACCAGCCACACTCTTACCAACCCTTGTCTTTAGTCGAGTCTTGTTGTACAGATCACTAGTCCTTTGAGTAAAAAATGAAGGGCTGCTGTTTTCATTAAACATGTTTGTTTTAGTAAGGGGAGCAATTTATTCATTACGTTTGGTTGTGTTGTTACCATCCTTGTAAGATTGTTTTAACTGTTGGCCCATCCTGATGTTACATTCCACTCCAAAATATCAAGTTGTAAATAAAAGAATGAAATTGAAGATCTGACTTTATGGTGGCTTAGCTCCTGATATAGATTAGTAGTTAAAAAAAGTTTTATTCTCATCATACCTTGAGATGAGCCTCCTAAGGAAAAGTCATCTGTGAATAGAAAAATAAAATACTATAACAAACAGTAGTAATGCTTGGTCTGCATGAATTGAATCAAACCTCAGTGGATATGCTGGCTGAGTGAGGTAGATGCTCATACCATCTGAGGTGCCTGGAGGTTTCTCAACAGGCCGCCTAGCTTTCTTCATTCCTGTGGTATGAATAGTATTGCTCAGTATAAAGGTTCTGATGGAACATGCTCAAACATTTCATAAATTAGTCTACACCTTTAAGGTGAAACTGTAAATATCTAGCAAAATATCCTCCTTCACAAATTAAAACAGTTAAAATGATTGATCTACACAATTCCCTAGTACAGTGTTCTTTCTTTATATGCTTGTGTGCTTTTACCAGGTTGTTCATGCTCTTCCCTCCTGCTGTGATCTTTGTCCTTCACACCACGATCTTTGTCCTTCACACCACGATCTTTGTCCTTCACACCACGATCTTTGTTTAAAAAACAAACAAACAGAAAAAAACTTGTTAATCCTAAATTCAAAAAATGGTAACACTTTATGGTAAGGGTGCCTGAATTACTATGAATCCATGCATAAATTAACGCGTGAATTATGCATTACTTCATGCATTAATATCTCACGAATTATCAGGAACTAACACAAATTCAAAGTCTTTCATTCATGACTTCATGGATGAAAAACACCTTAAAACTAACTAAGATGAGTACATGATCGTGATGTATGATTATTACGCATGATCATGATGTTTTCATTGTTCACAAAAAACAAGGTCTTTACTATCCATTGTAGATAAAGCTACGCTTGTGGTACAGGATTAAAAAAAAGCATTATTTTGTGCATGTAAGACTACTTGAATTATTAAAAGAATATACAAAAATCCACATCACCTCATGCATGCATACAGGCTAGAACAGTATATCAATTAATGTGAGAACTAATGTTTTTCATTAAATATGATACGAGTTATCAAGCATGTTCATGTCTTCTTCATAGTAGCCTGCAGGTAAATGGACAGACCCCAACAATGGCCAATCACAGCACATAGTATGTAAATTCTGTTGACATCCAAATACAGTAGTCATCATTAACTAAGCATTAGCTTCTCATGACTTCATGTGTGTGGCCCCTCAGCGCGTATACGTCACTCATTGTTTACACAGTGCAGAGAGATTGTGGGTATGACGGCTAATCAAAAACGTAATCTTTTAGGTTTTATTCGGTTGCAACAATCAGGATAAGCACAAGTAATTACCATTTTGATTAGCCGTCGTACCCACAATCTCTCTGCACTGTGTAAACAATGAGTGACGTATACACGCGACAGATCGCTTCCACACATGCGTCTACTATGCCAGAGCATGTACATGCATCACGCGCCGGATGTTGTGAATGCGCTCAGGACAGTTGGAGATTGCGGTGGATCAGAGGTAAAAAATGATATAAATACTGTTCAGTTTCTTGCACAGACCAATCGTTTCATGTCTTAAGATTGAGGTCTTAAGACCTCAATGTATCGTCACGAGCTGCAGGGTTTAATTTGGTTTTGTCTGTGTATGTTTTGACTCTCAAAGCCGTGGGACCCATTGACTGCCATTATATGACTGAAAGACTGCAACGGTTTGAGTTAAAAATCTTCGTAAAAATCTATTGAAAAATCAAAGTAACCTACATCACCTACCCCTGGGGGTAAGCAGATAAACATCAAATTTTCATTTTCGGGTGAACTATCGCTTTAATAACACACCGTTTATCAGTATTCCAAAGGACCAAGTCACCACTTTAGTTGAGGGGCCACACACATGATGAAGTCATGAGAAGCTAATGCTTAGTTAATGATGACTACTGTATTTGGATGTCAACAGAATTCACATACTATGTGCTGTGATTGGCCAATGTTGAGGTCTGTCCATTTACCTGCAGGTTACTATGAAGAAGACAGGAACATGCTTGATAACTCATATCATAATTAATGAAAAACATTAGTTCTCACATTAATTGATACACTGTTCTAGCCTGTATGCATGCATGAGGTAATGTGGATTTTTGTATATTCCTTTAATAATTCAAGTAGTCTTACATGTACTAAATAATGCTTTTTTGAAACATGTACCATAAGCATAGCTTTATCCACAATGGATAGTAAAGACCTTGTTTTTTGTGAACAAAGAAAACATAATGATCATGCGTAATAACTTATTAATCATGATGATGTACTCATCTTAGTTAATATCTTAATTAAGGTGTTTTTCATATATGAAGTCACGAATAAAAGACTTTGAACTCATGTTAGTTCCTGATAATTGAGATTTTAACGCATGAAGTAATGCATAATTCACACATTAATTTATGCATGAATTCATGGTAATTCATGTACCCTTACTGTAAAGTGTTCCCCAAAAACTTGCGTCATTTACACAATATTATAATTCAAGCAATCAAAAGCAAAAGCAATCTAAACTGCATTTTAAACATTTATGGCACTCATTTTGGTTTCAAAATTTGTTAGTATATATACTTAAAATGGGTTTGAAATTAAAAATGTTTTATTCTTGTCAAACCTTGAGATGGGCCTCCTAAGGCAGGGTCAATATCTGTGAATAGAAAAATAAAATACTATAACAAACAGTAGCAGTGCTTAGTCTATATGAATTATGCTTCAGTAACAGCTCTGAACTACTGTATAATATTTTGGTGCATCGTATGGTACACTTCTTACGCTGACTTTACTGATTTGATGTTTGTGTTTATGTGCTTTTACCTGTTTCAGATTGTGTCTGTGGATGTATCTCCTCAGCATCACTGTCTTCACTTTGCTCAGAATCAGAAAAGTCTAACTTATCTAAAAAACAAAACAAAAAAAATTTTGAGTATCAAATAAGTTTAACATTGCAAATGTTAGAGTAAAAAAAGAAGACAGTGATAACTAAAATTTGATGAACATTACATTGTTAAAGATCTAAGGTCTGTATGTTAGGGATTATCTTTAGGATATGAATACTTAAACCTTTACAGTAAACTTGAAAATGTCATTTGTAACAACTTTAGTAGCATTACCTTCAATTTCAATCTCTTCTAGTGTTTTGCCCTGAAGATTTGTAAGTGAGCCTTTCTCCATAGCAAGTAGTAGTTTAGATATTTTGGCCAGCTGGGTTGTAGCCTCCGGAAGCCTGTAATACTCTCTGTGGACACGGATATCGTGGCCCAAGAAGTCAGCAACTTGGTCCAACTCATGGTTTTTGAGGTTAAGGACCTGTGACAAAGTTGCAACATGTTTGCGTAACTGTGTCGACCGGAGGAGTTCAGGGTTTTGCGCGCCACACTCATTTGCATAAATTCTCAGACAGTCTTGTCCTCGATATGGACTCAAACAGTTGGGTCTTGCAAAAAGGAATCTGTTTTCTTCTGGGACTCCACACTCGGTTCTTCTGCTTATGAGGTGTGTTAAGGCATCAACCATGTCTGGCGATAGCAAAACTGCCACTTTTCGCCCTCTTTTACCCCTAATTTCCACCCGACTGAAATGTGCACAAAGTTTTTGTTCAAACTTTGTTAGCCCAACAGCAACATCTTTATGTAGGGCAGCTGTGTCCCTCTCTAGAAAACCTTTTAGTTGCATCTTTGCAACCTCTCCTCCACGTCGTCGGTTAAACAGTATTATTTTCGCTAGAGTTGCTTTGCAAAGGTCCCCATAGACTTGTGCTGATGGCATCCGTTTCAAGTTCTCAGAGGCTAAATCAACAACTTTTTCAAGATGCTGGTGAAGACGTTGTACATCCTCTGTGAAAGGGAGGGTGGATGGCTTGTTAAAGCGCCCCTCATTCAAGGTAGTCAAAGCTGTGTGAGAAACAAGTTCAGACCACTTTGCATCATACAGCTTTTTGAATGCCTGGGTTGACTGTACCCCCTCACCATCTTCTGCCATTAGAGCTCTGCAATGTACAATGTCACATATCTTATTCAGTGAGTGGCCCAACTTAAGGGCAAGGCTTGGAGTCTGGTATGAGTGTTTTCCATCATCAAACCCAGATACCCTCTTGACAGCCTGGATAACCACATTAAAATTTGCAGGTCGTACAGCATCTTCAAGAGTCTGTACTGAAAATTCCTTTCTCAGAATCAGCAGAAGTCTTCCAACTTCCCGGAGCTTCTGTCGAATATAGTCATATTTGGTGGGATCCTGCCCATGTTTATTGTAAAATGACTGGGCCAGCTGAAGAATGCAGAAGTCACTCCGCACAGCAGCAGAGATGTCATCGTCTTTCATCACAGTTAACAGCTTCCAAACACCCTGTGATATTTGTTGACAGAGAGCTGTATTACACATTGTTGCCAAAGACAAGACCCTAGTTCTTCCTGGCACTGCCTGATCTTCCACTGGTTTGGAAAGACAATTTCGAACGTGTCTCCAGAGATCCCTCCGGAGAAACATTGCATGGCAATACATACAATGCACATAATCTTTTGAATTATATCTTTTCTTTGGTTTACGTCTGAGTTTTAACAATCCAGTCCCATTCGCTAAAACATCTGCATTGTGTTCGTAGTTCCCTTTGTTTCGCAGTTTGTTCAGAAGTTTTTGACGTTCTTTGGAGTGTTTTGGCAGAGCCAAAGCCCGAGCAACATCGACATTTGATTTCTCATGGGTTTTTAAGTGGCGTGTAAATTTTGACTGCGGTTTTCCACAAATGTAGCAATAATTCTTCTTGCTTACTGAAGAGGATATATTTGAAGATTGTATAGATGGATCTTCCCCTGTTCCTGTGATATCCTCAACAGTGTTTTCATTATTACCAACGCTTACTTCGCTGTGAACTTCCGATACTTGTACTTGTTTGGCTTTCCTACAAGACATTTCAAGCTGTGCTGTGCAGACTGGAACTTTTGGGAGTGAATCTTTACCTATGACGCTTTCTTGGCATGGTCTGCCATTTTGAATTTCTGCAGTAGATTCGAAGCAGGACACTTTAGTAGTTTGTATGTTTAAGAGTTGTTCAGGAAATTCATTTTCTGAAGACACCATGCTCACTTCTGAACCTTCTGAGACAGAATTAGGTACATAGTCCTGATCCGACAAGTTCTCACTGGAAAATTCTTCTTCGGAATCCTGAAATAGCAAACATATTTTTTGTACATATTCAGAAAGTTTCATTCTAAGGAAAAAAAAAAATACTCAAAAATAAAACATATCTGACTATTCAATAAATTACACTTACGGATGTTGAGGGGTCAGGTTTGGGCTTCACATTTTTCTCGTAGCAAGTTTTATGCCAGAAGCGGGAACAAACTAGATTGAGCATATAATAAACAAGGTTGGTTTCATTTGATTAAAATGTGATTCAAGAAAAGATGCTTTAAAAAGTGATAGGTAACAGAGTGATAGATAATCAGTGTGTTTCAAAGTGTGGCTATAAGATGGAAGAGAACAGAGAAAAACAGTAAGAAAAAGGAGAAAACTAATAATGAATTGGGATTAAGTAGGAGAGCATCCAACAGAATTTCAGGGAGAGACTGAGAAATATGAATAGATACAATTACACAGGCAGATAGATGGAGAAAGAAAGAAAGAAAGAAAGAAAGAAATGTCACCTTTTAAAGCCAATTTAATGATACATGTAGAATGTCAAGATTACACAGTTTTAGGGTTTCAATGGTAAAACATTTAAATAAAAATCTTTTAATTTTCAGAACAAAATACTTACCCTTACATCTCACACCAACCCACTTAAAAGCGGAGTAAGGTCCACTACAGCAATCACATTTATTCAAGCTTGATACTACTGAGGAGATTACGTCATGTTCACAGTTCTGTTGAAAAAAAAGTTAATTGATTAGAAGTGATTATACTGTATTACTATAGTTAGGTGTTAAAGGTGCCATAGAATGCATTGATACAATATTGGTCTCTGATATCTACATAGAATGTATGTGGCTTAGGTAAGGGCAAAAATTCTCCAGAAACGGTATTACCTGTCCATATTATTCAGCTATGCCAAGGTAAATACAGTTTTCCATTCTATGGCACCTTTAAGACATAGGGCTAAGGTTTAAATAAGTTATTTTAATTTCACAAATAACAAAATGTATATCACAAATGTATTGCACTGTAATGCATAGTATGACACCAGCAATGAGTATGAGGACATAACACACATAAACCATGGTCCAGTGAACTTCTGCACATCCCCCACAATACACAACATGACACCAGCAGTAAGTATGGGGACATACGACACAAACCATGGTCCAGTTTGGCAAAAGCCACACTGAACTTCTACCCGTCCCCCACAATACACAACATGACACCAGCAGTAAGTATGGGTACATACGACACAAACCATGGTCCAGTTTGGCAAAAGCCACACTGAACTTCTACCCGTCCCCCACGATACACAACATGACACCAGCAGTAAGTATGGGTACATACGACACACAAACCATGGTCCAGTTTGGCAAAAGACACACTGAACTTCTACCCGTCCCCCACGATACACAACATGACACCAGCAGTAAGTATGGGTACATACGACACAAACCATGGTCCAGTTTGGCAAAAGACACACTGAACTTCTACCCGTCCCCCACAATACACAACATGACACCAGCAGTAAGTATGGGGACATACGACACACAAACCATGGTCCAGTTTGGCAAAAGACACACTGAACTTCTACCCGTCCCCCACGATACACAACATGACACCAGCAGTAAGTATGGGTACATACGACACAAACCATGGTCCAGTTTGGCAAAAGACACACTGAACTTCTACCCGTCCCCCACGATACACAACATGACACCAGCAGTAAGTATGGGGACATACGACACACAAACCATGGTCCAGTTTGGCAAAAGACACACTGAACTTCTACCTGTCCCCCACGATACACAACATGACACCAGCAGTAAGTATGGGGACATACGACACACAAACCATGGTCCAGTTTGGCAAAAGACACACTGAACTTCTACCCGTCCCCCACGATACACAACATGACACCAGCAGTAAGTATGGGACATATGATACACATGCTAGCTCAAAATGAACCATCATCCATACCATTGTAAATAAAACAATTCCTATCACTATCCTTCAATTCTATAGGTTTGATTGTAATTAAAAATCAATATGTCTTTGCCAATTAAAGAACATATAGGAAATAAATGCTTATTAAATGCTAACTTTTCAATGGAAAATACATTACCGGTTGAGCGTTGGCATGACATGTCAGCTGAGGATCAGACGTTGTTGAGATCTGAAAAGGTTTGATTACTGAACATTAATTTTGGACACCACGGCAGTACATGGTGATGCTTTGATTATCCAATACAACTAATGTGAAAATGACAGATAATACAAGTGAATTCATAGATAAACAATCAGGGCATGTGTGAATTCATTGCAGCACACAGTCCTCACTGTGTGTGTAATGTTCAGGTAATGATTCTGCATTATCTTACGAAAGTTAATGGAGATTTAACTACTTGTTGAGCATTACAAACACAAACTTCACAGACACTTACCTTCTCTGATCCATCTCCTGCTGCACAGATGACCAAAGCATTCACCTGTTGTTCTGTCTCAGAACACACCTGTGAAATATGAAAGATATATGTAAACACAGATTGACAAGAGGTCAGCTATACTACTGTATAAGAAACATTTTAGAGAGAGTTTAAGGAATCAATAAAGTTTATAAAGATTCTGCATCATCTTACCAAAGTTAATGGAGATTTAACTACTTGTTGAGCATTACAAACACAGACACTTACCTTCTCCGATCCATCTCCTGCTGCACAGCTGACCAAAGCATTCACCTGTTGTTCTGTCTCAGAACACACCTATGAAATATGAAAGATACAGTATCTCACAAAAGTGAGTACACCCCTTACATTTCAGCAACCATTTTAGTATATCTTTTCAAGGGACAATACTATAGAAATGAAACTTGGATATATTTTAGAGTAGTCAATGTGCAACTTGTGTAAGTACAAATTTACTGTCCTCTAAAAATAACTCAACATACTGCCATTATGGTCTAAATAACTGGCAACAAAAATGAGTACACCCTAAGTGAACATGTCAAAACTGTGTCCAAAGTGTCAATATTTTGTAGGGGCACCATTGTTATCTAGCACTGCCTTAATCCTCCTGGGCATGGAATTGACCAGAGCTGCACAGGCTGTTGCTGGGATCCTCTTCCACTTCTCCATAATAACATCACGGAGCTGCTGGATGTTAGACACATGATACTTCTCCACCTTCCACTTGAGGATGCCCCACATGTGGTTAATAGGGCTCAGGTCTGGAGACATACTTGGCCACTCCATCACCTTCAGCTTCATCATCACATCTTGGCGGTGTGTTTGGAGTCGTTATTATGTTGGAAACCTGCCGTTCGGCCCAGTTTCTGAAGGGAGGACATCATGTTCTGCTTCAGAATGTCACAGTACATGTTGGAATCCATGTTTCCCTCAATGAACCGAAGCTCCCCAGTACCAGCAGCACTCCTGCAGCCCCAGACCATGATGCTACCACCACCATGCTTGACTGTAGGCAAGACACAATTTTCTTGGTACTCCTCACCAGGCCGTCACCACACATGCTGGACACCATCTGAGCCAAACAAGTTTATCTTAGTCTCATCAGACCACAGGACATGGTTCCAGTAATTCATGCTCTTGGACAGGTTGTCTTCAGCAAACTGTTTGCAGGCTTTCTTGTGAGCCAGCTTCAGAAGAGGCTTCCTTCTGGGACGACGGCCATGCAAACCGACTTGTTGCAGTGTGTGGCGTATGGTCTGAGCACTGACAAGCTGACCTTCCACTTCTGCAACCTCTAAAGCACTGCTGGCAGCACTCATGCCTATGTTTTTTGAAGCCAGCTTCTGCACCTGACGCACACCACGAGGACTCAACTTCTTTGATCGACCCTTGCGAGACCTTTTCCGAGTGGAACCCGTCTTGGAAAACCTCTGTGTGAAACTGACCACTGTACTGTAACTCAGTTTCAGGGTGTTACTGATCTTCTTATAGCCTAGGCCATCTTTGTGAAGAGCAACAGTTCTAATTCTCAAATCCTCAGAGAGTTCTTTGCCATGAGGTGCCATGTTGAACATCCAGTGGTCAGTATGAGAGAATTGTATTCAAAGCACCCAATTTTTAACTGCTCTAATACAAGATACATAAATTTGTATAGTCCTGTTAAGCAGACAAAAACATGAACATGATGAATAGGACACGTGGCTTTGCATGGTTAAATGACGTATCGCTGTTATCACTTAGGGTGTACTCACTTTTGTGGCCAGCTATTTTGACAATAATGGCTGTGTGTTGAGTTATTTTCAGAAGACAGTAAATCTTTACTGCTATACAAGTTGCACATTGACTACTCTAAAATATATCAGTTTCATTTCTATAGTATTGTCCCTTGAGAAGATATAATAAAATGGTTGCTGAAATGTGAGGGGTGTACTCACTTTTGTGAGATACTGTATTTGTAAACACAGATTGACAAGAGGTCAGCTATACTACTGTATAAGAATCTATTTAGGGCAGATTGAGGAATCAATACAGTTTATTATATATATATATATATATATATATATATATATATATATATATATATATATAAATATTCTGCATCATCTTACCAAAGTTAATGGAGATTTAACTACATGTTGAGCATTACAACCACGGAAACTTGCCTTCTCTGATCCATCTCCTGCTGCACAGCTGACCAAAGCATTCACCTGTTGTTCTGTCTCAGAACACACCTGTGAAATATGAAAGATATTTGTAAACACAGATTGACGAGGTCAGCTATACTACTGTATAAGAAACATTTTAGAGAGAGTTTAAGGAATCAATACAGTTTATAAAGATTCTGCATCATCTTACCAAAGTTAATGGAGATTTAACTACTTGTTGAGCATTACAAACACAGACACTTACCTTCTCCGATCCATCTCCTGCTGCACAGCTGACCAAAGCATTCACCTGTTGTTCTGTACACACCTGTGTGGATTCAAAATCAAGTACTAACACTTCTCCACATGGTTGAAAAACTGTTTTAACAGTAAACTGTGTGTTTAAATTAGTATAAAAAGGATTATTTCCATCTGTTCCATCTGTAAATACCTTGCTTCTCCATGGCCAGTCAGAATCCCCATAGTTATACGTAATTTCTTCCCCAGGACTTATGTCCTTTACTGCAAATAAGCACAGATGGGGCTTTCCGTCCACTTTGATTGTTTTCATTTTGCTGTTGGGGTTCACATGATCATCATTGACGAGTCTCCCTAAAGAGTCGTCTTCTCTGGCAGCATCAACCCTGAAACAGCAAGAACACAGTGCTAACTCCAAGGTGTAATACTGACTGAATCATACAATAGGAAAGTTTCACAGAATAATAATAATAAAAAAAAAAAATGTATCTGGATGGGCTCATCCTAGTTTACCACTACTGCATCAGAAAATGCAAAGTTTGTATCTCTGGGCGACCTACAACTTTGTACATTTGAAAGACATTGTAAATTAAGTACAGCAATATACATACCAAAACTGTTTTCCATTACAACGAAATTCAAATAAAAAAACTTCAAGTGCAGCGTGGTATACTCTGTGCCTTCTTTCATATTCTTGTTTAGTTATGACTTCCCCTCGATATTCAATGAGAAAATCTCCCTTTTGAAAGTGGCGACAGCTGAACACTCCTCGACCTAACAAAGAGCAGATCAGTCAGGAAAAAGGGTAAAGTTAAAACAATACTTAAAACATAGACACTCATTTGTGTTACTCACCTTTAAATGAATTTATGTATTTTATTTCAAATCCATCCTTATCTTTGAGAATGGATGAAAAATATGCAGCTTCATCTTTCGGTTTTAGTTTGGCCCTCCGGGGCCTTGTTGCTGCCATTTCCTGCAAAAGCCAGATGATGTTTTTTTGTCACTTCACGACATTATTATGATTATATGATTTTTAGACATCACTGGCCTAATCAACTATGAGTTTATATTTTTTATTTGTTGTAGAGGGCTTAAATATAAACAATAGGGATTATTCTGTACTATTTGCATGTCAGTAAATAATACCAGTGAAACAGGAAAAACATCTTAGACCTTAAATTTGTGTTTAGTATTTTTAGCATAATTAATCTGAAACATGCTGCTTTTCTCCTTCTCAACTACAGTGTTACTGTCACTAAAGAGAAACATTATGATTATGGCTATCAGACTTTTATATACAGTAGGTGAAACCTCTACAGACATCTACAGCAACACTAACAATTAACAGCAGGTCAGACTGATAGGACAACACTGATTACCATTACTGTACAATTACAGTTATGCAGGAATGACCTTCACAAAGAACTGTTAGCAATTAAAAGGACCTGATTTGGGATCTGGTCAGCCACAGGCACACAAGATAACTAGTTTACAACTTAACAGCAAAACAGCTTAACAGCTGTGTGCCCTGAAAAACATCAAGTTCACCATTCCCATATGAAAAATACTGTAGTAGACTTCTGTACTATAGTAAACTGGAGTAATATTCCTAGATACAATAGTGTTTTTGAAACTTACCATAGTAAAAATTAAAGAATACTATGGTTTATCAATTCACTAATACTACAGAATACTCTAGTATGCATTAACAAAGTGTAGTAATTACTATAACATACTGCAGTAAACTACAATTTACTACATCCAATACTACAGTATTTTTTCATGTGGCCTTTCATACACTAACCCCATTACCACAACATTGCACTGCCCAAATATTCAGCAAAATAAATATGATCTCAATCTGGCATCATGAGTTCAACATCATGAGTTATTTAACCATTAGCCATTAACTTTTAAACCCAAAACATACATAATACAAGCTGTTTAGTTAATGCTTATCTTTATTTGTCTGACTAGTAATTGTTAATTCCTTATAATTTGTGAGGAAACGCTAGATAAAAGCTGACAAATATGTCCAAAGCTAGCCCGATTAACTGCTAAGGCTAACTTTATAACGTTAACTAATATAATATAAAGTGTTATGGTTTATTGAGTTTTATCATCAGTCTTACCTGAAGGGTCTTCACAGTGATGCTCTATCCTCAGGTGCTCATAATCTCAGCAGGAAGTGACTCGGTCGGAGGTGGGATAATCGTTCTGAAAATGATTCCAGTGATATTGTTTCTCTGTGTTTTTATTTTTATAGTTGTGGTGTGGACTTTGTTATTCCTTTATATTTAGAACGATTTTATAAATATATCTTTATCGTTATCGTCCTTTGCGTGAATAGGCTAAAACACAGTGGTCTGACAAAACCCGAATTTACGAGGACTTCTGGCCTTTCAACCAATCAAAACCCGCGATTCCATACACACGTGTGAATATTCATGAGGAGATGCAGTACCGAGTCCCACCTACAGGGGCGCAGTCGCGATACACACGCTTAACACAAAATCCGATAATTGTGAACTATAAGGACTTTTGGAGAAATTTTGAATTTGAGCTCCCCCTACATGTAGAAACACTTCTACATTGTCTGAATTATGAGGACACAGGCCCTGTCCTCATAATACTAAATGTCCTCGTAGTGTTGCGTGTATTCATATGAAATGTCCTTGTAAATCACAAAAACCAACACACACACACACACACACACACACACACACACACACACACACACAGGCTCTTAGGAACCCCTTCTCTCTCTCTCTCTCTCTGTAACTCACACACACTCATTTGACTCATCTTTCAAGTAACCAATAAGTAATGACCTATGATCTTCATAGCCACACCCTAGCAACCACTTACAGCACCCTAGCAACCACCCCATAGACCTCCATTTAAACAGATCAAAAGGGATATCTTTGAATAGAAATGTCATTTGCTCTTTTGATTCAGAGCAAACAGGACTTCCATCATGCTACACATGCTAGCAGTGAATAGCTACATGCTAATAATGATTAGCTAAGTGCTAAAACATGCTAAATATTTCAACACGCACACACACACACACAGTATGGCATATGTGGTTTACGGGGACTCTCCATAGGTGTAATGGTTTTTATTCTGTACAAACTGTATGTGCTATTGCCCTACACCAACCCTACACCTAAACCTACCCCTCACAGGAAACTTTCTGCATTTTTAGATTTTCAAAAAAACACCATTTAGTATGTTTTTAAGCCTTTTGGTTTACGGGGACATAGGCAGTGTCCTCATAAACCACCTTCACGTTGTAGTACCCATGTAATTATACACATTTGTGTCCTCATAAACCATATATACCAGTTCACACACACACACACACACACACACACACACACACACAGGGCCTAAGGAATCATCTCTCTTTCTCTCTGTTTCTCTATCTCATGGCATAAAATTTCTAAGCCAAATTCCAAATTCTGCAACATTACGTTTATAACCTGCGTTGTTCTTCTGATGACAAGCTTCCACTTTACTTTCACATTGTGTTCAGTACATAAACAGATAAACGTTTGTACATGATTGTACAGCCAATGGAATCACACTTTCTCTATGGACCTTGTTCACAGACTATTGTGATGAGGCAAATCTGTAATATTCAGGGTTTGTACAAGGTGCTTAAAGTGCTTGAAGTACTTGAATTTGACGTTTTGAAATTTAAGTCTTGGAAAACCCTTGAAAATAGCTATATTTATGAAAAAGTACTTGAAAAATACTTGAAATTTTAAAAGGCAGCATATATGAAATTATTGTTCATTTTTGGTTTTGATAAAAACAATCTATTCATGCAAAATTAACAATGCAGTGCATGTTAAATAAATACAGAGCCATTTCACCTGGCTTTTGGGAGCGCATAAGATCTCGCGATACTTCTTGAGGTGAAAAGCGGTCTCACATTATCAGCATAAAGTTGAGTTTGTGCTAAAACCTTTGATAGTGCTTGCATTATATTATTCAGTCTTTTATTGCGTGTGCTGTTTGTTTGGGTTTCATTTGAGAACACACATAAACTCTGACGCGCTTTGTGTTGCGCTGTTATTATTTACAAGCTTGGAGCGCATCTCCATCTCAGCAGCTCGGTCCACAAACTCTTCCTCTGCATGTGCTGAGTTTAGGATGCTTAACATTCATCTGGGGAAAAAAAAGTGAGTGTGTGTGTGTGTGTTATCTCACATGGTGTCTACAGTGTCCGAGTTTTGCCACGGCAAGCACCACTCACATTTTCTTCAGGAAATGTACATTCTAGTTATTCTTATTCTTCTTATTCTTATTCTTATTCTTCTTCTGGACAAAACTTCGGCGCGCTACTCCTCCTGCACCGTTTGTCACAGACCCATGAATGAGGTGTCATATCGACCGGCTCATTGAGGAGAGGTGTGCTATATCTTTTCTAAGCGATCGGACCTACGATGTTCGCACAGCGGACGAAAAAGCGGGCAAAAAAGTCCCATTGACTTACAATGGCGGAATGTTCATGAATTTGAATCTCAACTGTCACTTTCTCACACACACACACACACACACACAGGCCCTTAGGAACCCCTTCTCTCTCTCTCTCTCTGTAACTCACACACACTCATTTCACTCTTTTAAGTAACCAATAAGTAATGACCTATGATCTTCATAGCCACACCCTAGCAACCACTTACAGCAACCTAGCATCCACCCCATAGACCTCCATTTAAACAGATCAAAAGGGATATCTTTGGATAGAAATGTCATTTGCTCTTTTGATTCAGAGCAAACAGGACTTCCATCATGCTACACATGCTAGCAGTGAATAGCTACATGCTAATAATGATTAGCTAAGTGCTAAAACATGCTAAATATTTCAACACACACACACACAGTCTGGCATATGTGGTTTACGGGGACTCTCCATAGGCGTAATGGTTTTTATACTGTACAAACTGTATGTGCTACTGCCTTACACCAACCCTACACCTAAACCTTCCCCTCACAGGAAACTTTCTGCATTTTTAGATTTTCAAAAAAACACCATTTAGTATGTTTTTAAGCCTTTTGTTTTACTGGGACATAGGCAGTGTCCTCATAAACCACCTTCACGTTGTAGTACCCATGTAATTATACACATTTGTGTCCTCATAAACCATATATACCAGTTCACACACACACACTCACACACACACACAGGGCCTAAGGAATCATCTCTCTTTCACTTTCACATTGTGTTCCGTACATAAACAGATAAACGTTTGTACATGATTGTACAGCCAATGGAATCACACTTTCACTATGGACCTTGTTCACAGTCTATTGTGATGAGGCAAATCTGTAATATTCAGGGTTTGTACAAGGTGCTTAAAGTGCTTGAAGTACTTGAATTTGACGTTTTGAAATTTAAGTCCTGGAAAACCCTTGAAAACAGCTATATTTATGAAAAAGTATTTGAAAAATACTTGAAATTTTAAAAGGCAGTATATATGTGTCACGAATGCTGGAGCCAGGAACGAGGAGACACGGAGAATTCACAAACTGGGAGTCTTTAATCCATATAGGGAACATAGAACACGAGAAGACATTCAAAGACCGACAAACACTAACTGAAAGGACTGGGGCTTTTAAAGACGGGACAATCAAAGAACTAAGGAGACACACCTGGAGCAAATTAATACAATCAGACAGGGGAGAAACTGGGTCACAAGGAACACATGGGGAGCAAAAACTACAACAAAACAGTCCAGGGGCGTGACATTACTCCCCCCTCCCGGAAGGTGCGTCCTCGCACCGTGGAACAACAGAGGGGGGGGAACGGGTGGGAACAATGACGGCGGCTCAGGAGGAGGACGGACAACTGGGAGGGGGCCGGCAGACAGAGACCAGGGAGGTGCAGAAGGAGGGAGGAGCCAGGGAGGAGACAGGAGGGACTCGGAGCAGGAGGAGCCTGGCAGGACCCAGGCCACAGCCATGATGATGGCCCATGGTGGAGCCGACGGAGGGAGGAGCCATGGAGGAGGAATGGCCGCCGACTCCAGGGGGCCGACCAACGGAGGCGGAGCAGGTGGAGGAGGAGCCCGAGGTGGAGACGGAGAGCCGACGAGCCAGGGTGACGCCGAGGATCCGGGGGGCCAGGGTGGAGCCGAGAGCTCTGGTGACCGAGGCAGAGGCGGAGCTCCGGAGATCCGCGGCGGAGCCAGAGCGACTGAGGACCAAGGTGGAGCTGGAGGGAGGAAGGAGCCCAACGGAGCCGGTGGGACGGAGTGACGAGGCGCAGCCAGAGGAGAGGAGTCCCGAGGCGATGGCGGGTCGACGCCCGACCAAGGCAGAGCCGGAGGGACGAGGGAGCCTGGTGGAGCTGGTGGATCGATGGATGACGGTGGAGGCGAGGGAGCTAGGAGCCGAGGTGGAGCCGCTGGGTCTACGGCCCGAGGTGGAGTCTGGGCCTCGGAGGCTGGAGGTGGAGGTGAGGGATTCTCCAGCCACGGCGATGGAGGATGGCAGACCCGCGGAGCTCGCACCGCATTGATGGAGGGCTGAGGGCGAGCAGAGGGGCTGCCAGACGACAGCGGTGGAGGAGGCAGGAGCGGGTGGGAGGGTGGGCATTTGAGATCCTCCGGGCTTCCAGGGGTTAACTCAGGAATGGGAGCCGACACTGTGGGGCGCTCTGGAGGCGCGGGTTCTGGAGGACGCTTTCGGGAAGCAGGCACAGGGGGGTGCTCGGGAGGAGCGGAGCTGGCTGGAACCAGCGGAGACGGAGAGAGGATAGGGGCAGCGTCGACCTCCAGATCATGTTCCCAGTCTAACAGATCCCCTTCAAAGTTTAGCAGCCCCAGATGTATCATCAGCTCACCCTCAGCCGCGGTGCAGGGGGCGGAGCTCCACTCCGCGCTCACACCGTCCACGGCTGGCTCCCACGTGATCAGCTCTCGCACCTGATCTGACGTGTTGGGCTCAACTTCCGGGACGATCTTCCGCTCAGTCGCTCGGCTAGGCGCTGGCTCGTGGATCGTAGCGGGAAATGGCTCTCCGTCATCGGTGGGCTCGGGCTGGTGCTCCGCACTGCGGGGAGTTGGTGGGCTGGGCTCTGGGTCAGGAGTGGCACTGGCGAGATCCCCCTCGGCACAGACGGTGAACGGGGATCCGTGCCTCGCCAGTGTCCACTCCACGAAGGCGGCAAAATCGTCTCGAGGACCATCCTCGGACGACAGCGCTCTGCACGCGGTGTTCAAGCTTGCATTATAGAATGTGCAGAGCGCGCCGTCCGGGTAGCTGGTGGCGTTAGCTAACATCAGGAACAGTCGCGTATGGTCCTCGAGAGATCGGTCCTCTTGCTCCAGCAGGAGGAGGAGGAATTCGGGCCGGACGTAGGGATCCATGGGGCAACACAACGGAAACAAAAACACTGATAGAAAAACGGAAAACAAAACGGAGGGTGGACACGGAGGTAACTGTTTGGGTCGGTCTTTCTGTCACGAATGCTGGAGCCAGGAACGAGGAGACACGGAGAATTCACAAACTGGGAGTCTTTAATCCATATAGGGAACATAGAACACGAGAAGACATTCAAAGACCGACAAACACTAACTGAAAGGACTGGGGCTTTTAAAGACGGGACAATCAAAGAACTAAGGAGACACACCTGGAGCAAATTAATACAATCAGACAGGGGAGAAACTGGGTCACAAGGAACACATGGGGAGCAAAAACTACAACAAAACAGTCCAGGGGCGTGACAATATGAAATTATTGTTCATTTTTGGTTTCGATAAAAACAATCTTTTCATGCAAAATTAACAATGCAGTGCATGTTAAATAAATACAGAGCCATTTCACCTGGCTTTTGGGAGCGCATAAGATCTCGCGATACTTCTTGAGGTGAAAGTTTGTGGTAAAACCTTTGATAGTGCTTGCATTATATTATTCAGTCTTTTATTGCGTGTGCTGTTTGTTTGGGTTTCATTTGAGAACACACATAAACTCTGACGCGCTTTGTGTTGCGCTGTTATCATTTACAAGCTTGGAGCGCATCTCCATCTCAGCAGCTCGGTCCACAAACTCTTGCTCTGCATGTGCTGAGTTTAGGATGCTTAACATTCATCTGGGGAAAAAAAAGTGTGTGTGTGTGTGTGTGTGTGTGTGTGTGTGTGTGTGTTATCTCACATGGTGTCTACAGTGTCCGAGTTTTGCCACGGCAAGCACCACTCACATTTTCTTCAGGAAATGTACATTCTAGTTATTAAGTTGGCTTGAGAAAGCCAACTTACTGAAATGCTATTTAAACTTATTATTATTATTATTATTATTCTTCTGAGACTAAAATTTCTGACTGCTACTCCTCCTAGAGCTTTAACTCTACAAACTCCAAACTCAGCCCAGATCTTCAGACTGGTCTGACTCGAGTTGCTATATCTTTTCTAACTGATCGGACTTACGGTTTTCATAAAAATGAAGATTAAAAATCATAAAAATCCCATAGACTTACATTGACGGAATGTTCAGATGGGCCAAGACTATTCAAACTCCAACTGTCAAAAATTCAAATCTAAACACACTGAAGCCCATTATACTCAATCAAACTGCCCTTCTATGTACTATTTCTAACCCATTCAAACTCATTCAAACTCATCTATCTAATATTTCTAATCTATCTATCTATCTATCTATGTACAATCTGACTATTTCTTTCTATTTATCTATCTATCTATCTATCTATCTATCTATCTATCTATCATCTGACTCTATCTATCTATCTATCTATATCATCTGACTCTATCTATCTATCTATCTATCTATCTATCTATCTGATTATTTCTATCTATCTATCTATCTATCTATCTGATTATTTCTATCTATCTATCTATCTATCTATCTATCTATCTGATTATTTCTATCTATCTATCTATCTATCTATCTATCTATCTATCTATCTATCTATCTATCTATCTACAATCTGACTATTTCTATCTATCTATCTATCTATCTATCTATCTATCTATCTACAATCTGACTATTTACATCTATCTATCTATCTGCTAGCAACATGCTAGTAACATGCTAATCATGCTAGAAAAATGCTAGTAACATGTGAGTAACTTGCTAGTCATGCTAACAACATGCTAGTCATCCTAAAACATGCTAGTAACCTGCTAATCATGCTAGCAAACATGCTAGTCACTTGCTAGTCATGCTAACAACGTGCTAGTAACTTGCTAATCATGCTAGTAACATGCTAGTCACTTGCTAGTCATGCTAGCAAACATGCTAGTCACTTGCTAGTCATGCTTAAAACATGCTAGTCATGCTAACAACATGCTAGTCATGCTAGCAAATAGTTAGAAACATGCTAGCAACATACTAGCAACTTGCTAATCATGTTAACAACATGCTAGTAACAACCTAGCAACCACATGGGGTACCGTACCAACCGCTTAGCAACACCTTAACAACCGCCCCGGGTACAGTAGCAACCGCATAGCAACACCTTAGCAACCACCCCAGGTACCCTAGCAACCGCATAGCAACAGCTTAGCAAGCACTCAGATTACCCTAAGAACTCCCTAGCAACCATCCCAAGAACCCTAGCAACCCCAGAGCAACAACCTAGCAACCACCTTGGACACCCTAGCAACCGCATAGCAACACCTTAGCAACCACCCTGAGTACCATAGCAACTGCATAGCAACACCCTAGCAACCGTCCTAGGTACCCTAGCAACCGCACCAGATACCGTAGCAACCGTATAGCAAAACCCTAGCAACCTCCCAGAGTACTCTAGAAACCACATAGCAAAACCCTAGCAACCACCCTGGACACCCTAGCAACCGCATAGCAACACCTTAGCAACCACCCTGAGTACCATAGCAACCGCACAGTTACACCTTAGCAACCACCCTGAGTACCATAGCAACCGCATAGCAACACCCTAGCAACCGTCCTAGATACCCTAGCGACCGCATAACATTACCCTAGCAACCGCATAGCAACACCCTAGCAACTGACC
>CM077224.1:20008038-20030538 GCA_039654775.1 Spinibarbus caldwelli | reverse complement strand
AGAGCCATTTCACCTGGCTTTTGGGAGCGCATAAGATCTCGCGATACTTCTTGAGGTGAAAGTTTGTGGTAAAACCTTTGATAGTGCTTGCATTATATTATTCAGTCTTTTATTGCGTGTGCTGTTTGTTTGGGTTTCATTTGAGAACACACATAAACTCTGACGCGCTTTGTGTTGCGCTGTTATCATTTACAAGCTTGGAGCGCATCTCCATCTCAGCAGCTCGGTCCACAAACTCTTCCTCTGCATATGCTGAGTTTAGGATGCTTAACATTCATCTGGGGAAAAAAAAGTGTGTGTGTGTGTGTGTGTGTGTTATCTCACATGGTGTCTACAGTGTCCGAGTTTTGCCACGGCAAGCACCACTCACATTTTCTTCAGGAAATGTACATTCTAGTTAGTGGTGCTTGCCAAAGGCAAGGCATCACTATTGTTATCTTGCATACTTATTATTCTTCTTATTCTTCTTCTTATTCTTATTCTTATTCTCCTTCTGGACAAAACTTCGGCGCGCTACTCCTCCTGCACCGTTTGTCACAGACCCATGAATGAGGTGTCATATCGACCGGCTCATTGAGGAGAGGTGTGCTATATCTTTTCTAAGCGATCGGACCTACGATGTTCGCACATCGGACGAAAAAGCGGGCAAAAAAGTCCCATTGACTTACAATGGCGGAATGTTCATGAATTTGAATCTCAACTGTCACTTTCTCACACACACACACACACACACACACACACAGGCCCTTAGGAACCCCTTCTCTCTCTCTCTCTCTGTAACTCACACACACTCATTTGACTCATCTTTTAAGTAACCAATAAGTAATGACCTATGATCTTCATAGCCACACCCTAGCAACCACTTACAGCACCCTAGCAACCACCCCATAGACCTCCATTTAAACAGATCAAAATGGATATCTTCGGATAGAAATGTCATTTGCTCTTTTGATTCAGAGCAAACAGGACTTCCATCATGCTACACATGCTAGCAGTGAATAGCTACATGCTAATAATGATTAGCTAAGTGCTAAAACATGCTAAATATTCCAACACACACACACACACACACACACACGCATACACAGAGTCTGGGATATGTGGTTTACGGGGACTCTCCATAGGCGTAATGGTTTTTATACTGTACAAACTGTATGTGCTATTGCCCTACATCAACCCTACACCTAAACCTTCCCCTCACAGGAAACTTTCTGCATTTTTAGATTTTCAAAAAAACACTAGTATGTTTTTAAACCTTTTGGTTTACGAGGACATAGGTAGTGTCCTCATAAACCACCTTCACGTTATAGTACCCATGTAATTATACACATTTGTGTCCTCATAAACCATATATACCAGTTCACACACACACACACACACACACACACACACAGAGCCTAAGAAATCATGTCTCTTTCACTTTCACATTGTGTTCAGTACATAGATAAAAGTTTGTATATGATTGTACAGCCAATGAAATCACACTTTCACTATGGACCTTGTTCACAGACTATTGTGATGAGGCAAATCTGTAATATTCAGGGTTTGTACAAGATGCTTAAAGTGATTGAAGTACTTGAATTTGACGTTTTGAAATTGAAGTCCTGGAAAACCCTTGAAAACAGCTATATTTATGAAAAAGTATTTGAAAAATACTTGAAATTTTAAAAGGCAGTATATGTGAAATTATTGTTCATTTTTGGTTTCGATAAAAACAATCTTTTCATGCAAAATTAACAATGCAGTGCATGTTAAATAAATACAGAGCCATTTCACCTGGCTTTTGGGAGCGCATAAGATCTCGCGATACTTCTTGAGGTGAAAGTTTGTGGTAAAACCTTTGATAGTGCTTGCATTATATTATTCAGTCTTTTATTGCGTGTGCTGTTTGTTTGGGTTTCATTTGAGAACACACATAAACTCTGATGCGCTTTGTGTTGCGCTGTTATCATTTACAAGCTTGGAGCGCATCTCCATCTCAGCAGCTCGGTCCACAAACTCTTCCTCTGCATATGCTGAGTTTAGGATGCTTAACATTCATCTGGGGAAAAAAAAAGTGTGTGTGTGTGTGTGTGTGTGTGTTATCTCACATGGTGTCTACAGTGTCCGAGTTTTGCCACGGCAAGCACCACTCACATTTTCTTCAGGAAATGTACATTCTAGTTAGTGGTGCTTGCCAAAGGCAAGGCATCACTATTGTTATCTTGCATACTTATTATTCTTCTTATTCTTCTTCTTATTCTTATTCTTATTCTTCTTCTGGACAAAACTTCGGCGCGCTACTCCTCCTGCACCGTTTGTCACAGACCCATGAATGAGGTGTCATATCGACCGGCTCATTGAGGAGAGGTGTGCTATATCTTTTCTAAGCGATCGGACCTACGATGTTCGCACAGCGGACGAAAAAGCGGGCAAAAAAGTCCCATTGACTTACAATGGCGGAATGTTCATGAATTTGAATCTCAACTGTCACTTTCTCACACACACACACACACACACACACACACACACACACACACACACAGGCCCTTAGGAACCCCTTCTCTCTTTCTCTCTGTAACTCACACACACTCATTTGACTCATCTTTTAAGTAAGCAATAAGTAATGACCTATGATCTTCATAGCCACACCCTAGCAACCACTTACAGCACCCTAGCAACCACCCCATAGACCTCCATTTAAACAGATCAAAAGGGATATCTTTGGATAGAAATGTCATTTGCTCTTTTGATTCAGAGCAAACAGGACTTCCATCATGCTACACATGCTAGCAGTGAATAGCTACATGCTAATAATGATTAGCTAAATGCTAAAACATGCTAAATATTCCAACACACACACACACACACACACACAGTCATATGTGGTTTACGGGGACTCTCCATAGGTGTAATGGTTTTTATACTGTACAAACTGTATGTGCTATTGCCCTACAACTAAACCTACCCCTTACAGGAAACTTTCTGCATTTTTAGATTTTCAAAAAAACATCATTTAGTATGTTTTTAAGCCTTTTGGTTTACGGGGACATAGGCAGTGTCCTCATAAACCACCTTCACGTTGTAGTACCCATGTAATTATACACATTTGTGTCCTCATAAACCATATATACCAGTTCTCACACACACACACACACACACACACACACACACACACACAGGGCCTAAGGAATCATCTCTCTTTCTCTCTTTTTCTCTCTCTCATGGCATAAAATTTCTTAGCCAAATTCCAAATTCTGCAACATTACATGTTTATAACCTGCCTTGTTCTTCTGATGACAAGCTTCCACTTTACTTTCACATTGTGTTCCGTACATAAACAGATAAACGTTTGTACATGATTGTACAGCCAATGGAATCACACTTTCACTATGGACCTTGTTCACAGACTATTGTGATGAGGCAAATCTGTAATATTCAGGGTTTGTACAAGGTGCTTAAAGTGCTTGAAGTACTTGAATTTGACGTTTTGAAATTTAAGTCCTGGAAAACCCTTGAAAACAGCTATATTTATGAAAAAGTATTTGAAAAATACTTGAAATTTTAAAAGGCAGTATATATGAAATTATTGTTCATTTTTGGTTTTGATAAAAACAATCTTTTCATGCAAAATTAACAATGCAGTGCATGTTAAATAAATACAGAGCCATTTCACCTGGCTTTTGGGAGCGCATAAGATCTCGCGATACTTCTTGAGGTGAAAGTTTGTGGTAAAACCTTTGATAGTGCTTGCATTATATTATTCCGTCTTTTATTGCGTGTGCTGTTTGTTTGGGTTTCATTTGAGAACACACATAAACTCTGACGCGCTTTGTGTTGCGCTGTTATCATTTACTAGCTTGGAGCGCATCTCCATCTCAGCAGCTCGGTCCACAAACTCTTCCTCTGCATATGCTGAGTTTAGGATGCTTAACAATCATCTGGGGAAAAAAAAGTGTGTGTGTGTGTGTGTGTGTGTGTGTGTGTGTTGTCTCACATGGTGTCTACAGTGTCCGAGTTTTGCCACGGCAAGCACCACTCACATTTTCTTCAGGAAATGTACATTCTAGTATTGTTATTACTATTCGCCCGGACAAAACTTCGGCGCGCTACTCCTCCTGCACCATTTGTCGTAGACCCATGAATGAGATGTCAAATCATGCGAAATATTGTGGAGAGGTGTGCTATATCTTTTATAAGTAATTGAGTGTACGATGTTCGTTTGGTGGATGAAAAAATTTGGGCGAAAAAGTCCCATAGGCTTAACACTGGCACAAAATTAATAAGATTATATCTTTGGATCAGGAGGTCACAGAGACTTGGGGGTGGGCTCTTTTGACTCGGCCTATCAAGCAGCCAATAAGTACTGACATGACAACTTCATAGCTATGCCCTAGCAACCACTTACAGCACCCTAGCAACCGTAAAAGGACATTAACAAACAATTATTCAGCACCAGAACATTGTAGAAACATGGGGTTGGGCTCTGTTGATTCAGACTGTCAAATAGTCTTTAAATATCATCCCATAAACTGTATAGCCACACCATAGCAACAATTTAGAGTACCTTAGCAACTGAACAAACACATGAATAAGCAATTTCTCAGCACCAGAAAGTGGTATAGATATCTTTTGTTTCGGCTGAAAAACCAGTCTGTAAGAATTACCATGGCGACTGTGCAGCAACACCCTAGCAACCATTTAGAGCACCCTAGTGACCGTATAGCAACATAAAGAAGCCATATCTCAGCTCCACAACATCATACAGACATGGGAGTTGGCTCTCTACAATCATGCTGAAGGCTCTACTGACGGCCTAGTGCCGAGTTTTGCCACGGCAAGCACCACTCACATTTTCTTCAGGAAATGTACATTCTAGTATTGTTATTACTATTCGCCCGGACAAAACTTCGGCACGCTACTCCTCCTGCACCATTTGTCGTAGACCCATGAATGAGATGTCAAATCATGCGACATATTAAGGAGAGGTGTGCTATATCTTTTATAAGTAATTGAGTGTACGATGTTCGTCTGGTGGATGAAAAAATTTGGGCGAAAAAGTCCCATAGACTTAACACTGGCACAAAATTAATGAGATTATATCTTTGGATCAGGAGGTCACAGAGACTTGGGGGTGGGCTCTTTTGACTCGGCCTATCAAGCAGCCAATAAGTACTGACATGACAACTTCATAGCTATGCCCTAGCAACCACTTACAGCACCCTAACAACCGTAAAAGGACATTAACAAACAATTATTCAGCACCAGAACATTGTAGAAACATGGGGTTGGGCTCTGTTGATTCAGACTGTCAAATAGTCTTTAAATATCATCCCATAAACTGTATAGCCAATCCATAGCAACAATTTAGAGTACCTTAGCAACTGAACAAACACATGAATAAGTAATTTCTCAGCACCAGAAAGTGGTATAGATATCTTTTGTTTCGGCTGAGAGACCAGTCTGTAAGAATTACCATGGCGACTGTGCAGCTACACCCTAGCAACCATATAGAGCACCCTAGTGACCGTATAGCAACATAAAGAAGCCATATCTCAGCTCCACAACATCATACAGACATGGGAGTCGGCTCTCTACAATCATGCTGAAGGCTCTACTGACGGCCTAGTGCCGAGTTTTGCCACGGCAAGCACCACTCACATTTTCTTCAGGAAATGTACATTCTAGTATTGTTATTACTATTCGCCCGGACAAAACTTCGGCACGCTACTCCTCCTGCACCTTTTGTCGTAGACCCATGAATGAGATGTCAAATCATGCGACATATTGAGGAGAGGTGTGCTATATCTTTTATAAGTAATTGAGTGTACGATGTTCGTCTGGTGAATGAAAAAATTTGGGCGAAAAAGTCCCATAGACTTAACACTGGCACAAAATTAATGAGATTATATCTTTGGATCAGGAGGTCACAGAGACTTGGGGGTGGGCTCTTTTGACTCGGCCTATCAAGCAGCCAATAAGTACTGACATGACAACTTCATAGCTATGCCCTGGCAACCACTTACAGCACCCTAGCAACCGTAAAAGGACATTAACAAACAATTATTCAGCACCAGAACATTGTAGAAACATGGGGTTGGGCTCTGTTGATTCAGACTGTCAAACAGTCTTTAAATATCATCCCATAAACTGTATAGCCAATCCATAGCAACAATTTAGAGTACCTTAGCAACTGAACAAACACATGAATAAGCAATTTCTCAGCACCAGAAAGTGGTATAGATATCTTTTGTATCGGCTGAAAAACCAGTCTGTAAGAATTACCATGGCGACTGTGCAGCTACACCCTAGCAACCATATAGAGCACCCTAGTGACCGTATAGCAACATAAAGAAGCCATATCTCAGCTCCACAACATCATACAGACATGGGAGTTGGCCAAAACTAACAATCAAACTTTAAACTTTTAAAACTATGTTAAACTTCAAACTAATTCAGACTGACAACCGTCAAACTTAAAACTTCCCAAACTTTTCAAACTTAAACTTTTTTAAACTTTTAAAACTTTTTTAAACTTTTCAAACTTTTTTAAACTTTTCAAATTTTTTCAAACTTTCTGGTCCGGCTTTCTCAACCCAACTTAAAGTTTGTCTCGACAAACTTTTTTATCTAGTTATTAGTGGTGCTTGCCAAAGGCAAGGCATCACTATTGTTATCTTGCATACTTATTATTCTTCTTCTTATTCTTCTTCTTATTCTTATTCTTCTTCTGGACAAAACTTCGGCGCGCTACTCCTCCTGCACCGTTTGTCACAGACCCATGAATGAGGTGTCATATCGACCGGCTCATTGAGGAGAGGTGTGCTATATCTTTTCTAAGCGATCGGACCTACGATGTTCGCACAGCGGACGAAAAAGCGGGCAAAAAAGTCCCATTGACTTACAATGGCGGAATGTTCATGAATTTGAATCTCAACTGTCACTTTCTCACACACACACACACACACACACACACACACACACACACAGGCCCTTAGGAACACCTTCTCTCTCTCTCTCTCTCTCTCTCTCTCTCTCTCTCTGTAACTCACATACACTTATTTGACTCATCTTTTAAGTAACCAATAAGTAATGACCTATGATCTTCATAGCCACACCCTAGCAACCACTTTCAGCACCCTAGCAACCACCCCATAGACCTCCATTTTAACAGATCAAAAGGGATATCTTTGGATAGAAATGTCATTTGCTCTTTTGATTCAGAGCAAACAGGACTTCCATAATGCTACACATGCTAGCAGTGAATAGCTACATGCTAATAATGATTAGCTAAGTGCTAAAACATGCTAAATATTCCAACACACACACACACACAATCTGGCATATGTGGTTTACGGGGACTCTCCATAGGTGTAATGGTTTTTATACTGTACAAACTGTATGTGCTATTGCCCTACACCAACCCTACACCTAAACCTACCCCTTACAGGAAACTTTCTGCATTTTTAGATTTTCAAAAAAACACTATTTAGTATGTTTTTAAGCCTTTTGGTTTACGGGGACATAGGCAGTGTCCTCATAAACCACCTTCACGTTGTAGTACCCATGTAATTATACACATTTGTGTCCTTATAAACCATATATACCAGTTCTCACACACACACACAAACACACACACACACACACACACACACACACACACACTCACACACACAAATACACACACACACACACACACACACACACAGGGCCTAAGGAATCATCTCTCTTTCTCTCTGTTTCTCTCTCTCATGGCATAAAAATTCTAAGCCAAATTCCAAATTCTGCTACATTACATGTTTATAACCTGCCTTGTTCTTCTGATGACAAGCTTCCACTTTACTTTCACATTGTGTTCCGTACATAAACAGATAAACGTTTGTACATGATTGTACAGCCAATGAAATCACACTTTCACTATGGACCTTTTTCACAGACTATTGTGATGAGGCAAATCTGTAATATTCAGGGTTTGTACAAGGTGCTTAAAGTGCTTGAAGTACTTGAATTTGACGTTTTGAAATTTAAGTCCTGGAAAACCCTTGAAAACAGCTATATTTATGAAAAAGTATTTGAAAAATACTTGAAATTTTAAAAGGCAGTATATATGAAATTATTGTTCATTTTTGGTTTTGATAAAAACAATCTTTTCATGCAAAATTAACAAAGCAGTGCATGTTAAATAAATACAGAGCCATTTCACCTGGCTTTTGGGAGCGCATAAGATCTCACGATACTTCTTGAGGTGAAAGTTTGTGGTAAAAGCTTTGATAGTGCTTGCATTATATTATTCAGTCTTTTATTGCGTGTGCTGTTTGTTTGGGTTTCATTTGAGAACACACATAAACTCTGATGTGCTTTGTGTTGCGCTGTTATCATTTGCAAGCTTGGAGCGCATCTCCATCTCAGCAGCTCGGTCCACAAACTCTTCCTCTGCATATGCTGAGTTTAGGATGCTTAACATTCATCTGGGGAAAAAAAAGTGTGTCTGTGTGTGTGTGTGTTATCTCACATGGTGTCTACAGTGTCCGAGTTTTGCCACGGCAAGCACCACTCACATTTTCTTCAGGAAATGTACATTCTAGTTATTATTATTCTTCTGAGACTAAAATTTCTGACTGCTACTCCTCCTAGAGCTTTAACTCTAGACTCCAAACTCAGACCAGATCTTCAGACTGGTCTGACTCGAGTTGCTATATCTTTTCTAACTGATCGGACTTACGGTTTTCATAAAAATGTAGATTAAAAATCATAAAAATCCCATAGACTTACATTGACGGAATGTTCAGATGGGCCAAGACTATTCAAACTCCAACTGTCAAAAATTCAAATCTAAACACACTGAAGCCAATTAGACTCAATCAGACTGCCCTTCTATGTACTATTTCTAACCCATTCAAACTCATTCAAACTCATCTATCTAATATTTCCAATCTATCTATCTATCTATCTATCTACAATCTGACTATTTCTATCTATCTACCTATCTATCTATCTATCTATCTATCTACAATCTGACTATTTCTATCTATCTATCTATCTACGATCTATTTCTATCTATCTATCTATCTATCTATCTATCTATCTATCTATCTATCTATCTATCTACAATCTGTCTTTCTATCTATCTATCTGCTAGCAACATGCTAGTAACTTGCTAATCATGATAGTAACATGCTAATCATGCTAGAAAAATGCTAGTAACATGCTAGTAACTTGCTAATCATGCTGGTAACATGCTATTAACTTGCTAATCATGTTAAAAACATGCTACTAACACCCTAGCAACCACACGGGGTACCGTAGCAACCACAGGGCAACACCTTAGCAACCACTCCAAGTACCCTAGTAACCGAATAGCAACACCCTAGCAACCGCCCCGGGTACTGTAGCAACCATATAGCAACACCTTAGCAACCGTTCTGGGTACCCTAGCAACCGGATAGCAACACCTTAGCAACCACTCAGAGTACCCTAGCAACCCCCCTGGACACCCTAGCAACCACAAAGCAACTCCTTAGCAATGACCCTGAGTAACACAGCAACCGCATAGCAACACCTTAGCAACCACCTTAGCAACCACCGGAGCTAGCCTAGCAACCATCATAGCAACCACTCTAAGTACCCTAGCAACCACTCTGAGGTCCTTAGAATCTATCTATCTATCTATCTATCTATCTATCTCTCTATCTATCTATCCAACTTTAAACTTTTAAAACTACGTTAAACTTCAAACTAATTCAGACTGAAAACCGTCAAACTTAAAACTTCCCAAACTTTTTAAACTTCTTAAACTTTTCAAACTTTTTAAAACTTTCTGGTCCGGCTTTCTCAAGCCAACTTAAAGTTTGTCTCGACAAACTTTTTTATCTAGTTAAGTTGGCTTGAGAAAGCCAACTTACTGAAATCCTATTTAAACTTCTTCTTCTTATTATTATTAAGTTGGCTTGAGAAAGCCAACTTACTGAAATCCTATTTAAACTTCTTCTTCTTCTTATTAAGTTGGCTTGAGAAAGCCAACTTACTGAAATGCTATTTAAACTTCTTCTTCTTATTATTATTATTAAGTTGGCTTGAGAAAGCCAACTTACTGAAATCCTATTTAAACTTCTTATTATTATTATTATTAAGTTGGCTTGAGAAAGCCAACTTACTGAAATCCTATTTAAACTTCTTATTATTATTATTATTATTATTATTCTTCTGAGACTAAATTATCAACTCTAACTCCTCCTAGAGCTTTAACTCTACAGACTCCAAACTCAGCCCAGATCTTCAGACTGATCTGAAGTTAGTTGCTATATCTTTTCTAACTGATCGGACTTACGGTTTTCATAAAAATGAAGATTAAAAATCATAAAAATCCCATAGACTTACATTGACGGAATGTTCAGATGGGCCAAGACTATTCAAACTCCAACTGTCAAAAATTCAAATCTAAACACACTGAAGCCCATTAGACTCAATCAGACTGCCCTTCTATGTACTATTTCTAACCCATTCAAACTCATTCAAACTCATCTATCTAATATTTCTAATCTATCTATCTGTCTATCTATCTATCTATCTATCTATCTATCTATCTATCTATCTATCTATCTATCTATCTATCTACAATCTGACTATATCTATCTATCTATCTATCTATCTATCTATCTATCTATCTATCTATCTATCTATCTATCATCTGACTCTATCTATCTATCTATCTATCTATCTATCTATCATCTGACTCTATCTATCTATCTATGTCTATCTATCTATCTATCTATCTATCTATCGATCTATCTATCTATCTATCATCTGACTCTATCTATCTATCTATCTATCTACAATCTGTCTTTCTATCTATCTATCTATCTGTCTGCTAGCAACATGCTAGTAACTTGCTAATCATGATAGTAACATGCTAATCATGCTAGAAAAATGCTAGTAACATGCTAGTAACTTGCTAGTCATGCTAACAACATGCTAGTCATCCTAGAGACATGCTAAAAACATGCTAATCATTCTAGAAACATGCTAGTAACTTGCTAATCATGCTAACAACATGCTAGTAACTTGCTAATCATGCTAGAAATGTGCTAGCAACATGCTAGTAACTTGCTAATCATGTTAACAACATGCTAATCATCCTAGAAACATGCTAACAATATGCTAATCATCCTAGAAACATGCTAGTAACATGCTAATCATGCTGGTAACATGCTAGTAACTTGCTAATCATGTTAAAAACATGCTACTAACACCCTAGCAACCACACGGGGTACCGTAGCAACCACAGGGCAACAGCTTAGCAACCACCCCAAGTACCCTAGTAACCGAATAGCAACACCCTAGCAACCAGCCCAAGTACCCTAGCAACCGCGTAGCAACACCTTAGCAACCACTCCGGGTATCTTAGCAACCGCATAGCAACATCTTAGCAACCAACTGGGGAACCCTAGCAACCGCATAGCAACCACCCAGTGTACCCTAGCAACCACATAGCAACACCCTAGCAACCACCCCAGATACCTTAGCAACCGCATAGCAACACCCTAGCAACCAGCCCAAGTACCCTAGCAACCGCATAGCAACACCCTAGCAACCGCCCCGGGGACCGTAGCAACCATATAGCAACACCTTAGCAACCGTCCCAGGTACCCTAACAACCGGATAGCAACACCTTAGCAACCACTCAGAGTACCCTAGCAACCACCCTGGACACCCTAGCAACCACAAAGCAACTCCTTAGCAATGACCCTGAGTAACACAGCAACCGCATAGCAACACCTTAGCAACCACTGGAGCTAGCCTAGCAACCATCATAGCAACCACTCTAAGTACCCTAGCAACCGCTCTGAAGTCCTTAGAATCTATCTATCTATCTATATATCTCTCTATCTATCTATCAAACTTTAAACTTTTAAAACTACGTTAAACTTCAAACTAATTCAGACTGAAAACCGTCAAACTTAAAACTTCCCAAACTTTTTAAACTTCTTAAACTTTTTTAAACTTTTCAAGCTTTTTAAAACTTTCTGGTCCGGCTTTCTCAAGCCAACTTAAAGTTTGTCTCGACAAACTTTTTTATCTAGTTATTATTATTATTATTATTCTTCTGAGACTAAATTATCAACTCTAACTCCTCCTAGAGCTTTAACTCTACAGACTCCAAACTCAGCCCAGATCTTCAGACTGATCTGAAGTTAGTTGCTATATCTTTTCTAACTGATCGGACTTACGGTTTTCATAAAAATGAAGATTAAAAATCATAAAAATCCCATAGACTTACATTGACGGAATGTTCAGATGGGCCAAGACAATTCAAACTCCAACTGTCAAAAATTCAAATTTAAACACACTGAAGCCCATTAGACTCAATCAGACTGCCCTTCTATGTACTATTTCTAACCCATTCAAACTCATTCAAACTCATCTATCTAATATTTCTAATCTATCTATCTGTCTATCTATCTATCTATCTATCTGTCTGTCTGTCTGTCTGTCTATAATCTGAGCCTATCTATCTATCTATCTATCTATCTATCTATCTATCTATCTATCTATCTATCTATCTATCTATCTATCTATCTATCATCTGACTCTATCTATCTATCTATCTATCTATCTATCTATCTATCTATCTATCTACGATCTATATCTATCTATCTATCTATCTATCTATCTATCTATCTATCTATCATTGACTCTATCTATCTATCTATCTATAATCTGACTCTATCTATCTATCTATCTATCTATCTATCTATCTATCTATCTATCTATCTATTATCTGACTCTATCTATCTATCTATCTATCTATCTATCTATCTATCTATCTACGATCTATTTCTATCTATCTATCTATCTATCTATCAACGATCTATTTCTATCTATCTATCTATCTACGATCTATTTCTATCTATCTCTCTATCTGCTAGCAACATGCTAGTAACTTGCTAATCATGTTAACAAAATGCTAATCATCCTATAAACATGCTATCAACAAGCTAATCATCCTAGAAACATGCTAGTAACTCGCTAATCATGCATGTTTCTAGGGGAAGTCGTGGCCTAATGGTTAGGGAGTTGGGCTTGTAACCTGAAGGTTGCCGGTTCGATTCTCGCACCGGCAGGAATTGAAGGTGGGGATTGTGAATGAACAGCACTCTCTCTGCCTTCGATACCATGACTGAGGTGCCCTTGAGCAAGGCACCGAACCCCCAGTTGCTCCCCGGGCGCTGGAGCAATAGCTGCCCACTGCTCCGGGTGTGTGTTCACGGTGTGTGTGTGCGCGTTTGTTCACTATTCACTGCTGTGTGTGTGCACTTGGATGGGTTAAATGCAGAGCACCAATTTCGAGTATGGGTCACCATACTTGACAATACGTCACGACTTTACTTTACTTTTTACTTTTAGAAATATGCTAGCAACATGCTAGTAACATGCTAATCATGCTGGTAACATGCTAATCATGTTAAAAACATGCTACTAACACCCTAGCAACCACACGGGGTACAGTAGCAGCCACAGGGCAACACCTTAGCAACCACCCGAAGTACCCTAGTAACCGAATAGCAACACCCTAGCAACCGCCCCGGGTACTGTAGCAACAGCATAGCAACACCTTAGCAACCAACTCGGGTACCCTAGCAGCCGAATAGCAACCACCCAGTGTACCCTAGCAACCACATAGCAACACCCTAGCAACCACCCCAGACACCTTAGCAACACCCTAGTAACCAGCCCAAGTACCCTAGCAACCGCATAGCAACACCTTAGCAACCACTCCGGGTATCTTAGCAACCGCATAGCAACACCTTAGCAACCACCCAGAGTACCTTAGCAACCGCATAGCAACACCATAGCAATCAACCTGGGAACCCTAGCAACCGCATAGCAACACCTTAGCAACCACCGAGAGTACCCTAGCAACCGCATAGCAACACCTTAGCAACCACCCTGGGTACCTTAGCAACCGCATAGCAACACCTCAGCAACCACCCAGAGTACCCTAGCAACCGCATAGCAACACCTTAGCAACCACCCTGGGTACATTAGCAACCGCATAGAAACACCCTAGCAACCACCCCGGGTTCCCTACCAACAACCTAGTAACCACCCTTAGTACCCTAGCAACCGCATAGAAACACCTTAGCAACCACCCTGAGTACCATAGCAACACCCTAGCAACCGCTAAGCAGTACCCTAGCAACCACCCTGGACACCCTAGCAACCACATAGCAACACCTTAGCAACCACCCTGAGTAACATAGCAACCGCATAGCAACACCTTAGCAACCGCCTTAGCAACCACCAGAGCTAGCCTAGCAACTACTCTAAGTACCCTAGCAACCACTCTGAGGTCCTTAGAATCTATCTATCTATCTATCTATCTATCTATCTATCTATCTATCTATCTGTCTGTCTGTCTGTCTAGCTATAATCTGAGCCTATCTATCTATCTATCTATCTATCTATCAAACTTTAAACTTTTAAAACTATGCTGAACTTCAAACTAATTCAGACTGAAAACCGTCAAACTTAAAACTTCCCAAACTTTTCAAACTTAAACTTTTTAAACTTCTTAAACTTTTTTAAACTTTTCAAACTTTTTTAAACTTTTCAAGCTTTTTAAAACTTTCTGGTCCGGCTTTCTCAAGCCAACTTAAAGTTTGTCTCGACAAACTTTTTTATCTAGTTATTAGTGGTGCTTGCCAAAGGCAAGGCATCACTATTGTTATCTTGCATACTTATTATTCTTCTTATTCTTCTTCTTCTTATTCTTATTCTTCTTCTGGACAAAACTTCGGCGCGCTACTCCTCCTGCACCGTTTGTCACAGACCCATGAATGAGGTGTCATATCGACCGGCTCATTGAGGAGAGGTGTGCTATATCTTTTCTAAGCGATCGGACCTACGATGTTCGCACAGCGGACGAAAAAGCGGGCAAAAAAGTCCCATTGACTTACAATGGCGGAATGTTCATGAATTTGAATCTCAACTGTCATTTTCTCACACACACACACACACACACACACACACACACACACACACACACACACACACAGGCCCTTAGGAACCCCTTCTCTCTCTCTCTCTCTGTAACTCACACACACTCATTTGACTCATCTTTTAAGTAACCAATAAGTAATGACCTATGATCTTCATAGCCACACCCTAGCAACCACTTACAGCACCCTAGCAACCACCCCATAGACCTCCATTTAAACAGATCAAAAGGGATATCTTTGGATAGAAATGTCATTTGCTCTTTTGATTCAGAGCAAACAGGACTTCCATCATGCTACACATGCTAGCAGTGAATAGCTACATGCTAATAATGATTAGCTAAGTGCTAAAACATGCCAAATATCCCAACACACACACACACACACACTGGCATATGTGGTTTACGGGGACTCTCCATAGGTGTAATGGTTTTTATACTGTACAAACTGTATGTGCTATTGCCCTACACCAACCCTACACCTAAACCTATCCCTTACAGGAAACTTTCTGCATTTTTAGATTTTCAAAAAAACATCATTTAGTATGTTTTTAAGCCTTTTGGTTTACGGGGACATAGGCAGTGTCCTCATAAACCACCTTCACGTTGTAGTACCCATGTAATTATACACATTTGTGTCCTTATAAACCATATATACCAGTTCACACACACACACACACACACAGACACACACACACACACACACACACTCACACACACAGGGCCTAAGGAATCATCTCTTTTTCTCTCTGTTTCTCTCTCTCATGGCATAAAATTTCTTAGCCAAATTCCAAATTCTGCAACATTACATGTTTATAATCTGCCTTGTTCTTCTGATGACAAGCTTCCACTTTACTTTCACATTGTGTTCCGTACATAAACAGATAAACGTTTGTACATGATTGTACAGCCAATGGAATCACACTTTCACTATGGACCTTGTTCACAGACTATTGTGATGAGGCAAATCTGTAATATTCAGGGTTTGTACAAGGTGCTTAAAGTGCTTGAAGTACTTGAATTTGACGTTTTGAAATTTAAGTCCTGGAAAACCCTTGAAAACAGCTATATTTATGAAAAAGTATTTGAAAAATACTTGAAATTTTAAAAGGCAGTATATATGAAATTATTGTTCATTTTTGGTTTCGATAAAAACAATCTTCATGCAAAATTAACAATGCAGTGCATGTTAAATAAATACAGAGCCATTTCACCTGGCTTTTGGGAGCGCATAAGATCTCGCGATACTTCTTGAGGTGAAAAGCGGTCTCGCGTTATCAGCATAAAGTTGAGTTTGTGGTAAAACCTTTGATAGTGCTTGCATTATATTATTCAGTCTTTTATTGCGTGTGCTGTTTGTTTGGGTTTCATTTGAGAACACACATAAACTCTGACGCGCTTTGTGTTGCGCTGTTATCATTTACAAGCTTGGAGCGCATCTCCATCTCAGCAGCTCGGTCCACAAACTCTTCCTCTGCATATGCTGAGTTTAGGATGCTTAACATTCATCTGGGGAAAAAAAAGTGTGTGTGTGTGTGTGTGTGTGTGTGTGTTATCTCACATGGTGTCTACAGTGTCCGAGTTTTGCCACGGCAAGCACCACTCACATTTTCTTCAGGAAATGTACATTCTAGTTAAGTTGGCTTGAGAAAGCCAACTTACTGAAATCCTATTTAAACTTCTTATTATTATTATTAAGTTGGCTTGAGAAAGCCAACTTACTGAAATCCTATTTAAACTTCTTATTATTAAGTTGGCTTGAGAAAGCCAACTTACTGAAATCCTATTTAAACTTCTTATTATTATTATTATTATTCTTCTGAGACTAAATTATCAACTCTAACTCCTCCTAGAGCTTTAACTCTACAGACTCCAAACTCAGCCCAGATCTTCAGACTGATCTGAAGTTAGTTGCTATATCTTTTCTAACTGATCGGACTTACGGTTTTCATAAAAATGAAGATTAAAAATCATAAAAATCCCATAGACTTACATTGACGGAATGTTCAGATGGGCCAAGACAATTCAAACTCCAACTGTCAAAAATTCAAATCTAAACACACTGAAGCCCATTAGACTCAATCAGACTGCCCTTCTATGTACTATTTCTAACCCATTCAAACTCATTCAAACTCATCTATCTAATATTTCTAATCTATTTATCTGTCTATCTATCTATCTGTCTGTCTGTTTGTCTGTCTATAATCTGAGCCTATCTATCTATCTATCTATCTATCTATCTATCTATCTATCTATCTATCTATCTATCTATCTACGATCTATTTCTATCTATCTATCTATCTATCTATCTATCTATCTATCTATCTATCTATTATCTGACTCTATCTATCTATCTATCTATCTACCTATCATCTGACTCTATCTATCTATGTATCTATGTATCTATCTATCTACGATCTATTTCTATCTATCTATCTATCTGTCTATCTATCTATCTATCTATCTATCTATCTATCTATTTATCTATCTATCTATCTGCTAGCAACATGCTAGTAAATTGCTAATCATGATAATAACATGCTAATCATGCTAGAAAATGCTATTAACATGCTAGTAACTTGCTAGTCATGCTAACAACATGCTAGTAACATGCTAATCATGCCAGAAATGTGCTAGCAACATGCTAGTAACTTGCTAATCATGTTAACAACATGCTAATCATCCTAGAAACATGCTAACAACAAGCTAATCATCCTAGAAACATGCTAGTAACTCGCTAATCATGCTAGAAATATGCTAGCAACATGCTAGTAACATGCTAATCATGCTGGTAACATGATAGTAACTTGCTAATCATGTTAAAAACATGCTACTAACACCCTAGCAACCACACAGGATACCGTAGCAACCACAGGGCAACACCTTAGCAACCACACCAAGAATCCTAGTAACCGAATAGCAACACCCTAGCAACCGCCGCGGGTTCTGTAGCAACCGCATAGAAACACCTTAGCAACCAACCCGGGTACCCTAGCAACCGCATAGCAACCACCCAGTGTACCCTAGCAACCACATAGCAACACCCTAGCAACCACCCCAGATACCTTAGCAACCACATAGCAACACCCTAGCAACCAGCCCAAGTACCCTAGCAACCGCATAGCAACACCTTAGCAATCACCCTGGGCACCCTAGCAACCGCATAGCAACACCTTAGCAACCACCCAGAGTACCCTAGCAACCGCATAGCAACACCTTAGCAACCACCCTGGGTACCTTAGCAACCGCATAGCAACACCTCAGCAACCACCCAGAGTACCCTAGCAACCGCATAGCAACACCTCAGCAACCACCCAGAGTACCCTAGCAACCGCATAGCAACACCTTAGCAACCATCCTGAGTACCCTAGCAACCGCATAGAAACACCTTAGCAACCACCCTGGGTACCCTAGCAACCGCATAGCAACACCCTAGCAACCACCCCGGGTACCCTAGCAACTACTTAGTAACCACCCTGAGTACCCTAGCAACCACATAGAAAGACCTTAGCAACCACTCCGGGTACCCTAGCAACCGCATAGCAACACCTTAGCAACCACCCTGGGTACCATAGCAACCACATAGCAACACCTTAGCAACCACCCTGAGTAACATAGCAACCGCATAGCAACACCTTAGCAACCGCCTTAGCAACCACCAGAGCTAGCCTAGCAACCATCATAGCAACCACTGTAAGTACCCTAGCAACCACTCTGAGGTCCTTAGAATCTATCTATCTATCTATCTATCTATCTATCTATCTATCTATCTATCTATCTATCTATTATCTGACTCTATCTATCTATCTATCTATTATCTGACTCTATCTATCTATCTATCTATCTATCTATCTATCTATCTATCTATCTATCTATCTATCTATCTATATATCTATCTATTATCTGACTCTATCTATCTATCTATCTATCTATCTATCTATCTATCTATCTATCTATCTATCTATTATCTGACTCTATCTATCTATCTATCTATCTATCTATCTATCTATCTATCTATAATCTTAGCAGATCTATCTATATATCTATCTATCTATCTATCATCTGACTAATTCTATCTATCTATCTATCTATCTATCTATCTATAAAACTTTAAGCTTTTAAAACTACATTAAATTTCAAACTAATTCAGACTGAAAACCGTCAAATTTAAAACTTCTCAAACTTTTCAAACTTAAACTTTTTAAACTTCTCAAACTTTTTTAAACTTTTCCAACTTTTTCAAACTTTCTGGTCCGGCTTTCTCAAGCCAACTTAAAGTTTGTCTCGACAAACTTTTTTATCTAGTTATTATTATTATTCTTCTGAGACTAAAATTATCAACTCTAACTCCTCCTAGAGCTTTAACTCTACATACTCCAAACTCAGCCCAGATCTTCAGACTGATCTGAAGTTAGTTGCTATATCTTTTCTAACTGATCGGACTTACGGTTTTCATAAAAATGAAGATTAAAAATCATAAAAATCCCATAGACTTACATTGACGGAATGTTCAGATGGGCCAAGACAATTCAAACTCCAACTGTCAAAAATTCAAATCTAAACACACTGAAGCCCATTAGACTCAATCAGACTGCCCTTCTATGTACTATTTCTAACCCATTCAAACTCATTCAAACTCATCTATCTAATATTTCTTATCTATCTATCTATCTATCTATCTATCTATCTATCTATCTATGTACAATCTGACTATTTCTTTCTATTTATCTATCTATCTACCTATCTATCTATCTGATTATTTCTATCTATCTATCTATCTATCTATCTATCTATCTATCTATCTATCTATCTGATTATTTCTATCTATCTATCTATCTATCTATCTATCTATCTGATTATTTCTATCTATTTATCTATCTATCTATCTACAATCTGACTATTTCTATCTATCTATCTATCTATCTATCTATCTATCTATCTATCTATCTGCTAGCAACATGCTAGTAACTTGCTAATCATGATAGTAACATGCTAATCATGCTAGAAAAATGCTAGTAACATGCGAGTAACTTGCAAGTCATGCTAACAACATGCTAGTACCTTGCTAATCATGCTAGCAAACATCCTAGTCACTTGCTAATCATGCTAACAACATGCTAGTCACTTGCTAATCATGCTAGTAACATGCTAGTCACTTGCTAGTCATGCTAGCAAACATGCTAGTCACTTGCTAGTCATGCTAACAAGATGCTAGTCACTTGCTAGTCATGCTAGCAAATTGTTAGAAACATGCTAGCAACATACTAGCAACTTGCTAATCATGCTAACAACATGCTTGTAACATGCTAATCATGCCAGAAATGTACTAGCAACATGCTAGTAACTTGCTAATCATGTTATCTACATGCTAATCATCCTAGAAACATGCTAACAACATGCTAATCATCCTAGAAACATGCTAGTAACTCGCTAATCATGCTAGAAATATGCTAGCAACATGCTAGTAACATGCTAATCATGCTGGTAACATGCTAGTAATTTGCTAATCATGTTAAAAACATGCTACTAACACCCAAGCAACCACACGGGGGACCGTAGCAACCACAGGGCAACACCTTAGCAACCACACCAAGAATCCTAGTAACCGAATAGCAACACCCTAGCAACCGCCGCGGGTTCTGTAGCAACCGCATAGCAACACCTTAGCAACCAACCCGGGTACCCTAGCAACCGCATAGCAACCACCCAGTGTACCCTAGCAACCACATAGCAACACCCTAGCAACCACCCCAGATACCTTAGCAACCACATAGCAAGACCCTAGCAACCAGCCCAAGTACCCTAGCAACCGCATAGCAACACCTTAGCAATCACCCTGGATACCTTAGCAACTGCATAGCAACACCTCAGCAACCACCCAGAGTACCCTAGCAACCGCATAGCAACACCTTAGCAACCACCCTGAGTACCCTAGCAACTGCATAGAAACAACTTAGCAACCACCCTGGGTACCCTAGCATACGCATAGCAACACCCTAGCAACCACCCCGGGTACCCTAGCAACAACTTAGTAACCACCCTGAGTACCCTAGCAACCACATAGAAACACCTTAGCAACCACTCCGGGTACCCTAGCAACCGCATAGCAACACCTTAGCAACCACCCTGGGTACCATAGCAACACCCTAGCAACCGCTAAGCAATACCCTAGCAACCACCCTGGACACCCTAGCAACCACATAGCAACACCTTAGCAACCACCCTGAGTAACATAGCAACCGCATAGCAACACCTTAGCAACCGCCTTAGCAACCACCAGAGCTAGCCTAGCAACCATCATAGCAACCACTCTAAGTACCCTAGCAACCACTCTGAGGTCCTTAGAATCTATCTATCTATCTATCTATCTATCTATCTATCTATCTATTATCTGACTCTATCTATCTATCTATCTATCTATCTATTTTCTGACTCTATCTATCTATTTATCTATCTCTCTGTCTGTCTATCTGTCTGTCCATCTGTCTATAATCTGAGCCTATCTATCTATCTATCTATCTATCTATTATCTGACTCTATCTATCTATCTATCTATCTATATATCTATCTATTATCTGACTCTATCTATCTATCTATCTATCTATCTATCTATCTATCTATCTATCTATCTATCTTTAATCTGAGCCTATCTATCTATCTATCTATCTATCTATCTATCTATCTATCTATCTATCTATCTATCTATCTATTATCTGACTCTATCTATCTATCTATCTATCTATCTATCTATCTATCTATCTATCTATCTATCTATCTATCTATCTATCTATAAATCTATATATCTATATATCTATCTATTATCTGACTCTCTATCTATCTATCTATCTATCTATCTATCTATCTATCTATCTATCTCTATCATCTGAGTCTATCTATCTATCTATCTATCTATCTATCTATCTATCTATCTATCTATCTATCTATCTATTATCTGACTCTATCTATCTATCTATCTATCTATCTATCTATCTATCTATCTATAATCTGAGCATATCTATCTATCTATCTATCTATCTATCTATCTATCTATCTATCTATCTATCTATCTATCTATCAAACTTAAAACTTCCCAAACTTTTCAAACTTAAACTTTTTAAACTTCTTAAACTTTTTTAAACTTTTCAAACTTTTTTAAACTTTCTGGTCCGGCTTTCTCAAGCCAACTTAAAGTTTGTCTCGACAAACTTTTTTATCTAGTTATTATTATTATTCTTCTGAGACTAAATTATCAACTCTAACTCCTCCTAGAGCTTTAACTCTACAGACTCCAAACTCAGCCCAGATCTTCAGACTGATCTGAAGTTAGTTGCTATATCTTTTCTAACTGATCGGACTTACGGTTTTCATAAAAATGAAGATTAAAAATCATAAAAATCCCATAGACTTACATTGACGGAATGTTCAGATGGGCCAAGACAATTCAAACTCCAACTGTCAAAAATTCAAATCTAAACACACTGAAGCCCATTAGACTCAATCAGACTGCCCTTCTATGTACTATTTCT
>CM077224.1:19990538-20005538 GCA_039654775.1 Spinibarbus caldwelli | reverse complement strand
ACTTGCTAGTCATGCTAAAAACATGCTAGTCATGCTAACAACATGCTAGTAACTTGCTGATCATGATAGTAACATGCTAATCATCCTAGAAAAATGCTAGTAACATGCGAGTAACTTGCTAGTCATGCTAACAACATGCTAGTAACTTGCTAATCATGCTAGCAAACATGCTAGTCACTTGCTAGTCATGCTAACAACATGTTAGTCACTTGCTAATCATGCTAGTAACATGCTAGTCACTTGCTAGTCATGCTAGCAAACATGCTAGTCACTTGCTAGCCATGCTAAAAACATGCTAGTCATGCTAAAAACATGCTAGTCACTTGCTAGTCATGCTAGCAAATTGTTAGAAACATGCTAGCAACATACTAGCAACTTGCTAATCATGCTAACAACATGCTCGTAACATGCTAATCATGCCAGAAATGTACTAGCAACATGCTAGTAACTTGCTAATCATGTTATCTACATGCTAATCATCCTAGAAACATCCTAACAACATGCTAATCATCCTAGAAACATGCTAGTAGATTGCTAATCATGCTAGAAATGTGCTAGCAATATGCTACTAAGATGCTATTCATGCTTGTAACATGCTAGTAACTTGCTAATCATGTTAACAACATGCTAGTAACAACCTAGCAACCACATGGGGTACCGTACCAACTGCTTAGCAACACCTTAACAACCGCCCCGGGTACCATAGCAACCGCATAGCAACACCTTAGCAACCACCCCAGGTACCCTAGCAACCGCATAGCAACAGCTTAGCAAGCACTCAGAGTACCCTAGCAACTCCCTAGCAACCATTCCAAGAACCCTAGCAACCCCGGAGCAACAACCTAGCAACCACCTTGGACACCCTAGCAACCGCATAGCAACACCTTAGCAACCACCCTGAGTACCATAGCAACTGCATAGCAACACCCTAGCAACCGTCCTAGGTACCCTAGCAACCGCACCAGATACCCTAGAAACCATATAGCAAAACCCTAGCAACCTCCCAGAGTACTCTAGAAACCACATAGCAAAACCCTAGCAACCACTCTGGACACCCTAGCAACCGCATAGCAACACTTTAGCAACCACCCTGAGTACCATAGCAACCGCATAGTAACACCTTAGCAACCACCCTGAGTACCATAGCAACCGCATAGCAGCACCCTAACAACCGTCCTAGATACACTAGCAACCGCATAACATTACCCTAGCAACCGCCCCAGGTACCCTAGCAACCGCATAGCAACACCCTAGCAACCGACCTGGGTACCTTAGCAACCGCATAGCTACACCCTAGCAACCACCCCAAGTACCCTAGCAACTGCATAGCAACACCCTAGCAACAATCCAGAGCACCTTAGCAACCGCATAGCTATATCCTAACAACCACCCCAAGTACCCTAGCAACCACATAGCAACACCCTAGCAACAATCAGGAACACCTTAGCTACCACATAGCAACATCCTAGCAACCACCTAGAATACCCTAGCAACCACTCTGAGGTCCTTAGTTGGCCTCAGCTCTATCTATCTTAGCATCTATATATCTTAGCAGATCTATCTATCTATCTATCTATCTATCTATCATCTGACTAATTCTATCTATCTATCTATCTATCTATCTATCTATCTATCTATCTATCTATCTATCACTGACAGACTGCATTGCCTTCAAAACATCTAAAATTTAAGCTTTTAAAGCTACTTTAAACTTTAAACTGTTTCAGACTGAAACTTAAAACTTTTTTAAACTTCTTAAACTTTTTGAAATTTTTAAACTTTTCAAACTTTTTAAAACTTTCTGGTCCAGCTTTCTCAAGCCAACTTAAAGTTTGTCTCGACAAACTTTTTTATCTAGTTATTATTATTCTTCTGAGACTAAATTATCAACTCTAACTCCTCCTAGAGCTTTAACTCTACAGACTCCAAACTCAGCCCAGATGTTCAGACTGATCTGAAGTTAGTTGCTATATCTTTTCTAACTGATCCGACTTACGGTTTTCATAAAAATGAAGATTAAAAATCATAAAAATCCCATAGACTTACATTGATGGAATGTTCAGATGGGCCAAGACAATTCAAACTCCAACTGTCAAAAATTCAAATCTAAACACACTGAAGCCAATTAGACTCAATCAGACTGCCCTTCTATGTACTATTTCTAACCCATTCAAACTCATTCAAACTCATCTATCTAATATTTCTAATCTATCTATCTATCTATCTATGTACAATCTGACTATATCTATCTATCTATCTATCTATCTATCTATCTATCTATCTATCTATCTATCTATCTATCATCTGACTCTATCTATCTATCTATATCATCTGACTCTATTTATCTATCTATCTATCTATCTATCTATCTATCTATCTATCTATCTATCTATCTGATTATTTCTATCTATCTATCTATCTGATTATTTCTATCTATCTATCTATCTATCTATCTATCTATCTATCTATCTATCTATCTATCTATCTATCTACAATCTGACTATTTCTATCTATCTATCTATCTATCTATCTATCTATCTATCTACAATCTGACTATATACATCTATCTATCTATCTGCTAGCAACATGCTAGTAACTTGCTAATCATGATAGTAACATGCTAATCATGCTAGAAAAATGCTAGTAACATGCGAGTAACTTGCTAGTCATGCTAACAACATGCTAGTCATCCTAAAACATGCTAGTAACCTGCAAATCATGCTAGCAAACATGCTAGTCACTTGCTAGTCATGCTAACAACGTGCTAGTCACTTGCTAATCATGCTAGTAACATGCTAGTCACTTGCTAGTCATGCTAGCAAACATGCTAGTCACTTGCTAGTCATGCTAAAAACATGCTAGTCATGCTAAAAACATGCTAGTCACTTGCTAGTCATGCTAGCAAATTGTTAGAAACATGCTAGCAACATACTAGCAACTTGCTAATCATGTTAACAACATGCTAGTAACAACCTAGCAACCACACGGGGTACCGTACCAACCGCTTAGCAACACCTTAACAACCGCCCCGGGTACAGTAGCAACCGCATAGCAACACCTTAGCAACCACCCCAGGTACCCTAGCAACCGCATAGCAACAGCTTAGCAAGCACTCAGATTACCCTAGCAACTCCCTAGCAACCATCCCAAGAACCCTAGCAACCCCAGAGCAACAACCTAGCAACCACCTTGGACACCCTAGCAACTGCAGAGCAACACCTTAGCAACCACCCTGAGTACCATAGCAACTGCATAGCAACACCCTAGCAACCGTCCTACGTACCCTAGCAACCGCACCAGATACCCTAGCAACCGTATAGCAAAACCCTAGCAACCTCCCAGAGTACTCTAGAAACCACATAGCAAAACCCTAGCAACCACCCTGGACACCCTAGCAACCGCATAGAAACACCTTAGCAACCATCCTGAGTACCATAGCAACCGCATAGTAACACCTTAGCAACCACCCTGAGTACCATAGCAACCGCATAGCAACACCCTAGCAACCGTCCTAGATACCCTAGTGACCGCATAACATTACCCTAGCAACCGCCCCAGGTACCCTAGCAACCGCATAGCAACACCCTAGCAACTGACCTGGGTTCCTTAGTAACCGCATAGCTACACCCTAGCAACCACCCCAAGTACCCTAGCAACCGCATAGCAACACCCTAGCAACATCCCAGAGCACCTTAGCAACCGCATAGCTATACCCTAGCAACCACCCCAAGTACCCTAGCAACCACATAGCAACACCCTAGCAACAGTCAGGAGCACCTTAGCTACCACATAGCAACATCCTAGCAACCACCTAGAATACCCTAGCAACCACTCTGAGGTCCTTAGTTGGCCTCAGATCTATCTATCTTAGCATTTATATATCTTAGCAGATCTATCTATCTATCTATCTGTCTATCTATCTATCTAGCTATTATCTGACTCTATCTATCTATCTATCTATCTATCTATCTATCTATCTATCTATCTATCTATCTATCTATCTATCTATTATCTGACTCTATCTATCTATCTATCTATCTATTATCTGACTCTATCTATCTATCTGTCTATCTATCTATCTATCAAACTTTAAACTTTTAAAACTACGTTAAACTTCAAACTAATTCGGACTGAAAACCATCAAACTTAAAACTTCCCAAACTTTTCAAACTTAAACTTTTTAAACTTCTTAAACTTTTTTAAACTTTTAAAACTTTTTAAACTTTTCAAACTTTTTTAAACTTTCTGGTCCGGCTTTCTCAAGCCAACTTAAAGTTTGTCTCGACAAACTTTTTTATCTAGTTATTATTATTCTTCTGAGACTAAAATTATCAACTCTAACTCCTCCTAGAGCTTTAACTCTACAGACTCCAAACTCAGCCCAGATCTTCAGACTGATCTGAAGTTAGTTGCTATATCTTTTCTAACTGATCAGACTTACGGTTTTCATAAAAATGAAGATTAAAAATCATAAAAATCCCATAGACTTACATTGACGGAATGTTCAGATGGGCCAAGACTATTCAAACTCCAACTGTCAAAAATTCAAATCTAAACACACTGAAGCCCATTAGACTCAATCAGACTGCCCTTCTATGTACTATTTCTAACCCATTCAAACTCATTCAAACTCATCTATCTAATATTTCCAATCTATCTATATCTATCTATCTATCTATCAATCTATCTATCTATCTATCTATCTATCTATCTACAATCTGACTAAATCTATCTATCTATCTATCTATCTATCTATCTATCTATCTATCTATCATTGACTCTATCTATCTATCTATCTATCTATCTATCTATCTATCTATCACCTGACTATATCTATCTATCTATCTATCTATCTATCTATCTATCTATCTATCTATCTATCTATCATTGACTCTATCTATCTATCTATCTATCTATCTATCTATCTATCTATCTATCTATCTATCTATCTATCATTGACTCTATCTATCTATCTATCTATCTATCTATCTATCTATCTATCTATCTATCTATCTATCTATCATCTGACTCTATCTATCTATCTATCTATCTATCTATCTATCTATCTATCTATCTATCATCTGACTCTATCTATCTATCTATCTATCTATCTATCTATCTATCTATCTATCTATCATTGACTATCTATCTATCTATCTATCTATCTATCTATCTATCTATCTATCTATCTATCTATCATCTGACTCTATCTATCAATCTATCTATCTGTCTATCTATCCTAGTGACATGCTAATTATGCTAGAAACATTAACAACATGCTGGTAGAATGCTAATCATGCTAGCAACATGCTAGTTACTTGCTAATGATGCTAAAAACATGCTAGCAACATGCTAGTAACTTGCTAATCATGCTAGAAACAAGCTAACGACATGCTAGTAACTTGTTAATCATGCTACCAACATGCTAGTAACTTGTTAATCATGCTAGAAACATGCTAGCGACATGCTAGTAACTTGCTAATCATGCTAGAAACATGCTACCGACATGCTAGTAACTTGCTAATCATGCTAGCAACATGCTAGTTACTTGCTAATGATGCTAAAAACATGCTAGCAACATGCTAGTAACCTGTTAATCATGCTAGAAATAAGCTAGCGACATGCTAGTAACTTGCTAATCATGCTAAAATCATGCTAGCAACATGCTAGTAACTTGTTAATCATGCTAGAAACATGCTAGCGACATGCTAGTAACTTGCTAATCATGCTAGAAACATGCTACTGACATGCTAGTAACTTGTTAATCATGCTAGCAACATGCTAGTCACTTGCTAGTCTTGCTAGCAAAATGCTAGTAACATGCTAATTATGCTAAAACATGCTAGAAACATGCTAGTCACTTGTTAATCTTGCTAGCAAAAAAAAAACATGCTAATCACTTGCTAATCATGCTAGCGACATGCTAGTCATTTGCTAACTTCATAGCAACACTCTAGCAACTATCGAAACCAACCTAGCAACCACCCTGATTAACCTAGCAACCACATAGCAACACCTTAGCAACCGCCTTAGCAACCACCAGAGCTAGCCTAGCAACCATCATAGCAACCACTCTAAGTACCCTAGCAACCACTCTGAGGTCCTTAGAATCATCTATCTATCTATCTATCTATCTATCTGTCTATCTATCTATCTATCTATCTATCTATCTGTCTATCTGTCTGTCTGTCTGTCTATCTATAATCTGAGCCTATCTATCTATCTATCTATCTATCTATCTATCTATCTATCTATCTATCTATCTATCTATCTATCTATCTATCTGTCTGTCTGTCTGTCTGTCTGTCTGTCTATCTATAATCTGAGCCTATCTATCTATCTATCTATCTATCTATCTATCTATCTATCTATCTATCTATCTATCTATCTATCTATCTATCTATCTATCTATCTATCTATCTATCTATCTATCTATCAAACTTTAAACTTTTAAAACTACGCTAAACTTCAAACTAATTCAGACTGAAAACCGTCAAACTTAAAACTTCCCAAACTTTTCAAACTTAAACTTTTTAAACTTCTTAAACTTTTTTTTAACTTTTCAAACTTTTTTAAACTTTTCAAACTTTTTAAAACTTTCTGGTCCGGCTTTCTCAAGCCAACTTAAAGTTTGTCTTGACAAACTTTTTTATCTAGTTAAGTTGGCTTGAGAAAGCCAACTTACTGAAATGCTATTTAAACTTCTTATTATTATTATTCTTCTGAGACTAAATTATCAACTCTAACTCCTCCTAGAGCTTTAACTCTACAGACTCCAAACTCAGCCCAGATCTTCAGACTGATCTGAAGTTAGTTGCTATATCTTTTCTAACTGATCGGACTTACGGTTTTCATAAAAATGAAGATTAAAAATCATAAAAATCCCATAGACTTACATTGACGGAATGTTCAGATGGGCCAAGACTATTCAAACTCCAACTGTCAAAAATTCAAATCTAAACACACTAAAGCCCATTAGACTCAATCAGACTGCCCTTCTATGTACTATTTCTAACCCATTCAAACTCATTCAAACTCATTCAAACTCATCTAATATTTCCAATCTATCTATCTATCTATCTATCTATCTATCTATCTATCTATCTATCTATCTATCTATCTATCTATCTATCTATCTATCATTGACTCTATCTATCTATCTATCTATCTATCTATCTATCTATCTATCTATCTATCTATCTATCTATCTATCATTGACTCTATCTATCTATCATTGACTCTATCTGAGATCTATCACACACACACACACACACACACACACACACACACACACACAAACAAACAAACAAACATACCTTCCCTATTTAACACATACACAAACACACGCACAAAAGAAATAGACAGAAAATGTGAAGCTTTAATATATACACTGCATTTATTCGCATTTGTATTAGCATTATTTCTTAACCCTCATAAGACCTGTTTTTCCTGTTTACACCTGTGTCCTTTGGGGTCAATTTGACCCCAAAATTGAAAGAGTAATTGTAAAACATTTATAAATTTTTAATCATACAAATAATATATCATTTTTTTTTTTTTTGTTTACTTCTCATCTATACATTAATGCTGTGTTTTGGGAGAAATGAAGTACTTTTGTACCTGTTTACCACAAAAATCCTCAACTACACCATTAGCTTGCATGTGAAATATTACATTTTTATGAATAAATCTCTTAAATGATCTAAATTTAATTTAAATTGTTTCTGGAGATTGATCTAGGTGTTAGGTGTACAATTCTGCCATCTGGTGGTTAGAGAAAAACTTGTAGAAATCAGTTTTTGAAAGAATAGTGTAATGACCATATATATCCAGCAGAGGCCCATAGAGAGCCATTCATTTATAAATTTGAGGGAAGAGGTAAAGACTAATGATTTGATATCATATTTATATTTTTAAATTTATCTTTTATATTTATTTCATATGTATGAAAATGTATGGCTATACATATGTTTGGATTAAAATCCAGTATAATTTTATTTATTTATTTTATTTTATTTTTTTACATATATATATATATTTTTTTAAATGTTTTTATATATATATCTGAAAGCCTTGAGATATATCTGAAAGCTAAATGAAGCCTGAAGTTGGTGTAGTTTTGAAGATTTCACTGTTTGAGCTCTGTTGAGAATCTCCATAGGGTTCAATAGGCCCATCTAGTGGCTGAAAATATAAATGCAATTTTTTGTCATTTTTCCCAGCCAGATGGCCTCAGAGACACTCAGTGACCCAGTTCCTGCTGGATAAAGTAGAAATTGTGTCTTTGTTTTTTTTTTTTGTTTGTTTTTTTTTTTTTTTTTGGTGAAATTATGTATGTAAATATGCTAATTTACATAAAAAATTCAGAATTTAAGGAAAATAAAATAAAATAAATCACCAAAAATAATAACAAAACCTACTTTTTTTTTTTTTTAAATAGATAAAAAAAGAATTTCAGGACTGAAAAAAAATTAACGTTGAATGCCTTCGGGTCATTTGGACCCATGAGGGACACTTTTGTTATAGGTTCGGGAGGGACTGATGAGGGTTTAAACATGCCAAACTAACAAATTTTATTTATTTATTTATTTATTTATTTATTTATTATTTTTTATTTAGCCATTTTAGTTGTTTTATCTATATATATCTATCTATATATATATATATATATATATATATATATATATATATATATATATGTATGTATGTATGTATATGTAAGGGATAATCAACGATAATAATAAGGGATAATATCTCTCTGTCTGTCTATCTATCTATCTATCTATCTATCTATCTATCTATCTATCTTTAAACTTTTAAAACTACGCTAAACTTCAAACTAATTCAGACTGAAAACCGTCAAACTTGAAACTTCCCAAACTTTTCAAACTTAAACTTTTTAAACTTCTTAAACTTTTTTTAACTTTTCAAACTTTTTTAAACTTTTCAAACTTTTTAAAACTTTCTGGTCCGGCTTTCTCAAGCCAACTTAAAGTTTGTCTCGACAAACTTTTTTATCTAGTTATTATTATTATTCTTCTGAGACTAAATTATCAACTCTAACTCCTCCTAGAGCTTTAACTCTACAGACTCCAAACTCAGCCCAGATCTTCAGACTGATCTGAAGTTAGTTGCTATATCCCATAGACTTACATTGACGGAATGTTCAGATGGGCCAAGACTATTCAAACTCCAACTGTCAAAAATTCAAATCTAAACACACTGAAGCCCATTAGACTCAATCAGACTGCCCTTCTATGTACTATATCTAACCCATTCAAACTCATTCAAACTCATCTAATATTTCTTATCTATCTATCTATCTATCTATCTATCTATCTATCTATAATCTGATTCTATCTATCATCTGACTCTATCATCCGACTCTATCTATCTATCTATCTATCTATCTATCTATCTATCTATCTATCACCTGACTATATCTATCTATCTATCTATCTATCTATCTATCTATCTATCTATCTATCTATCTACCTATCTATCTATCTATCTATTATCTGACTATTTCTATGTATCTATCTATCTATCTATCTATCTATCTATCTATCTATCTATCATTATTATTTAGCCATTTTAGTTGTTTTATCTATATATATCTATCTATATATATATATATATATATATATATATATATATATATATATATATATGTATGTATGTATGTATATGTAAGGGATAATCAACGATAATAATAAGGGATAATATCTCTCTGTCTGTCTATCTATCTATCTATCTATCTATCTATCTATCTATCTATCTTTAAACTTTTAAAACTACGCTAAACTTCAAACTAATTCAGACTGAAAACCGTCAAACTTGAAACTTCCCAAACTTTTCAAACTTAAACTTTTTAAACTTCTTAAACTTTTTTTAACTTTTCAAACTTTTTTAAACTTTTCAAACTTTTTAAAACTTTCTGGTCCGGCTTTCTCAAGCCAACTTAAAGTTTGTCTCGACAAACTTTTTTATCTAGTTATTATTATTATTCTTCTGAGACTAAATTATCAACTCTAACTCCTCCTAGAGCTTTAACTCTACAGACTCCAAACTCAGCCCAGATCTTCAGACTGATCTGAAGTTAGTTGCTATATCTTTTCTAACTGATCGGACTTACGGTTTTCATAAAAATGAAGATTAAAAATCATAAAAATCCCATAGACTTACATTGACGGAATGTTCAGATGGGCCAAGACAATTCAAACTCCAACTGTCAAAAATTCAAATCTAAACACACTGAAGACCATTAGACTCAATCAGACTGCCCTTCTATGTACTATTTCTAACCCATTCAAATTCATTCAAACTCATCTAATATTTCCTATCTATCTATCTATCTATCTATCTATCTATCTATCTATCTATCTATCTATCTATCTATCTATCTATCTACAATTTGACTATATCTATCTATCTATCTATCTATCTATCTATCATTTCTATCTATCTATCTATCTACAATCTGACTATGTATCTATCTATCTATCTATCTATCTATCTATCTATCTATCTATCTATCTATCTATCATCTGACTCTCTCTATCTATCTATCTATCTATCTATCTATCTATCTATCTATCTATCTATCTATCTATCATCTGACTCTATCTATCTATCTATCTATCTATCTATCTATCTATCTATCTATCTATCTATCTATCTATCTATCTATCTATCTTTCATCTGACTCTATCTATCTATCTATCTATCTATCTATCTATCTATCTATCTATCTATCTATCTATCATCTGACTCTATCTATCTATCTATCTATCTATCTATCTATCTATCTATCTATCTATCTATCTATCTATCTACAATCTGACTATATCTATCTATCTATCTATCTATCTATCTATCTATCTATCTATCTATCTATCTATCTACAATCTGACTATATCTATCTATCTATCTATCTATCTATCTATCTGTCTGTCTATCTGTCTGTCTGTCTGTCTGTCTGTCTCTCTATCTATCTATCTATCTATCTATCTATCTATCTATCTATCTATCTATCTATCTATCTATCTATCTATCTATCTATCTATCATCTGAGTCTATCTCTCTATCTATCTATCTATCTATCTATCTATCTATCTATCTATCTATCTATCTATCTATCTATCTATCTGTCTGTCTGTCTGTCTGTCTATAATCTGAGCCTATCTATCTATCTATCTATCTATCTATCTATCTATCTATCTATCTATCTATCTATCTATCTATCTATCTATCTATCTTTAAACTATTAAAACTATGTTAAACTTCAAACTAATTCAGACTGAAAACCGTCAAACTTAAAACTTCCCAAACTTTTCAAAATTAAACTTTTTAAACTTCTTAAACTTTTTTAAACTTTTCAAACTTTTTCAAACTTTCTGGTCCGGCTTTCTCAAGCCAACTTAAGGTTTGTCTCGACAAACTTTTTTATCTAGTTATTAGTGGTGCTTGCCAAAGGCAAGGCATCACTATTGTTATCTTGCATACTTATTAAGTTGGCTTGAGAAAGCCAACTTACTGAAATCCTATTTAAACTTATTATTATTATTATTATTATTCTTCTGAGACTAAATTTCTGACTGCTACTCCTCCTAGAGCTTTAACTCTACAAACTCCAAACTCAGCCCAGATCTTCAGACTGATCTCACCGGGTGTGCTATATCTTTTCTAACTGATCAGACTTACGGTTTTCATAAAAATGAAGATTAAAAATCATAAAAATCCCATAGACTTACATTGACGGAATGTTCAGATGGGCCAAGACTATTCAAACTCCAACTGTCAAAAATTCAAATCTAAACACACTGAAGCCCATTAGACTCAATCAGACTGCCCTTCTATGTACTATATCTAACCCATTCAAACTCATTCAAACTCATCTAATATTTCTTATCTATCTATCTATCTATCTATCTATCTATCTATCTATAATCTGATTCTATCTATCTATCTATCTATCTATCTATCTATCTATCTATAATCTGACTCTATCTATCTATCTATCTATCTATCTATCTATCTATCTATCTATCTATCTATCTATCTATCTATCATCTGACTCTATCATCCGACTCTATCTATCTATCTATCTATCTATCTATCTATCTATCTATCTATCACCTGACTATATCTATCTATCTATCTATCTATCTATCTATCTATCTATCTATCTATCTACCTATCTATCTATCTATCTATTATCTGACTATTTCTATGTATCTATCTATCTATCTATCTATCTATCTATCTATCTATCTATCATCTGACTCTATCTATCTATCTATCTATCTATCTATCTATCTACAATCTATTTCTATCTATCTATCTATCTATCTATCTATCTACAATCTATTTCTATCTATCTATCTATCTATCTATCTATCTATCTATCTATCTATCTATCTACAATCTATTTCTATCTATCTATCTATCTATCTATCTATCTATCTATCTATCTATCTGCTAGTAACATGCTAGTAACTTGCTAATCATGATAGTAACATGCTAATCATGCTAGAAAAATGCTAGTAACTTGCTAGTCATGCTAACAACATGCTAGTCATCCTAGAAACATGCTAAAAACATGCTAATCATTCTAGAAACATGCTAGTAACCTGCTAATCATGCTAACAACATGGTAGTAACATGCTAATCATGCCAGAAATGTGCTAGCAACATGCTAGTAACTTGCTAATCATGTTAACAACATGTTAATAATCCTAGAAACATGCTAACAACATGCTAATCATCCTAGAAACATGCTAGTAACTTGCTAATCATGCTACAAATATGCTAGCAACATGCTAGTAACATGTTAATCATGCTGGTAACATGCTAGTAACTTGCTAATCATGTTAAAAACATGCTACTAACACCCTAGCAACCACACGGGGTACCGTAACAACAACAGGGCAACACCTCAGCAACCACCCCAAGTACCCAAGTAACCGAATAGCAACACCCTAGCAACCGCCCCGGGTACTGTAGCAACCACATAACAACACCTTAGCAACCAACCTGGGTACCCTATTAACCACATAGCAACCACCCAGTGTACCCTAGCAACCACATAGCAACACCCTAGCAACCACCCCAGATACCTTAGCAACCGCATAGCAACACCCTAGCAACCAGCCCAAGTACCCTAGCAACCGCATAGCAACACCTTAGCAACCACTCCAGGTATCTTAGCAACCGCATAGCAACACCTTAGCAATCACCCTGGGCACCCTAGCAACCGCATAGCAACACCTTAGCAACCACCCAGAGTACCCTAGCAACGGCATAGCAACACCTTAGCAACCACCCTGGGTACCTTAGCAACCGCACAGCAAAACCTTAGCAACCACCCAGAGTACCCTAGCAACCGCATAGAAACACCTTAGCAACTACCCAGGGTACCCTAGCAACCGCATAGCAACACCCTAGCAACCACCCCGGGTACCCTAGCAACAACTTAGCAACCACCCTGAGTACCCTAGCAACCACATAGAAACACCTTTGCAATCACTCTGGGTACCATAGCAACACCCTAGCAACCACTAAGCAATACCCTAGCAACCACCCTGGACACCCTAGCGAACACCTTAGCAACCACCCTGTGTAACATAGCAACCACATAGCAACACCTTAGCAACCGCCTTAGCAACCACCAGAGCTAGCCTAACAACCATCATAGCAACCACTCTAAGTACCCTAGCAACCACCCTGGACACCCTAGCAAACACCTTAGCAACCACCCTGAGTAACATAGCAACCACATAGCAACACCTTAGCAACCGCCTTAGCAACCACCAGAGCTAGCCTAGCAACCATCATAGCAACCACTCTAAGTACCCTAGCAACCACTCTGAGGTCCTTAGAATCATCTATCTATCTATCTATCTATCTATCTATCTATCTATCTATCTATCTGTCTATCTATCTATCTATCTATCTGTCTGTCTGTCTGTCTGTCTATCTATAATCTGAGTCTATCTATCTATCTATCTATCTATCTATCTATCTATCTATCTATCTATCTATCTATCATTGACTCTATCTATCTATCTATCTATCTATCTATCTATCTATCTATCTATCTATCTATTATCTGACTCATCTATCTATCTATCTATCTATCTATCTATTATTGACTCTATCTATCTATCTATCTATCTATCTATCTATCTTTAAACTTTTAAAACTACGTTAAACTTCAAACTAATTCAGACTGAAAACCGTCAAACTTAAAACTTCCCAAACTTTTCAAACTTAAACTTTTTAAACTTCTTAAACTTTTTTAAACTTTTCAAACTTTTTTAAACTTTTCAAACTTTTTTAAACTTTCTGGTCCGGCTTTCTCAAGCCAACTTAAAGTTTGTCTCGACAAACTTTTTTATCTAGTTATTAAGTTGGCTTGAGAAAGCCAACTTACTGAAATGCTATTTAAACTTCTTCTTATTATTATTATTATTAAGTTGGCTTGAGAAAGCCAACTTACTGAAATGCTATTTAAACTTCTTATTATTATTATTATTCTTCTGAGACTAAAATTATCAACTCTAACTCCTCCTAGAGCTTTAACTCTACAGACTCCAAACTCAGCCCAGATCTTCAGACTGATCTGAAGTTAGTTGCTATATCTTTTCTAACTGATCGGACTTACAGTTTTCATAAAAATGAAGATTAAAAATCATAAAAATCCCATAGACTTACATTGACGGAATGTTCAGACGGGCCAAGACTATTCAAACTCCAACTGTCAAAAATTCAAATCTAAACACACTGAAGCCCATTAGACTCAATCAGACTGCCCTTCTATGTACTATTTCTAACCCATTCAAACTCATTCAAACTCATCTAACATTTCTTATCTATCTATCTATCTATCTATCTATCTATCTATCTATCTATCTATCTATCTATCATCTGACTCTATCTATCTATCTATCTATCTATCTATCTATCTATCTATCTATCTATCTATCATCTGACTATCTA
>CM077224.1:19938038-19985538 GCA_039654775.1 Spinibarbus caldwelli | reverse complement strand
TTGTTCTTCTGATGACAAGCTTCCACTTTACTTTCACATTGTGTTCCGTACATAAACAGATAAACGTTTGTACATGATTGTACAGCCAATGAAATCACACTTTCACTATGGACCTTGTTCACAGACTATTGTAATGAGGCAAATCTGTAATATTCAGGGTTTGTACAAGGTGCGTAAAGTGCTTGAAGTACTTGAATTTGACGTTTTGAAATTTAAGTCCTGGAAAACCCTTGAAAACAGCTATATTTATGAAAAAGTATTTGAAAAATACTTGAAATTTTAAAAGGCAGTATATATGAAATTATTGTTCATTTTTGGTTTTGATAAAAACAATCTTTTCATGCAAAATTAACAAAGCAGTGCATGTTAAATAAATACAGAGCCATTTCACCTGGCTTTTGGGAGCGCATAAGATCTCGCGATACTTCTTGAGATGAAAGTTTGTGGTAAAACCTTTGATAGTGCTTGCATTATATTATTCAGTCTTTTATTGCGTGTGCTGTTTGTTTGGGTTTCATTTGAGAACACACATAAACTCTGACGCGCTTTGTGTTGCGCTGTTATCATTTACAAGCTTGGAGCGCATCTCCATCTCAGCAGCTCGGTCCACAAACTCGTCCTCTGCATATGCTGAGTTTAGGATGCTTAACATTCATCTGGGGAAAAAAAAGTGTGTGTGTGTGTGTGTGTGTGTGTTCTCTCACATGGTGTCTACAGTGTCCGAGTTTTGCCACGGCAAGCACCACTCACATTTTCTTCAGGAAATGTACATTCTAGTTAGTGGTGCTTGCCAAAGGCAAGGCATCACTATTGTTATCTTGCATACTTATTATTCTTCTTCTTCATCTTCTTATTCTTCTTCTGGACAAAACTTCGGCGCGCTACTCCTCCTGCACCGTTTGTCACAGACCCATGAATGAGGTGTCATATCGACCGGCTCATTGAGGAGAGGTGTGCTATATCTTTTCTAAGCTATCGGACCTACGATGTTCGCACAGCGGACGAAAAAGCAGGCAAAAATGTCCCATTGACTTACAATGGCGGAATGTTCATGAATTTGAATCTCAACTGTCACTTTCTCACACACACACACACACACACACACACACAGGCCCTTAGGAACCCCTTCTCTCTCTCTCTCTCTCTGTAACTCACACACACTCATTTGACTCATCTTTTAAGTAACCAATAAGTAATGACCTATGATCTTCATAGCCACACCCTAGCAACCACTTACAGCAACCTAGCAACCACCCCATAGACCTCCATTTAAACAGATCAAAAGGGATATCTTTGGATAGAAATGTCATTTGCTCTTTTGATTCAGAGCAAACAGGACTTCCATCATGCTACACATGCTAGCAGTGAATAGCTACATGCTAATAATGATTAGCTAAGTGCTAAAACATGCTAAATATTCCAACACACACACACAGTCTGGCATATGTAGTTTACGGGGACTCTCCATAGGCGTAATGGTTTTTATACTGTACAAACTGTATGTGCTATTGCCCTACACCAACCCTACACCTAAACCTACCCCTCACAGGAAACTTTCTGCATTTTTAGATTTTCAAAAAAACACTATTTAGTATGTTTTTAAGCCTTTTGGTTTACGGGGACATAGGCAGTGTCCTCATAAACCACCTTCACGTTGTAGTACCCATGTCATTATACACATTTGTGTCCTCATAAACCATATATACCAGTTCACACACACACACACACACACACACACACACACACAGGGCCTAAATAATCATCTCTCTTTCTCTCTGTTTCTCTCTCTCATGGCATAATATTTTTTAGCCAAATTCCAAATTCTGCAACATTACGTGTTTATAACCTGCCTTGTTCTTCTGATGACAAGCTTCCACTTCACTTTCACATTGTGTTCCGTACATAAACAGATATACGTTTGTACATGATTGTACAGCCAATGGAATCACACTTTCACTATGGACCTTGTTCACAGACTATTGTGATGAGGCAAATCTGTAATATTCAGGGTTTGTACAAGGTGCTTAAAGTGCTTGAAGTACTTGAATTTGACGTTTTGAAATTTAAGTCCTGGAAAACCCTTGAAAACAGCTATATTTATGAAAAAGTATTTGAAAAATACTTGAAATTTTAAAAGGCAGTATATATGAAATTATTGTTCATTTTTGGTTTCGATAAAAACAATCTTTTCATGCAAAATTAACAATGCAGTGCATGTTAAATAAATACAGAGCCATTTCACCTGGCTTTTGGGAGCGCATAAGATCTCGCGATACTTCTTGAGGTGAAAGTTTGTGGTAAAACCTTTGATAGTGCTTGCATTATATTATTCAGTCTTTTATTGCGTGTGCTGTTTGTTTGGGTTTCATTTGAGAACACACATAAACTCTGACGCGCTTTGTGTTGCGCTGTTATCATTTACAAGCTTGGAGCGCATCTCCATCTCAGCAGCTCGGTCCACAAACTCTTCCTCTGCATATGCTGAGTTTAGGATGCTTAACATTCATCTGGGGAAAAAAAAGTGTGCGTGTGTGTATGTGTGTGTTATCTCACATGGTGTCTACAGTGTCCGAGTTTTGCCACAGCAAGCACCACTCACATTTTCTTCAGGAAATGTACATTCTAGTTAGTGGTGCTTGCCAAAGGCAAGGCATCACTATTGTTATCTTGCATACTTATTATTCTTCTTCTTCTTATTCTTCTTCTGGACAAAACTTCGGCGCGCTACTCCTCCTGCACCGTTTGTCACAGACCCATGAATGAGGTGTCATATCGACCGGCTCATTGAGGAGAGGTGTGCTATATCTTTTCTAAGCGATCGGACCTACGATGTTCGCACAGCGGACGAAAAAGCGGGCAAAAATGTCCCATTGACTTACAATGGCGGAATGTTCATGAATTTGAATCTCAACTGTCACTTTCTCACACACACACACACACACACACACACACACACACACACACAGGCCCTTAGGAACCCCTTCTCTCTCTCTCTCTCTCTGTAACTCAAACACACTCATTTGACTCATCTTTTAAGTAACCAATAAGTAATGACCTATGATCTTCATAGCCACACCCTAGCAACCACTTACAGCACCCTAGCAACCACCCCATAGACCTCCATTTAAACAGGTCAAAAGGGATATCTTTGTATAGAAATGTCATTTGCTCTTTTGATTCAGAGCAAACAGGACTTCCATCATGCTACATATGCTAGCAGTGAATAGCTACATGCTAATAATGATTAGCTAAGTGCTAAAACATGCTACATATTTCAACACACACACACAAACACACACACACACAGACACAGACACAGACACACACACACACAGACACAGACACAGACACAGACACACACACACACACACACACACACACACACACATACACAGACACACACACACACACACACACACAGATTCTGGCATATGTGGTTTACAGGGACTCTCCATAGGTGTAATGGTTTTTATACTGTACAAACTGTATGTGCTATTGCCCTACACCAACCCTACACCTAAACCTACCCCTTACAGGAAACTTTCTGCATTTTTAGATTTTCAAAAAAACACCATTTAGTATGTTTTTAAGCCTTTTGGTTTACGGGGACATAGGCAGTGTCCTCATAAACCACCTTCACGTTGTAGTACCCTTGTAATTATACACATTTGAGTCCTCATAAACCATATATACCAGTTCACACACACACACACACACACACACACACACACACTCAGGGCCTAAGGAATCATCTCTCTTTCACTTCCACATTGTGTTCCGTACATAAACAGATAAACGTTTGTACATGATTGTACAGTCAATGGAATCACACTTTCACTATGGACCTTGTTCACAGACTATTGTGATGAGGCAAATCTGTAATATTCAGGGTTTGTACAAGGTGCTTAAAGTGCTTGAAGTACTTGAATTTGACGTTTTGAAATTTAAGTCCTGGAAAACCCTTGAAAACAGCTATATTTATGAAAAAGTATTTGAAAAATACTTGAAATTTTAAAAGGCAGTATACATGAAATTATTGTTCATTTTTGGTTTTGATAAAAACAATCTTTTCATGCAAAATTAACAATGCAGTGCATGTTAAATAAATACAGAGCCATTTCACCTGGCTTTTGGGAGCGCATAAGATCCCGCGATACTTCTTGAGGTGAAAGTTTGTGGTAAAACCTTTGATAGTGCTTGCATTATATTATTCAGTCTTTTATTGCGTGTGCTGTTTGTTTGGGTTTCATTTGAGAACACACATAAACTCTGACGCGCTTTGTGTTGCGCTGTTATCATTTACAAGCTTGGAGCGCATCTCCATCTCAGCAGCTCGGTCCACAAACTCTTCCTCTGCATATGCTGAGTTTAGGATGCTTAACATTCATCTGGGGAAAAAAAAGTATGTGTGTGTGTGTGTGTGTTATCTCACATGGTGTCTACAGTGTCCGAGTTTTGCCACGGCAAGCACCACTCACATTTTCTTCAGGAAATGTACATTCTAGTATTGTTATTACTATTCGCCCGGACAAAACTTCGGCACGCTACTCCTCCTGCACCTTTTGTCGTAGACCCATGAATGAGATGTCAAATCATGCGACATATTGAGGAGAGGTGTGCTATATCTTTTATAAGTAATTGAGTGTACGATGTTCGTCTGGTGGATGAAAAAATTTGGGCGAAAAAGTCCCATAGACTTAACACTGGCACAAAATTAATGAGATTATATCTTTGGATCAGGAGGTCACAGAGACTTGGGGGTGGGCTCTTTTGACTCGACCTATCAAGCAGCCAATAAGTACTGACATGACAACTTCATAGCTATGCCCTAGCAACCACTTACAGCACCCTAGCAACCGTAAAAGGACATTAACAAACAATTATTCAGCACCAGAACACTGTAGAAACATGGGGTTGGGCTCTGTTAATTCAGACTGTCAAATAGTCTTTAAATATCATCCCATAAACTGTATAGCCACACCATAGCAACAATTTAGAGTACCTTAGCAACTGAACAAACACATGAATAAGCAATTTCTCAGCACCAGAATGTGGTATAGATATCTTTTGTTTCGGCTGAAAAACCAGTCTGTAAGAATTACCATGGCGACTGTGCAGCTACACCCTAGCAACCATATAGAGCACCCTAGTGACTGTATAGCAACATAAAGAAGCCATATCTCAGCTCCACAACATCATACAGACATGGGAGTTGGCTCTCTACAATCATTCTAAAGGCTCTACTGACGGCCTAGTGCCGAGTTTTGCCACGGCAAGCACCACTCACATTTTCTTCAGGAAATGTACATTCTAGTTAGTGGTGCTTGCCAAAGGCAAGGCATCACTATTGTTATCTTGCATACTTATTATTCTTCTTCTTCTTCTTATTCTTCTTATTCTTATTCTTCTTCTGGACAAAACTTCGGCGCGCTACTCCTCCTGCACCGTTTGTCACAGACCCATGAATGAGGTGTCATATCGACCGGCTCATTGAGGAGAGGTGTGCTATATCTTTTCTAAGCGATCGGACCTATGATGTTCGCACAGCGGACGAAAAAGCGGGCAAAAAAGTCCCATTGACTTACAATGGCGGAATGTTCATGAATTTGAATCTCAACTGTCACTTTCTCACACACACACACACACACACACACACACACACACACACACACACACACACACGCACACACACACACAGGCCCTTAGGAACCCCTTCTCTCTCTCTCTCTCTGTAACTCACACACACTCATTTGACTCATCTTTTAAGTTACCAATAAGTAATGACCTATGATCTTCATAGCCTCACCCTAGCAACCACTTACAGCACCCTAGCAACCACCCCATAGACCTCCATTTAAACAGATCAAAAGGGATATCTTCGGATTGAAATGTCATTTGCTCTTTTGATTCAGAGCAAACAGGACTTCCATCATGCTACACATGCTAGCAGTGAATAGCTACATGCTAATAATGATTAGCTAAGTGCTAAAACATGCTAAATATTCCAACACACACACACACACACACACAGGGCCTAAGGAATCATCTCTCTTTCTCTCTGTTTCTCTCTCTCATGGCATAAAATTTCTTAGCCAAATTCCAAATTCTGCTACATTACATGTTTATAACCTGCCTTGTTCTTCTGATGACAAGCTTCCACTTTACTTTCACATTGTGTTCCGTACATAAACAGATAAACGTTTGTACATGATTGTACAGCCAATGGAATCACACTTTCACTATGGACCTTGTTCACAGACTATTGTGATGAGGCAAATCTTTAATATTCAGGGTTTGTACAAGGTGCTTAAAGTGCTTGAAGTACTTGAATTTGACGTTTTGAAATTTAAGTCCTGGAAAACCCTTGAAAACAGCTATATTTATGAAAAAGTATTTGAAAAATACTTGAAATTTTAAAAGGCAGTATATATGAAATTATTGTTCATTTTTGGTTTTGATAAAAACAATCTTTTCATGCAAAATTAACAAAGCAGTGCATGTTAAATAAATACAGAGCCATTTCACCTGGCTTTTGAGAGCGCATAAGATCTCGCGATACTTCTTGAGATGAAAGTTTGTGGTAAAACCTTTGATAGTGCTTGCATTATATTATTCAGTCTTTTATTGCGTGTGCTGTTTGTTTGGGTTTCATTAGAAAACACACATAAACTCTGAAGTTCTTTGTGTTGCGCTGTTATAATTTACAAGCTTGGAGCGCATCTCCATCTCAGCAGCTCGGTCCACAAACTCTTCCTCTGCATGTGCTGAGTTTAGGATGCTTAACATTCATCTGGGGGAAAAAAAAGTGTGTCTGTGTGTGTGTGTGTGTTATCTCACATGGTGTCTACAGTGTCCGAGTTTTGCCACGGCAAGCACCACTCACATTTTCTTCAGGAAATGTACATTCTAGTATTGTTATTACTATTCGCCCGGACAAAACTTCGGCGCGCTACTCCTCCTGCACCTTTTGTCGTAGACCCATGAATGAGATGTCAAATCATGCGACATATTGAGGAGAGGTGTGCTATATCTTTTATAAGCAATTGAGTGTACGATGTTCGTCTGGTGGATGAAAAAATTTGGGCAAAAAAGTCCCATAGACTTAATACTGGCACAAAATTAATGAGATTATATCTTTGGATCAGGAGGTCACAGAGACTTGGGGGTGGGCTCTTTTGACTCGGCCTATCAAGCAGCCAATAAGTACTGACATGACAACTTCATAGCTATGCCCTAGCAACCACTTACAGCACCCTAGCAACCGTAAAAGGACATTAACAAACAATTATTCAGCACCAGAACATTGTAGAAACATGGGGTTGGGCTCTGTTGATTCAGACTGTCAAATAGTCTTTAAATATCATCCCATAAACTGTATAGCCAATCCATAGCAACAATTTAGAGTACCTTAGCGACCGAACAAACACATGAATAAGCAATTTCTCAGCACCAGAAAGTGGTATAGATATCTTTTGTTTCGGCTGAAAAACCAGTCTGTAAGAATTACCATGGCGACTGTGCAGCTACACCCTAGCAACCATATAGAGCACCCTAGTGACCGTATAGCAACATAAAGAAGCCATATCTCAGCTCCACAACATCATACAGACATGGGAGTTGGCTCTCTACAATCATGCTGAAGGCTCTACTGACGGCCTAGTGCCGAGTTTTGCCACGGCAAGCACCACTCACATTTTCTTCAGGAAATGTACATTCTAGTTAAGTTGGCTTGAGAAAGCCAACTTACTGAAATGCTATTTAAACTTCTTCTTCTTCTTATTATTATTATTATTATTATTCTTCTGAGACTAAATTATCAACTCTAACTCCTCCTAGAGCTTTAACTCTACAGACTCCAAACTCAGCCCAGATCTTCAGACTGATCTGAAGTTAGTTGCTATATCTTTTCTAACTGATCGGACTTACGGTTTTCATAAAAATGAAGATTAAAAATCATAAAAATCCCATAGACTTACATTGACGGAATGTTCAGATGGGCCAAGACTATTCAAACTCCAACTGTCAAAAATTCAAATCTAAACACACTGAAGCCCATTAGACTCAATCAGACTGCCCTTCTATGTACTATTTCTAACCCATTCAAACTCATTCAAACTCATCTATCTAATATTTCTAATCTATCTATCTATCTATCTATCTATCTATCTATAATCTGACTATTTCTATCTATCTATCTATCTATCTATCTATCTATCTATCTATCTATCTATCTATCTATCTGAGATCTATCTCTCACACACACACACACACACACACACAAACAAACATACCTTCCCTATTTAACACATACACAAACACACGCACACAAGAAATAGACAGAAAATGTGAAATATATAATATATACACTGCATTTATTCGCATTTGTATTAGCATTATTTCTTAACCCTCATAAGACCTGTTTTTCCTGTTTACACCTGTGTCCTTTGGGGTCAATATGACCCCAAAACTGAAAGACTAATTGTAAAACATTTATAAATTTTTAATCATACAAATAATATATCATTTTTTTTTGTTTACTTCTCATCTATACATTAATGCTGTGTTTTGGGAGAAATGAAGTACTTTTGTACCTGTTTACCACAAAAATCCTCAACTACACCATTAGCTTGCATGTGAAATATTACATTTTTATGAATAAATCTCTTAAATGATGATCTAAATTTAATTTAAATTGTTTCTGGAGATTGATCTAGGTGTTAGGTGTACAATTCTGCCATCTGGTGGTTAGAGAAAAACTTGTAGAAATCAGTTTTTGAAAGAATAGTGTAATGACCATATATATCCAGCAGAGGCCAATAGAGAGCCATTCATTTATAAATTTGAGGGAAGAGGTAAAGACTAATGATTTGATATCATATTTATATTTTTAAATTTATCTTTTATATTTATTTCATATTTATGAAAATGTATGGCTATACATATGTTTGGATTAAAATCCAGTATAATTTTATTTATTTATTTTATTTTATTTATTTTTACATATATATATATTTTTAAATGTTTTTATATATATCTGAAAGCCTTGAGATATATCTGAAAGCTAAATGAAGCCTGAAGTTGGTGTAGTTTTGAAGATTTCACTGTTTGAGCTCTGTTGAGAATCTCCATAGGGTTCAATAGGCACATCTAGTGGCTGAAAATATAAATGCAATTTTTTGTCATTTTTCCCAGCCAGATGGCCTCAGAGACACTCAGTGACCCAGTTCCTGATGGATAATGATGTTTAAAGTAGAAATTCTGTCTTTGTTTTTTTTTTGTTTGTTTTTTTTTTTTTTTTGGTGAAATTATGTATGCAAATATGCTAATTTCCATGAAAAATTCAGAATTTAAGGAAAATAAAATAAAATAAATCACTAAAAATAATAACAAAATTTACTTTTTTTTTTTTTTAAATAGATAAAAAAAGAATTTCAGGACTGAAAAAAAATTAACGTTGAATGCCTTCGGGTCATTTGGACCCACGAGGGACAGTTTTGTTATAGGTTCGGGAGGGATGGATGAGGGTTTAAACATGCCAAACTAACAATTATTTTTCATTTATTTATTTATTTATTTATTTATTTATTATTTTTATTTAGCCATTTTAGTTGTTTTATCTATATATATATATATATATATATATATATATATATATATGTATGTATATATATATATATATATATATATATGTATGTATGTATGTATATGTAAGGGATAATCAACGATAATAATAAGGGATAATATCTCTCTGTCTGTCTATCTATCTATCTATCTCTCTATCATCTGAGTCTATCTCTCTATCTATCTATCTATCTATCTATCTATCTATCTATCTATCTATCTATCTATCTATCTATCTTTAAACTTTTAAAACTACGTTAAACTTCAAACTAATTCAGACTGAAAACCGTCAAACTTAAAACTTCCCAAACTTTTCAAACTTAAACTTTTTAAACTTCTTAAACTTTTTTAAACTTTTCAAACTTTTTTAAACTTTTCAAACTTTTTAAAACTTTCTAGTCCGGCTTTCTCAAGCCAACTTAAAGTTTGTCTCGACAAACTTTTTTATCTAGTTATTATTCTTCTTCTGAGACTAAATTATCAACTCTAACTCCTCCTAGAGCTTTAACTCTACAGACTCCAAACTCAGACCAGATCTTCAGACTGATCTGAAGTTAGTTGCTATATCTTTTCTAACTGATCGGACATACGGTTTTCATAAAAATGAAGATTAAAAATCATAAAAATCCCATAGACTTACATTGACGGAATGTTCAGATGGGCCAAGACTATTCAAACTCCAACTGTCAAAAATTCAAATCTAAACACACTGAAGCCCATTAGACTCAATCAGACTGCCCTTCTATGTACTATTTCTAACCCATTCAAACTCATTCAAACTCATCTATCTAATATTTCTTATCTATCTATCTATCTATCTATCTATCTATCATTGACTCTATCTATCTATCATTGACTCTATCTATCTATCTATCTATCTATCTATCTATCTATCTATCTATCTATCTATCTGTCTGTCTGTCTATTTATCTATCTATCTATCTATCTATCTATCTATCTGCTAGCAACATGCTAGTAACTTGCTAATCATGATAGTAACATGCTAATCATGCTAGAAAAATGCTATTAACATGCTAGTAACTTGCTAGTCATGCTAACAACATGCTAGTCATCCTAGAAACATGCTAAAAACATGCTAATCATTCTAGAAACATGCTAGTAACTTGCTAATCATGCTAACAACATGCTAGTAACATGCTAATCATGCCAGAAATGTGCTAGCAACATGCTAGTAACTTGCTAATCATGTTAACAACATGCTAATCATCCTAGAAACATGCTAACAACAAGCTAATCATCCTAGAAACATGCTAGTAACTCGCTAATCATGCTAGAAATATGCTAGCAACATGCTAGTAACATGCTAATCATGCTGGTAACATGCTAGTAACTTGCTAATCATGTTAAAAACATGCTACTAACACCCAAGCAACCACACGGGGGACCGTAGCAACCACAGGGCAACACCTTAGCAACCACACCAAGAATCCTAGTAACCGAATAGCAACACCCTAGCAACCGCCCCGGGTACTGTAGCAACCGCATAGCAACACCTTAGCAACCAACTTGGGTACCCTAGCAACCGCATAGCAACCACCCAGTGTATCCTAGCAACCACATAGCAACACCCTAGCAACCACCCCAGATACCTTAGCAACCACATAGCAACACCCTAGCAACCAGCCCAAGTACCCTAGCAACCGCATAGCAACACCTTAGCAATCACCCTGGGCACCCTAGCAACCGCATAGCAACACCATAGCAACCACCCAGAGTACCCTAGCAACCGCATAGCAACACCTCAGCAACCACCCAGAGTACCCTAGCAACCGCATAGCAACACCCTAGCAACCACCCCGGGTACCCTAGCAACAACTTAATAACCACCCCGAGTACCCTAGCAACCACATAGAAACACCTTAGCAACCACTCCGGGTACCCAAGCAACCGCATAGCAACACCTTAGAAACCACCCTGGGTACCATAGCAACACCCTAGCAACCGCTAAGCAATACCCTAGCAACCGCCTTCGCAACCACCAGAGCTAGCCTAGCAACCATCATAGCAACCACTCTAAGTACCCTAGCAACCACTCTGAGGTCCTTAGAATCTATCTATCTATCTATCTATCTATCTATCTATCTATCTATCTATCTATCTGTCTGTCTATCTATCTATCTATCTATCTGTCTGTCTGTCTGTCTATCTATAATCTGAGCCTATCTATCTATCTATCTATCTATCTATCTATCTATCTATCTATCTATCTATCTATCTATCTATCTATCATTGACTCTATCTATCTATCTATCTATCTATCTATCTATCTATCTATCTATTATCTGACTCATCTATCTATCTATCTATCTATCTATCTATCTATCTATCTATCTATCTATCTATCTTTAAACTTTTAAAACTACGTTAAACTTCAAACTAATTCAGACTGAAAACAGTCAAACTTAAAACTTCCCAAAGTTTTCAAACTTAAACTTTTTAAACTTCTTAAACTTTTTTAAACTTTTCAAACTTTTTTAAACTTTTCAAACTTTTTTAAACTTTTCAAACTTTTTTAAACTTTCTGGTCCGGCTTTCTCAAGCCAACTTAAAGTTTGTCTCGACAAACTTTTTTATCTAGTTATTATTATTCTTCTGAGACTAAAATTTCTGACTGCTACTCCTCCTAGAGCTTTAACTCTACAGACTCCAAACTCAGCCCAGATCTTCAGACTGGTCTGACTCGAGTTGCTATATCTTTTCTAACTGATCGGACTTACGGTTTTCATAAAAATGAAGATTAAAAATCATAAAAATCCCATAGACTTACATTGACGGAATGTTCAGATGGGCCAAGACTATTCAAACTCCAACTGTCAAAAATTCAAATCTAAACACACTGAAGCCCATTAGACTCTAATCAGACTGCCCTTCTATGTACTATTTCTAACCCATTCAAACTCATTCAAACTCATCTATCTAATATTTCTTATCTATCAATCTATCTATCTATCTATCTGATTATTTCTATCTATCTATCTATCTACAATCTGACTATTTCTTTCTATTTATCTATCTATCTATCTGTCTATCTGATTATTTCTATCTATCTATCTATCTATCTACAATCTGACTATTTACATCTATCTATCTATCTATCTGCTAGCAACATGCTAGTAACTTGCTAATCATGATAGTAACATGCTAATCATGCTAGACAAATGCTAGTAACATACGAGTAACTTGCTAATCATGCTAGCAAACATGCTAGTCACTTGCTAGTCATGCTAACAACGTGCTAGTCACTTGCTAATCAAGCTAGTAACATGCTAGTCACTTGCTAGTCATGCTAAAAACATGCTAGTCATGCTAACAACATGCTAGTCACTTGCTAGTCATGCTAGCAAATTGTTAGAAACATGCTAGCAACATACTAACAACTTGCTAATCATGCTAAAAACATGCTTGTAACATGCTAATCATGCCAGAAATGTACTAGCAACATGCTAGTAACTTGCTAATCATGTTTTCTACATGCTAATCATCCTAGAAACATGCTAATAACATGCTAATCATCCTAGAAACATGCTAGTAAGATGCTAATCATGCTTGTAACATGCTAGTAACTTGCTAATCATGTTAACAACATGCTAGTAACAACCTAGCAACCACACGGGGTACCGTACCAACTGCTTAGCAACACCTTAACAACCGCCCAGGGTACCTTAGCAACCGCATAGCAACACCTTAGCAACCGCCTTAGCAACTACCAGAGCTGGCCTAGCAACCATTATAGCAACCACTCTAAGTACCCTAGCAACCACTCTGAGGTCCTATCTATCTATCTATCAAACTTTAAACTTTTAAAACTACGTTAAACTTCAAACTAATTCAGACTGAAAACCGTCAAACTTAAAACTTTCCAAACTTAAACTTTTTAAACTTCTTAAACTTTTTTAAACTTTTCAAACTTTTTTTAAACTTTTCAAACTTTTTAAAACTTTCTGGTCCGGCTTTCTCAAGCCAACTTAAAGTTTGTCTCGACAAACTTTTTTATCTAGTTATTATTATTCTTCTGAGACTAAAATTATCAACTCTAACTCCTCCTAGAGCTTTAACTCTACAGACTCCAAACTCAGCCCAGATCTTCAGACTGATCTGAAGTTAGTTGCTATATCTTTTCTAACTGATCGGACTTACGGTTTTCATAAAAATGAAGATTAAAAATCATAAAAATCCCATAGACTTACATTGACGGAATGTTCAGATGGGCCAAGACTATTCAAACTCCAACTGTCAAAAATTCAAATCTAAACACACTGAAGCCCATTAGACTCTAATCAGACTGCCCTTCTATGTACTATTTCTAACCCATTCAAACTCATTCAAACTCATCTATGTAATATTTCTAATCTATCTATCTATCTATCTATCTATCTATCTATCTATCTATCTATCTATCTATCTATCTATCTATCACCTGACTATATCTATCTATCTATCTATCTATCATTCACTCTATCTATCTATCTATCTATCTATCTACAATCTGACTATATCTATCTATCTATCTATCTATCTATCTACAATCTGACTATATCTATCTATCTATCTATCTATCTATCTATCTATCTATCTATCTATCTATCTATCATTGACTCTCTATCTATCTATCTATCTATCTGTCTATCTACAATCTGACTATATCTATCTATCTATCTATCTATCTATCTATCTATCTATCTATCTACCTATCTATCTATCTATCTATCTATCTATCTATCTATCTATCTATCTATCTATCACCTGACTATATCTATCTATCTATCTATCTATCTATCTATCTATCTATCTATCTATCTATCATTCACTCTATCTATCTATCTATCTATCTATCTATCTATCTATCTATCTATCTATCTATCTATCTATCTACAATCTGACTATATCTATCTATCTATCTATCTATCTATCTATCTATCTATTTCTATCTATCTATCTATCTATCTATCTATCTATCTATCTATCTATCTATCTATCTATCTACAATCTGACTATATCTATCTATCTATCTATCTATCTATCTATCTATCTATCTATCATTGACTCTCTATCTATCTATCTATCTATCTATCTACAATCTGACTATATCTATCTATCTATCTATCTATCTATCTATCTATCTATCTATCTATCTATCTATCTATCTATCTATCATCTGACTCTATCTATCTATCTATCTATCTATCTATCTATCTATCTATCTGCTAGCAACATGCTAGTAACTTGCTAATCATGCTTGTAACATGCTAGTAACTTGCTAATCATGATAGTAACATGCTAATCATGCTAGAAAAATGCTAATAACTTGCTAGTAACTTGCTAGTCATGCTAACAACATGCTAGTAACATGCTAATCATGCCAGAAATGTGCTAGCAACATGCTAGTAACTTGCTAATCATGCTAACAACATGCTAGTAACATGCTAATCATGCCAGAAATGTGCTAGTAACATGCTAGTAACTTGCTAATCATGTTAACAACATGCTAATCATCCTAGAAACATGCTAACAACATGCTAATCATCCTAGAAACATGCTAGTAACTTGCTAATCATGCTAGAAATATGCTTGCAACATGCTAGTAACATGCTAATCATGCTGGTAACATGCTAGTAACTTGCTAATCATGTTAAAAACATGCTACTAACACCCTAGCAACCACACGGGGTACCGTAGCAGCCACAGGGCAACACCTTAGCAACCACCCGAAGTACCCTAGTAACCGAATAGCAACACCCTAGCAACCGCCCCGGGTACTGTAGCAACCACATAGCAACACCTTAGCAACCAACACGGGTACCCTAGGAGCCGCATAGCAACCACCCAGTGTACCGTAGCAACCACATAGCAACACCCTAGCAACCACCCCAGATACCTTAGCAACACCCTAGCAACCAGCCCAAGTACCCTAGCAACCGCATAGCAACACCTTAGCAACCACCCCGGGTACCCTAGCAACCGCATAGCAACACCCTAGCAACCGCCCCGGAGACCGTAGCAACCATATAGCAACACCTTAGCAACCATCCCGAGTACCCTAGCAACCGGATAGCAACACCTTAGCAACGACCCTGAGTAACACAGCAACCGCATAGCAACACCTTAGCAACCGCCTTAGCAACCACCGGAGCTAGCCTAGCAACCATCATAGCAACCACTCTAAGTACCCTAGCAACCACTCTGAGGTCCTTAGAATCTATCTATCTATCTATCTATCTATCTATCTATCTATCTATCTATCTATCTATCTATCTATCTATCAAACTTTAAACTTTTAAAACTACGTTAAACTTCAAACTAATTCAGACTGAAAACCGTCAAACTTAAAACTTCCCAAACTTTTTAAACTTCTTAAACTTTTTTAAACTTTTCAAACTTTTTTAAACTTTCTGGTCTGGCTTTCTCAAGCCAACTTAAAGTTTGTCTCGACAAACTTTTTTATCTAGTTATTAGTGGTGCTTGCCAAAGGCAAGGCATCACTATTGTTATCTTGCATACTTATTATTCTTCTTATTCTTCTTATTAGTGGTGCTTGCCAAAGGCAAGGCATCACTATTGTTATCTTGCATACTTATTATTCTTCTTATTCTTCTTCTTCTTCTTCTTATTCTTCTTCTGGACAAAACTTCGGCGCGCTACTCCTCCTGCACCGTTTGTCACAGACCCATGAATGAGGTGTCATATCGACCAGCTCATTGAGGAGAGGTGTGCTATATCTTTTCTAAGCGATCGGACCTACGATGTTCGCACAGCGGACGAAAAAGAGGGCAAAAAAGTCCCATTGACTTACAATGGCGGAATGTTCATGAATTTGAATCTCAACTGTCACTTTCTCACACACACACACACACACACACACACACACACACACTCTCTCTCTCTCACACACACACACACACACACACACATACAGGCCCTTAGGAACCCCTTCTCTCTCTCTCTCTCTGTAACTCACACACACTCATTTGACTCATCTTTTAAGTAACCAATAAGTAATGACCTATGATCTTCATAGCCACACCCTAGCAACCACTTACAGCACCCTAGCAACCACCCCATAGACCTCCATTTAAACAGATCAAAAGGGATATCTTTGGATAGAAATGTCATTTGCTCTTTTGATTCAGAGCAAACAGGACTTCCATCATGCTACACATGCTAGCAGTGAATAGCTACATGCTAATAATGATTAGCTAAGTGCTAAAACATGCTAAATATTTCAACACACACACACACACACATACACAGAGTCTGGCATATGTGGTTTACGGGGACTCTCCATAGGTGTAATGGTTTTTATACTGTACAAACTGTATGTGCTATTGCCCTACACCAACCCTACACCTAAACCTACCCCTTACAGGAAACTTTCTGCAAAAAAAAAACACCATTTAGTATGTTTTTAAACCTTTTGGTTTACGGGGACATAAGCAGTGTCCTCATAAACCACCTTCACGGTGTAGTACCCATGTAATTATACACATTTGTGTCCTCATGAAGTCCTCATAAACCATATATACCAGTTCACACACACACACACACACACACACACACACACACACACACACACACACACACACACACACACACACACACACACACAGGGCCTAAGGAATCATCTCTCTTTCACTTTCACATTGTGTTCCGTACATAAACAGATAAACGTTTGTACATGATTGTACAGCCAATGGAATCACACTTTCACTATGGAGCTTGTTCACAGACTATTGTGATGAGGCAAATCTGTAATATTCAAGATTTGTACAAGGTGCTTAAAGTGCTTGAAGTACTTGAATTTGACGTTTTGAAATTTAAGTCCTGGAAAACCCTTGAAAACAGCTATATTTATGAAAAAGTATTTGAAAAATACTTGAAATTTTAAAAGGCAGTATATATGAAATTATTGTTCATTTTTGGTTTCGATAAAAACAATCTTTTCATGCAAAATTAACAATGCAGTGCATGTTAAATAAATACAGAGCCATTTCACCTGGCTTTTGGGAGCGCATAAGATCTCGCGATACTTCTTGAGGTGAAAGTTTGTGGTAAAACCTTTGATAGTGCTTGCATTATATTATTCAGTCTTTTATTGCGTGTGCTGTTTGTTTGGGTTTCATTTGAGAACACACATAAACTCTGACGCACTTTGTGTTGCGCTGTTATCATTTACAAGCTTGGAGCGCATCTCCATCTCAGCAGCTCGGTCCACAAACTCTTCCTCTGCATATGCTGAGTTTAGGATGCTTAACATTCATCTGGGGGAAAAAAAGTGTGTGTGTGTGTGTGTGTGTGTGTTATCTCACATGGTGTCTACAGTGTCTGAGTTTTGCCACGGCAAGCACCACTCACATTTTCTTCAGGAAATGTACATTCTAGTTCTTATTCTTATTCTTCTTCTGGACAAAACTTTGGCGCGCTACTCCTCCTGCACCGTTTGTCACAGACCCATGAATGAGGTGTCATATCGACTGGCTCATTGAGGAAAGTGAAAGTCGTGACGTATTGTCAAGTATGGTGACCCATACTCGAAATTGGTGCTCTGCATTTAACCCATCCAAGTGCACATACACAGCAGTGAATAGTGAACACACACCCGGAGCAGTGGGCAGCCATTGCTCCAGCGCCCGGGGAGCAATTGGGGGTTCGGTGCCTTGCTCAAGGGCACCTCAGTCATGGTATCGAAGGCAGAGAGAGTGCTGTTCATTCACAATTCCCACCTTCAACTCCTGCCGGTGTGAGAATCAAACCGGCAACCTTCAGGTTACAAGCCCAACTCTCTAACCATTAGGCCACGACTTCCCCACAGGAGAGGTGTGCTATATCTTTTCTAAGCGATCGGACCTACGATGTTTGCACAGCGGACGAAAAAGCGGGCAAAAAAGTCCCATTGACTTACAATGGCGGAATGTTCATGAATTTGAATCTCAACTGTCACTTTCTCACACACACACACACAGGCCCTTAGGAACCCCTTCTCTCTCTCTCTCTCTCTCTCTCTCTCTCTGTAACTCACACACACTCATTTGACTCATCTTTTAAGTAACCAATAAGTAATGACCTATGATCTTCATAGCCACACCCTAGCAACCACTTACAGCACCCTAGCAACCACCCCATAGACCTTCATTTAAACAGGTCAAAAGGGATATCTTTGGATAGAAATGTCATTTGCTCTTTTGATTCAGAGCAAACAGGACTTCCATCATGCTACACATGCTAGCAGTGAATAGCTACATGCTAATAATGATTAGCTAAGTGCTAAAACGTGCTAAATATTTCAACACACACACACACAGTCTGGCATATGTGGTTTACGGGGACTCTCCATAGGCGTAATGGTTTTTATACTGTACAAACTGTATGTGCTATTGCCCTACACCAACCCTACACCTAAACCTACCCCTTACAGGAAACTTTCTGCATTTTTAGATTTTTAAAAAAACACTAGTATGTTTTTAAGCCTTTTGGTTTACGGGGACATAGGCAGTGTCCTCATAAACCACCTTCACATTGTAGTACCCATGTAATTATACACATTTGTGTCCTTATAAACCATACATACCAGTTCTCACACAAACACACACACACACACACACACACACACACACACAGGGCCTAAGGAATCATCTCTCTTTCTCTCTGTTTCTCTCTATCATGGCATAAAATTTCTAAGCCAAATTCCAAATTCTGCAACATTACATGTTTATAACCTGCCTTGTTCTTCTGATGACAAGCTTCCACTTTACTTTCACATTGTGTTCCGTACATAAACAGATAAACGTTTGTACATGATTGTACAACCAATGGAATCACACTTTCACTATGGACCTTGTTCACAGACTATTGTGATGAGGCAAATCTGTAATATTCAGGGTTTGTACAAGGTGCTTAAAGTGCTTGAAGTACTTGAATTTGACGTTTTGAAATTTAAGTCCTGGAAAACCCTTGAAAACAGCTATATTTATGAAAAAGTATTTGAAAAATACTTGAAATTTTAAAAGGCAGTATATATGAAATTATTGTTCATTTTTGGTTTTGATAAAAACAATCTTTTCATGCAAAATTAACAATGCAGTGCATGTTAAATAAATACAGATCCATTTCACCTGGCTTTTGGGAGCGCATAAGATCTCGCGATACTTCTTGAGGTGAAAGTTTGAGGTAAAACCTTTGATAGTGCTTGCATTATATTATTCAGTCTTTTATTGCGTGTGCTGTTTGTTTGGGTTTCATTTGAGAACACACATAAACTCTGACGCGCTTTGTGTTGCGCTGTTATCATTTACAAGCTTGGAGCGCATCTCCATCTCAGCAGCTCGGTCCACAAACTCGTCCTCTGCATATGCTGAGTTTAGGATGCTTAACATTCATGTGGGGAAAAAAAAGTGTGTGTGTGTGTGTGTGTGTGTTATCTCACATGGTGTCTACAGTGTCCGAGTTTTGCCACGGCAAGCACCACTCACATTTTCTTCAGGAAATGTACATTCTAGTTATTATTATTCTTCTTCTTCTTCTGAGACTAAATTATCAACTCTAACTCCTCCTAGAGCTTTAACTCTACAGACTCCAAACTCAGCCCAGATCTTCAGACTGATCTGAAGTTAGTTGCTATATCTTTTCTAACTGATCGGACTTACGGTTTTCATAAAAATGAAGATTAAAAATCATAAAAATCCCATAGACTTACATTGACGGAATGTTCAGATGGGCCAAGACAATTCAAACTCCAACTGTCAAAAATTCAAATCTAAACACACTGAAGCCCATGAGACTCAATCAGACTGCCCTTCTATGTACTATTTCTAACCCATTCAAACTCATTCAAACTCATCTATCTAATATTTCTAATCTATCTATCTGTCTATCTATCTATCTATCTATCTACAATCTGACTATATCTATCTATCTATCTATCTATCTATCTATCATTGACTCTATCTATTTATCTATCTATCTATCTATCTATCTATCACTGACTCTATCTGTCTGTCTATCTATCTATCTATCTATCTATCTATCTATCTATCTATCTATCTATCTATCTATCTATCATTGAATCTATCTACCTATCTATCTATCTATCTATCTATCTATCATTGACTATCTATCTATCTATCTATCTATCTATCTATCTATCTATCTATCTATCTATCTATCATTGACTCTATCTATCTATCTATCTATCTATCTATCTATCTATCTATCTATCTATCTATCTATCTATCTATTTATCTATCATTGACTCTATCTACCTATCTATCTATCTATCTATCTATCTGAGATCTATCTCTCTCACACACACACACAGACACACACACAGACACACACAGACACACACACACACACACACACACACACACACACACACACACACAAACAAACATACCTTCCCTATTTAACATACACAAACACACGCACAAAAGAAATAGACAGAAAATGTGAAGCTTTAATATATACACTGCATTTATTCGCATTTGTATTAGCATTATTTCTTAACCCTCATAAGACCTGTTTTTCCTGTTTACACCTGTGTCCTTTGGGGTCAATATGACCCCAAAATTGAAAGAGTAATTGTAAAACATTTATAAATTTTTAATCATACAAATAATATATCATTTTTTTTTTTTGTTTACTTCTCATGTATACATTAATGCTGTGTTTTGGGAGAAATTAAGTACTTTTGTACCTGTTTACCACAAAAATCCTCAACTACACCATTAGCTTGCATGTGAAATATTACATTTTTATGAATAAATCTCTTAAATGATGATCTAAATTTAATTTAAATTGTTTCTGGAGATTGATCTAGGTGTAAGGTGTACAATTCTGCCATCTGGTGGTTAGAGAAAAACTTTCAGTTTTTGAAAGAATAGTGTAATGACCATATATATATCCAGCAGAGGCCCATAGAGAGCCATTCATTTATAAATTTGAGGGAAGAGGTAAAGACTAATGATTTGATATCATATTTATATTTTTAAATTTATCTTTTATATTTATTTCATATTAATGAAAATGTATGGCTATCCATATGTTTGGATTAAAATCCAGTATAATTTTATTTATTTATTTTATTTAATTTTTTTACATATATATATATATATTGTTTTTTAAATGTTTTTATATATATCTGAAAGCCTTGAGATATATCTGAAAGCTAAATGAAGCCTGAAGTTGGTGTAGTTTTGAAGATTTCACTGTTTGAGCTCTGTTGAGAATCTCCATAGGGTTCAATAGGCCCATCTAGTGGCTGAAAATATAAATGCAATTTTTTGTCATTTTTCCCAGCCAGATGGCCTCAGAGACACTCAGTGACCCAGTTCCTGATGGATAATGATGTTTAAAGTAGAAATTGTGTCTTTGTTTTTTTTTTTGTTTGTTTGTTTGTTTGTTTTTTTTTTTTTGGTGAAATTATGTATGCAAATATGCTAATTTCCATAATAAAATCAGAATTTAAGGAAAATAAAATAAAATAAATCACCAAAAATAATAATAACACCTTCTTTCTTTTTTTTTTTTTAAATAGATAAAAAAAAGAATTTCAGGACTGAAAAAAAATTAACGTTGAATGCCTTCAGGTCATTTGGACCCACAAGGGACACTTTTGTTATAGGTTCGAGAGGGATGGATGAGGGTTTAAACATGCCAAACTAACAATTTTTTATTCATTTATTTAGCCATTTTAGTTGTTTTATCTATCTATATATATATATATATATATATATATATATATATATATATATATATATATGTATGTATGTATGTATATGTAAGGGATAATCAACGATAATAATAAGGGATAATATCTCTCTGTCTGTCTATCTATCTATCTCTCTATCATCTGAGTCTATCTATCTATCTATCTATCTATCAAACTTTAAACTTTTAAAACTACGTTAAACTTCAAACTAATTCAGACTGAAAACCGTCAAACTTAAAACTTCCCAAACTTTTCAAACTTAAACTTTTTAAACTTCTTGAACTTTTTTAAACTTTACAAACTTTTTTTAAACTTTTCAAACTTTTTAAGACTTTCTGGTCCGGCTTTCTCAAGACAACTTAAAGTTTGTCTCGACAAACTTTTTTATCTAGTTAAGTTGGCTTGAGAAAGCCAACTTACTGAAATCCTATTTAAACTTCTTATTATTATTATTATTATTATTATTATTCTTCTGAGACTAAATTATCAACTCTAACTCCTCCTAGAGCTTTAACTCTACAGACTCCAAACTCAGCCCAGATCTTCAGACTGATCTGAAGTTAGTTGCTATATCTTTTCTAACTGATCGGACTTACGGTTTTCATAAAAATGAAGATTAAAAATCATAAAAATCCCATAGACTTACATTGACGGAATGTTCAGATGGGCCAAGACAATTCAAACTCCAACTGTCAAAAATTCAAATCTAAACACACTGAAGCCCATTAGACTCAATCAGACTGCCCTTCTATGTACTATTTCTAACCCATTCAAACTCATTCAAACTCATCTATCTAACATTTCTTATCTATCTATCTATCTATCTATCTATCTACAATCTGACTATATCTATCTATCTATCTATCTATCTATCTATCTATCTATCTATCTATCTATCTGCTAGCAACATGCTAGTAACTTGCTAATCATGATAGTAACATGCTAATCATGCTAGAAAAATGCTAGTAACATGCTAGTAACTTGCTAGTCATGCTAACAACATGCTAGTCATCCTAGAAACATGCTAACAACATGCTAATCATTCTAGAAACATGCTAGTAACTTGCTAATCATGTTAACAACATGCTAGTAACATGCTAATCATGCCAGAAATGTGCTAGCAACATGCTAGTAACCTGCTAATCATGTTAACAACATGCTAATCATCCTAGAAACATGCTAACAACATGCTAATCATCCTAGAAACATGCTAGTAACTTGCTAATCATGCTAACAACATGCTAGTAACTTGCTAATCATGCTAAAAATATGCTAGCAACATGCTAATAACATGCTAATCATGCTGGTAACATGCTAGTAACTTCCTAATCATGTTAAAAAAATGCTACTAACACCCTAGCAACCACACGGGGTACCATAGCAACCACAGGGCAACACCTTAGCAACCACCCCAAGTACCCTAGTAACCGAATACCAACACCCTAGCATCCGCCCCGGGTACTGTAGCAACCGCATAGCAACACCTTAGCAACCAACCCGGGTACCCTAGCAACCGCATAGCAACCACCCAGTGTACCCTATCAAAAACATAGGAACACCCTAGCAACCACTCCAGATACCTAAGCAACCGCATAGCAACACCCTAGCAACCAGCCCAAGTACCCTAGCAACCGCATAGCAACACCTTAGCAACCACTCCGGGTATCTTAGCAACCGCATAGCAACAACTTAGCAATCACCCTGGGCACCCTAGCAACCGCATAGCAACACCTTAGCAACCACCCAGAGTACCCTAGCAACCGCATAAGAACACCTTAGCAACCACCCTGGGTACTTTAGCAACCGCATAGCAACACCTTAGCAACCACCCAGAGTACCCTAGCAACCGCATAGCAACACCTTATTAACCACCCTGAGTACCTTAGCAACCGCATAGAAACACCTTAGCAACCACCTAGGGTACCCTAGCAACCGCATAGCAACACCCTAGCAACCACCCCGGGTACCCTAGCAACAACTTAGAAACACCTTAGCAACCACTCTGGGTACCATAGCAACACCCTAGCAACCGCTAAGCAATACCCTAGCAACCACCCTGGACACCCTAGCAAACACATAGCAACACCTTAGCATCCACCCTGAGTAACATAGCAACCGCATAGCAACACCTTAGCAACCGCCTTAGCAACCACCAGAGCTAGCCTAGCAACCATCATAGCAACCACTCTAAGTACCCTAGCAACCACTCTGAGGTCCTTAGAATCTATCTATCTATCTATCTATCTATCTATCTATCATCTGAGTCTATCTCTCTATCTATCTATCTATCTATCTATCTATCTATCTATCTATCTATCTATCTTTAAACTTTTAAAACTACGTTAAACTTCAAACTAATTCAGACTGAAAACCGTCAAACTTAAAACTTCCCAAACTTTTCAAACTTAAACTTTTTAAACTTCTTAAACTTTTTTAAACTTTTCAAACTTTTTTAAACTTTTCAAACTTTTTAAAACTTTCTGGTCCGGCTTTCTCAAGCCAACTTAAAGTTTGTCTCGACAAACTTTTTTATCTAGTTATTATTATTATTCTTCTGAGACTAAATTATCAACTCTAACTCCTCCTAGAGCTTTAACTCTACAGACTCCAAACTCAGCCCAGATCTTCAGACTGATCTGAAGTTAGTTGCTATATCTTTTCTAACTGATCGGACTTACGGTTTTCATAAAAATGAAGATTAAAAATCATAAAAATCCCATAGACTTACATTGACGGAATGTTCAGATGGGCCAAGACAACTCCAACTGTCAAAAATTCAAATCTAAACACACTGAAGCCCATTAGACTCAATCAGACTGCCCTTCTATGTACTATTTCTAACCCATTCAAACTCATTCAAACTCATCTATCTAATATTTCTTATCTATCTATCTATCTATCTATCTATCTACAATCTGACTATTTCTATCTATCTATCTATCTATCTATCTATCTATCTATCTATCTACAATCTGTCTTTCTATCTATCTATCTGCTAGCAACATGCTAGTAACTTGCTAATCATGATAGTAACATGCTAATCATGCTAGAAAAATGCTAGTAACATGCTAGTAACTTGCTAGTCATGCTAAAAGCATGCTAGTCATCCTAGAAACATGCTAAAAACATGCTAATCATTCTAGAAACATGCTAGTAACTTGCTAATCATGCTAACAACATGGTAGTAACATGCTAATCATGCCAGAAATGTGCTAGCAACATGCTAGTAACTTGCTAATCATGTTAACAACATGCTAATCATCCTAGAAACATGCTAACAACATGCTAATCATCCTAGAAACATGCTAGTAACTTGCTAATCATGCTAAAAATATGCTAGCAACATGCTAGTAACGTGTTAATCATGCTGGTAACATGCTAGTAACTTGCTAATCATGTTAAAAACATGCTACTAACACCCAAGCAACCACACGGGGTACCGTAGCAACCACAGGGCAACACCTTAGCAACCACACCAAGAACCCTAGTTACTGAATAGCAACACCCTAGCAACCACCACGGGTACTGTAGTAACCGCATAGCAACACCTTAGCAACCAACCCGGGGACCCTAGCAACCGCATAGCAACCACCCAGTGTACCCTTGCAACCACATAGCAACACCCTAGCAACCACCCCAGATACCTTAGCAACCACATAGCAACACCCAAGCAACCAGCCCAAGTACCCTAGCAACCGCAGAGCAACACCTTAGCAACCACTCTGGGTATCTTAGCAACCGCATAGCAACACCTTAGCAACCACCCAGAGTACCTTAGCAACCGCATAGCAACACCTTAGCAATCACCCTGGGCACCCTAGCAACCGCAAAGCAACACCTTAGCAACCACCCAGATTACCCTAGCAACCGCATAGCAACACCTTAGCAACCACCCTGAGTACCCTAGCAACTGCATAGAAAAACCTTAGCAACCACCCTGGGTACCCTAGCAACCACATAGCAACACCCTAGCAACCGCCTTAGCAACCACCAGAGCTAGCCTAGCAACCATCTATCTATCTATCTATCTATCTATCTATCTATCTTGCTGTCTGTCTATCTATAATCTGAGCCTATCTATCTATCTATCTATCTATCTATCTATCTATCTATCTATCTATCTATCTATCTATCTATCTATCTATCTATCAAACTTTAAACTTTTAAAACTACGCTAAACTTCAAACTAATTCAGACTGAAAACCGTCAAACTTAAAACTTACCAAACTTTTCCAACTTAAACTTTTTAAACTTCTTCAACTTTTTTTAAACTTTTCAAACTTTTTTAAACTTTTCAAACTTTTTTAAACTTTTCAAACTTTTTAAAACTTTCTGGTCCGGCTTTCTCAAGCCAACTTAAAGTTTGTCTCGACAAACTTTTTTATCTAGTTAGTGGTGCTTGCCAAAGGCAAGGCATCACTATTGTTATCTTGCATACTTATTATTCTTCTTCTTATTCTTCTTCTGGACAAAACTTCGGCGCGCTACTCCTCCTGCACCGTTTGTCACAGACCCATGAATGAGGTGTCATATCGACCGGCTCATTGAGGAGAGGTGTGCTATATCTTTTCTAAGCGATCAGACCTACGATGTTCGCACAGCGGACGAAAAAGCGGGCAAAAAAGTCCCATTGACTTACAATGGCGGAATGTTCATGAATTTGAATCTCAACTGTCACTTTCTCACACACACACACACACACACAGGCCCTTAGGAACCCCATCTCTCTCTCTCTCTCTCTCTCTCTGTAACTCACACACACTCATTTGACTCATCTTTTAAGTAACCAATAAGTAATGACCTATGATCTTCATAGCCACACCCTAGCAACCACTTACAGCACCCTAGCAACCACCCCATAGACCTCCATTTAAACAGATCAAAAGGGATATCTTTGGATAGAAATGTCATTTGCTCTTTTGATTCAGAGCAAACAGGACTTCCATCATGCTACACATGCTAGCAGTGAATAGCTACATGCTAATAATGATTAGCTAAGTGCTAAAACATGCTAAATATTTCAACACACACACACACACACACACACAGTCTGGCATATGTGGTTTACGGGGACTCTCCATAGGTGTAATGGTTTTTATACTGTACAAACTGTATGTGCTATTGCCCTACACCAACCCTACACCTAAACCTACCCCTCACAGGAAACTTTCTGCACTTTTAGATTTTCAAAAAAACACCATTTAGTATGTTTTTAAGCATTTTGGTTTACGGGGACATAGGCAGTGTCCTCATAAACCACCTTCACATTGTAGTACCCATGTAATTATACACATTTGTGTCCTCATAAACCATATATACCAGTTCTCACACACACACACACACACACACACACACACAGAGCCTAAGAAATCATCTCTCTTTCACTTTCACATTGTGTTCCGTACATAAACAGATAAACGTTTGTACATGATTGTACAGCCAATGGAATCACACTTTCACTATTGACCTTGTTCACAGACTATTGTGATGAGGCAAATCTGTAATATTCAGGGTTTGTACAAGGTGCTTAAAGTGCTTGAAGTACTTGAATTTGACGTTTTGAAATTTAAGTCCTGGAAAACCCTTGAAAACAGCTATATTTATGAAAAAGTATTTGAAAAATACTTGAAATTTTAAAAGGCAGCATATATGAAATTATTGTTCATTTTTGGTTTCGATAAAAACAATCTTTTCATGCAAAATTAACAATGCAGTGCATGTTAAATAAATACAGAGCCATTTCACCTGGCTTTTGGGAGCGCATAAGATCTCGCGATACTTCTTGAGGTGAAAGTTTGTGGTAAAACCTTTGATAGTGCTTGTATTATATTATTCAGTCTTTTATTGCATGTGTTGTTTGTTTGGGTTTCATTTGAGAACACACATAAACTCTGACGCGCTTTGTGTTGCGCTGTTATCATTTACAAGCTTGGAGCGCATCTCCATCTCAGCAGCTCGGTCCACAAACTCTTCCTCTGCAAATGCTGAGTTTAGGATGCTTAACATTCATCTGGGGAAAAAAAAGTGTGTGTGTGTTTGTGTGTTATCTCACATGGTGTCTACAGTGTTGGAGTTTTGCCACGGCAAGCACCACTCACATTTTCTTCAGGAAATGTACATTCTAGTTATTATTATTCTTCTGAGACTAAATTATCAACTCTAACTCCTCCTAGAGCTTTAACTCTACAGACTCCAAACTCAGCCCAGATCTTCAGACTGATCTGAAGTTAGTTGCTATATCTTTTCTAACTGATCGGACTTACGGTTTTCATAAAAATGAAGATTAAAAATCATAAAAATCCCATAGACTTACATTGACGGAATGTTCAGATGGGCCAAGACAATTCATACTCCAACTGTCAAAAATTCAAATCTAAACACACTGAAGCCCATTAGACTCAATCAGACTGCCCTTCTATGTACTATTTCTAACCCATTCAAACTCATTCAAACTCATCTATCTAACATTTCTTATCTATCTATCTATCTATCTATCTATCTACAATCTGACTATATCTATCTATCTATTTATCTACAATCTGACTATATCTATCTATCTATCTATCTATCTATCTATGTACAATCTGACTATTTCTTTCTATCTATCTATCTATCTATCTATCTATCTGATTATTTCTATCTATCTATCTATCTATCTATCTGATTATTTCTATCTATCTATCTATCTATCTATCTATCTACAATCTGACTATTTCTATCTATCTATCTATCTATCTATCTATCTATCTATCTATCTATCTATCTATCTATCTATCTATCTATCTATCTACAATCTGACTATATACATCTATCTATCTATCTGCTAGCAACATGCTAGTAACTTGCTAATCATGATAGTAACATGCTAATCATGCTAGAAAAATGCTAGTAACATGCGAGTAACTTGCTAGTCATGCTAACAACATGCTAGTCATCCTAAAACATGCTAGTAACCTGCTAATCATGCTAGCAAACATGCTAGTCACTTGCTAGTCATGCTAACAATGTGCTAGTCACTTGCTAATCATGCTAGTAACATGCTAGTCACTTGCTAGTCATGCTAGCAAACATGCTAGTCACTTGCTAGTCATGGTAAAAACATCCTAGTCATGCTAAAAACATGCTAGTCACTTGCTAGTCATGCTAGCAAATTGTTAGAAACATGCTAGCAACATACTAGCAACTTGCTAATTATGTTAACAACATGCTAGTAACAACCTAGCAACCACACGGGGTACCGTACCAACCGCTTAGCAACACCTTAACAACCGCCCCGGGTACAGTAGCAACCGCATAGCAACACCTTAGCAACCACCCCAGGTACCCTAGCAACCGCATAGCAACAGCTTAGCAAAAGCACTCAGATTACCCTAGCAACTCCCTAGCAACCATCCCAAGAACCCTAGCAACCCCAGAGCAACAACCTAGCAACCACCTTGGACACCCTAGAAACTGCATAGCAACACCCTAGCAACCGTCCTACGTACCCTAGCAACCGCACCAGATACCCTAGCAACCGTATAGCAAAACCCTAGCAACCTCCCAGAGTACTTTAGAAACCACATAGCAAAACCCTAGCAACCACCCTGGACACCCTAGCAACCGCATAGCAACACCTTAGCAACCACCCTGAGTATCATAGCAACCGCATAGTAACACCTTAGCAACCACCCTGAGTACCATAGCAACCGCATAGCAACACCCTAGCAACCGTCCTAGATACCCTAGCGACCGCATAACATTACCCTAGCAACCGCCCCAGGTACCCTAGCAACCGCATAGCAACACCCTAGCAATTGACCTGGGTACCTTAGTAACCGCATAGCTACACCCTAGCAACCACCCCAAGTACCCTAGCAACCGCATAGCAACACCCTAGCAACAATCCAGAGCACCTTAGCAACCGCATAGCTATACCCTAGCAACCACCCCAAGTACCCTAGCAACCACATAGCAACACCCTAGCAACAGTCATGAGCACCTTAGCTACCACATAGCAACATCCTAGCAACCACCTAGAATACCCTAGCAACCACTCTGAGGTCCTTAGTTGGCCTCAGATCTATCTATCTTAGCATTTATATATCTTAGCAGATCTATCTATCTATCTATCTGTCTATCTATCTATCTATCTATTATCTGACTCTATCTATCTATCTATCTATCTATCTATCTATCTATCTATCTATCATCTGACTCTATCTATCTATCTATCTATTATCTGACTCTATCTATCTATCTATCTATCTATCTATCTATCAAACTTTAAACTTTTAAAACTACGTTAAACTTCAAACTAATTCGGACTGAAAACCATCAAACTTAAAACTTCCCAAACTTTTCAAACTTAAACTTTTTAAACTTTTCAAACTTTTTTAAACTTTCTGGTCCGGCTTTCTCAAGCCAACTTAAAGTTTGTCTCGACAAACTTTTTTATCTAGTTAGTGGTGCTTGCCAAAGGCAAGGCATCACTATTGTTATCTTGCATACTTATTCTTCTTCTTCTTCTTATTAGTGGTGCTTTTCAAAGGCAAGGCATCACTATTGTTATCTTGCATACTTATTATTCTTCTTATTCTTCTTCTTCTTATTCTTATTCTTCTTCTGGACAAAACTTCGGCGCGCTACTCCTCCTGCACCGTTTGTCACAGACCCATGAATGAGGTGTCATATCGACCGGCTCATTGAGGAGAGGTGTGCTATATCTTTTCTAAGCGATCGGACCTACGATGTTCGCACAGCGGACGAAAAAGCGGGCAAAAAAGTCCCATTGACTTACAATGGCGGAATGTTCATGAATTTGAATCTCAACTGTCATTTTCTCACACACACACACACACACACACACACACACACACACAGGCCCTTAGGAACCCCTTCTCTCTCTCTCTCTCTGTAACTCACACACACTCATTTGACTCATCTTTTAAGTAACCAATAAGTAATGACCTATGATCTTCATAGCCACACCCTAGCAACCACTTACAGCACCCTAGCAACCACCCCATAGACCTCCATTTAAACAGATCAAAAGGGATATCTTTGGATAGAAATGTCATTTGCTCTTTTGATTCAGAGCAAACAGGACTTCCATCATGCTACACATGCTAGCAGTGAATAGCTACATGCTAATAATGATTAGCTAAGTGCTAAAACATGCCAAATATCCCAACACACACACACACACACACTGGCATATGTGGTTTACGGGGACTCTCCATAGGTGTAATGGTTTTTATACTGTACAAACTGTATGTGCTATTGCCCTACACCAACCCTACACCTAAACCTATCCCTTACAGGAAACTTTCTGCATTTTTAGATTTTCAAAAAAACATCATTTAGTATGTTTTTAAGCCTTTTGGTTTACGGGGACATAGGCAGTGTCCTCATAAACCACCTTCACGTTGTAGTACCCATGTAATTATACACATTTGTGTCCTTATAAACCATATATACCAGTTCACACACACACACACACACACAGACACACACACACACACACACACACTCACACACACAGGGCCTAAGGAATCATCTCTTTTTCTCTCTGTTTCTCTCTCTCATGGCATAAAATTTCTTAGCCAAATTCCAAATTCTGCAACATTACATGTTTATAATCTGCCTTGTTCTTCTGATGACAAGCTTCCACTTTACTTTCACATTGTGTTCCGTACATAAACAGATAAACGTTTGTACATGATTGTACAGCCAATGGAATCACACTTTCACTATGGACCTTGTTCACAGACTATTGTGATGAGGCAAATCTGTAATATTCAGGGTTTGTACAAGGTGCTTAAAGTGCTTGAAGTACTTGAATTTGACGTTTTGAAATTTAAGTCCTGGAAAACCCTTGAAAACAGCTATATTTATGAAAAAGTATTTGAAAAATACTTGAAATTTTAAAAGGCAGTATATATGAAATTATTGTTCATTTTTGGTTTCGATAAAAACAATCTTCATGCAAAATTAACAATGCAGTGCATGTTAAATAAATACAGAGCCATTTCACCTGGCTTTTGGGAGCGCATAAGATCTCGCGATACTTCTTGAGGTGAAAAGCGGTCTCGCGTTATCAGCATAAAGTTGAGTTTGTGGTAAAACCTTTGATAGTGCTTGCATTATATTATTCAGTCTTTTATTGCGTGTGCTGTTTGTTTGGGTTTCATTTGAGAACACACATAAACTCTGACGCGCTTTGTGTTGCGCTGTTATCATTTACAAGCTTGGAGCGCATCTCCATCTCAGCAGCTCGGTCCACAAACTCTTCCTCTGCATATGCTGAGTTTAGGATGCTTAACATTCATCTGGGGAAAAAAAAGTGTGTGTGTGTGTGTGTGTGTGTGTTATCTCACATGGTGTCTACAGTGTCCGAGTTTTGCCACGGCAAGCACCACTCACATTTTCTTCAGGAAATGTACATTCTAGTTCTTATTCTTCTTCTGGACAAAACTTCGGCGCGCTACTCCTCCTGCACCGTTTGTCACAGACCCATGAATGAGGTGTCATATCGACCGGCTCATTGAGGAGAGGTGTGCTATATCTTTTCTAAGCGATCGGACCTACGATGTTCGCACAGCGGACGATAAAGCGGGCAAAAAAGTCCCATTGACTTACAATGGCGGAATGTTCATGAATTTGAATCTCAACTGTCACTTTCTCACACACACACACACACACACACAGGCCCTTAGGAACCCCTTCTCTCTCTCTCTCTCTGTAACTCACACACACTCATTTGACTCATCTTTTAAGTAACCAATAAGTAATGACCTATGATCTTCATAGCCACACCCTAGCAACCACTTACAGCACCCTAGCAACCACCCCATAGACCTCCATTTAAACAGATCAAAAGGGATATCTTTGGATAGAAATGTCATTTGCTCTTTTGATTCAGAGCAAACAGGACTTCCATCATGCTACACATGCTAGCAGTGAATAGCTACATGCTAATAATGATTAGCTAAGTGCTAAAACATGCTAAATATCCCAACACACACGAGTGCGCATACACATTTGTTTTTGTGAAAAGTGGGGACATCCCATAGGCGTAATGGCTTTTATACTGTACAAACTGTATGTGCTATTGCCCTACACCTAAACTTAGCCCTCACAGGAGACTGTGCATTTTGAAAAGTAGGGACATGGGGTAATGTCCTCATAAGTTACCTTCTCCTTGTAATACTTATGTCGTACCCATGTCATTATACAAATTTATGTCCTCATTTGTCACAAAAACGTGCACGCACACACACACACACACACACACACACACACAAAGGGCCTTAGGAATCATCTCTTTTTCTCTCTGTTTCTCTCTCGCATGGCATAAAATTTCTTAGCCAAATTCCAAATTCTGCAACATTACATGTTTATAACCTGCCTTGTTCTTCTGATGACAAGCTTCCACTTTACATTCACATTGTGCTCCATACATAAACAGATAAACGTTTGTACATGATTGTACAGCCAATGGAATCACACTTTCACTATGGACCTTGTTCACAGACTATTGTGATGAGGCAAATCTGTAATATTCAGGGTTTGTACAAGGTGCTTAAAGTGCTTGAAGTACTTGAATTTGACATTTTGAAATTTAAGTCCTGGAAAACCCTTGAAAACAGCTATATTTATGAAAAAGTATTTGAAAAATACTTGAAATTTTAAAAGGCAGTATATATGAAATTATTGTTCATTTTTGGTTTCGATAAAAACAATCTTTTCATGCAAAATTAACAATGCAGTGCATGTTAAATAAATACAGAGCCATTTCACCTGGCTTTTGGGAGCGCATAAGATCTCGCGATACTTCTTGAGGTGAAAGTTTGTGGTAAAACCTTTGATAGTGCTTGCATTATATTATTCAGTCTTTTATTGCGTGTGCTGTTTGTTTGGGTTTCATTTGAGAACACACACAAACTCTGACGCGCTTTGTGTTGCGCTGTTATCATTTACAAGCTTGGAGCGCATCTCCATCTCAGCAGCTCGGTCCACAAACTCTTCCTCTGCATATGCTGAGTTTAGGATGCTTAACATTCATCAAATGTGTGTGTGTGTGTTATCTCACATGATGTCTACAGTGTCCGAGTTTTGCCACGGCAAGCACCACTCACATTTTCTTCAGGAAATGTACATTCTAGTTAAGTTGGCTTGAGAAAGCCAACTTACTGAAATCCTATTTAAACTTCTTATTATTATTAAGTTGGCTTGAGAAAGCCAACTTACTGAAATCCTATTTAAACTTCTTATTATTATTATTATTATTATTCTTCTGAGACTAAATTATCAACTCTAACTCCTCCTAGAGCTTTAACTCTACAGACTCCAAACTCAGCCCAGATCTTCAGACTGATCTGAAGTTAGTTGCTATATCTTTTCTAACTGATCGGACTTACGGTTTTCATAAAAATGAAGATTAAAAATCATAAAAATCCCATAGACTTACATTGACGGAATGTTCAGATGGGCCAAGACAATTCAAACTCCAACTGTCAAAAATTCAAATCTAAACACACTGAAGCCCATTAGACTCAATCAGACTGCCCTTCTATGTACTATTTCTAACCCATTCAAACTCATTCAAACTCATCTATCTAATATTTCTAATCTATCTATCTATCTATCTATCTATCTATCTATCTATCTATCATTGACTCTATCTATCTGTCTATCTATCTATCTATCTATCTATCTACAATCTGACTATATCTATCTATCTATCTATCTATCTATCTATCTATCTATCTATCTATTTATCTACAATCTTACTAGTAACTTGCTAATCATGATAGTAACATGCTATTAACATGCTAGTAACTTGCTAGTTATGCTAACAACATGCTAGTCATCCTAGAAACATGCTAAAAACATGCTAATCATTCTAGAAACATGCTAGTAACTTGCTAATCATGCTAACAACATGCTAGTAACATGCTAATCATGCCAGAAATGTGCTAGCAACATGCTAGTAACTTGCTAATCATGTTAACAACATGCTAATCATCCTAGAAACATGCTAACAACAAGCTAATCATCCTAGAAACATGCTAGTAACTCGCTAATCATGCTAGAAATATGCTAGCAACATGCTAGTAACATGCTAATCATGCTGGTAACATGCTAGTAACTTGCTAATCATGTTAAAAACATGCTACTAACACCCAATTAACCACACGGGGGACCGTAGCAACCACAGGGCAACACCTTAGCAACCACGCCAAGAACCCTAGTAACCGAATAGCAACACCCTAGCAACCGCCGCGGGTACTGTAGCAACCGCATAGCAACACCTTAGCAACCAACCCGGGTACCCTAGCAACCGCATAGCAACAACCCAGTGTACCCTAGCAACCATATAGTAACACCCTAGCAACCACCCCAGATACCTTAGCAACCACATAGCAACACCCTAGCAACCAGCCCAAGTACCCTAGCAACCGCATAGCAACACCTTAGCAACCACCCAGAGTACCCTAGCAACCGCATAGCAACACCTTAGCAACCACCCTAGGTACCTTAGCAACCGCATAGCAACACCTCAGCAACCACCCTGAGTACCCTAGCAACCGCATAGCAACACCTTAGCAACCACCCTGGGTACCCTAGCAACCGCATAGCAACACCCTAGCAACCAACCCCGGGTACCCTAGCAACAACTTAGTAACCACCCTTAGTACCCTAGCAACCACATAGAAACACCTTAGCAACCACCCTGGGTACCATAGCAACACCCTAGCAACCACTAAGCAATACCCTAGCAACCACCCTGGACACCCTAGCAACCACATAGCAACACCTTACCAACCACCCTGAGTAACATAGCAACCGCATAGCAACACCTTAGCAACCGCCTTAGCAACCACCAGATCTAGCCTAGCAACCATCATAGCAACCACTCTAAGTACCCTAGCAACCACTCTGAGGTCCTTAGAATCTATCTATCTATCTATCTATCTATCTATCTATCTACCTATCTATCTATCTATCTATCTGACTATTTCTTTCTATCTATCTATCTATCTATCTATCTATCCATCTACAATCTGATTTCTATCTATCTATCTATCTATCTATCTATCTATCTGACTATTTCTTTCTATCTATCTATCTATCTATCTATCTATCTATCTATCTATCTATCTATCTATCTATCTACAATCTGATTATTTCTATCTATCTATCTATCTATCTATCTATCTATCTATCTATCTGTCTGTCTGTCTGTCTGTCTGTCTATAAACTATCTATCTATCTATCTATCTATCTATCTATCTATCTATCTATCTATCTATCTCTGACTGACTGTATTGCTTTTTAAAATATTCAAACTTTAAACTTTTAAAACTATTTTAAACTTTAAACTGTTTCAGACTGAAACTTAAAACTTTTTTAAACTTTTTGAAATTTTTAAACTTTTCAAACTTTTTTAAACTTTCTGTTCCGGCTTTCTCAAGCCAACTTAAAGTTTGTCTCGACAAACTTTTTTATCTAGTTCTTATTCTTATTCTTATTCTTCTTCTGGACAAAACTTCGGCGCGCTACTCCTCCTGCACCGTTTGTCACAGACCCATGAATCAGGTGTCATATCGACCGGCTCATTGAGGAGAGGTGTGCTATATCTTTTCTAAGCGATCGGACCTACGATGTTCGCACAGCGGACGAAAAAGCGGGCAAAAAAGTCCCATTGACTTACAGTGGCGGAATGTTCATGAATTTGAATCTCAACTGTCACTTTCTCACACACACACACACACACACACAGGCCCTTAGGAACCCCTTCTCTCTCTCTCTCTCTGTAACTCACACACACTCATTTGACTCATCTTTTAAGTAACCAATAAGTAATGACCTATGATCTTCATAGCCACACCCTAGCAACCACTTACAGCACCCTAGCAACCACCCCATAGACCTCCATTTAAACAGATCAAAAGGGATATCTTTGGATAGAAATGTCATTTGCTCTTTTGATTCAGAGCAAACAGGACTTCCATCATGCTACACATGCTAGCAATGAATAGCTACATGCTAATAATGATTAGCTAAGTGCTAAAACATGCTAAATATTCCAACACACACACACACACACACACACACACACAGTCTGGCATATGTGGTTTACGGGGACTCTCCATAGGCGTAATGGTTTTTATACTGTATAAACTGTATGTGCTGTTGCCCTACACCAACCCTACACCTAAACCTACCCCTCACAGGAAACTTTCTGCAAAAAAAAAAAAACCATTTAGTATGTTTTTAAGCCTTTTGGTTTACGGGGACATAAACCACCTTCACATTGTAGTACCCATGTAATTATACACATTTGTGTCCTCATAAACCATATATACCAGTTCACACACACACACACACACACACACACACACACACACACAGGGCCTAAGGAATCATCTCTCTTTCACTTTCACATTGTGTTCCGTACATTAACAGATAAACGTTTGTACATGATTGTACAGCCAATGGAATCACACTTTCACTATGGACCTTGTTCACAGTCTATTGTGATGAGGCAAATCTGTAATATTCAGGGTTTGTACAAGGTGCTTAAAGTGCTTGAAGTACTTGAATTTGACGTTTTGAAATTTAAGTCCTGGAAAACCCTTGAAAACAGCTATATTTATGAAAAAGTATTTGAAAAATACTTGAAATTTTAAAAGGCAGTATATATGAAATTATTGTTAATTTTTGGTTTCGATAAAAACAATCTTTTCATGCAAAATTAACAATGCAGTGCATGTTAAATAAATACAGAGCCATTTCACCTGGCTTTTGGGAGCGCATAAGATCTCGCGATACTTCTTGAGGTGAAAGTTTGTGGTAAAACCTTTGATAGTGCTTGCATTATATTATTCAGTCTTTTATTGCGTGTGCTGTTTGCTTGGGTTACATTTGAGAACACACATAAACTCTGACGCGCTTTGTGTTGCGCTGTTATCATTTACAAGCTTGGAGCGCATCTCCATCTCAGCAGCTCGGTCCACAAACTCTTCCTCTGCATATGCTGAGTTTAGGATGCTTAACATTCATCAAATGTGTGTGTGTGTGTTATCTCACATGGTGTCTACAGTGTCGGAGTTTTGCCACGGCAAGCACCACTCACATTTTCTTCAGGAAATGTACATTCTAGTATTGTTATTACTATTCGCCCGGACAAAACTTCGGCGCGCTACTCCTCCTGCACCATTTGTCGTAGGCCCATGAATGAGATGTCAAATCATGCGACATAGTGAGGAGAGGTGTGCTATATCTTTTATAAGTAATTGAGTGTACGATGTTCGTCTGGTGGATGAAAAAATTTGGGCGAAAAAGTCCCATAGACTTAACACTGGCACAAAATTAATGAGATTATATCTTTGGATCAGGAGGTCACAGAGACTTGGGGGTGGGCTCTTTTGACTCGGCCTATCAAGCAGCCAATAAGTACTGACATGATAACTTCATAGCTATGCCCTAGCAACCACTTACAGCACCCTAGCAACCATAAAAGGACATTAACAAACAATTATTCAGCACCAGAACATTGTAGAAACATGGGGTTGGGCTCTGTTAATTCAGACTGTCAAATAGTCTTTAAATATCATCCCATAAACTGTATAGCCACACCATAGCAACAATTTAGAGTACCTTAGCAACTGAACAAACACATGAATAAGCAATTTCTCAGCACCAGAAAGTGGTATAGATATCTTTTGTTTCGTCTGAAAAACCAGTCTGTAAGAATTACCATGGCGACTGTGCAGCTACACCCTAGCAACCATATAGAGCACCCTAGTGACCGTATAGCAAAATAAAAAAGCCATATCTCAGCTCCACAACATCATACAGACATGGGAGTTGGCTCTCTACAATCATGCTGAAGGCTCTACTGATGGCCTAGTGCCGAGTTTTGCCACGGCAAGCACCACTCACATTTTCTTCAGGAAATGTACATTCTAGTTATTATTATTCTTCTGAGACTAAAATTATCAACTCTAACTCCTCCTAGAGCTTTAACTCTACAGACTCCAAACTCAGCCCAGATCTTCAGACTGATCTGAAGTTAGTTGCTATATCTTTTCTAACTGATCGGACTTACGGTTTTCATAAAAATGAAGATTAAAAATCATAAAAATCCCATAGACTTACATTGACGGAATGTTCAGATGGGCCAAGACAATTCAAACTCCAACTGTCAAAAATTCAAATCTAAACACACTGAAGCCCATTAGACTCAATCAGACTGCCCTTCTATGTACTATTTCTAACCCATTCAAACTCATTCAAACTCATCTATCTAATATTTCTAATCTATCTATCTGTCTATCTATCTATCTATCTATCTATCTATCTATCTATCTATCTATCTTTCTATCTATCTATCTACAATCTGACTATATCTATCTATCTATCTATCTATCTATCTATCTATCATCTGACTCTATCTATCTATCTATCTATCTATCTATCTACGATCTATTTCTATCTATCTATCTATCTATCTGCTAGCAACATGCTAGTAACTTGCTAATCATGATAGTAACATGCTAATCATGCTAGAAAAATGCTAGTAACATGCTAGTAACTTGCTAGTCATGCTAACAACATGCTAGTCATCCTAGAAACATGCTAAAAACATGCTAATCATTCTAGAAACATGCTAGTAACTTGCTAACCATGCTAACAACATGCTATTAACATGCTAATCATGCCAGAAATGTGCTAGCAACATGCTAGTAACTTGCTAATCATGTTAACAACATGCTAATCATCCTAGAAACATGCTAACAACAAGCTAATCATCCTAGAAACATGCTAGTAACTCGCTAATCATGCTAGAAATATGCTAGCAACATGCTAGTAATATGCTAATCATGTTAAAAACATGCTACTAACACCCAAGCAACCACAAGGGGGACCGTAGCAACCACAGGGCAACACCTTAGCAACCACACCAAGAATCCTAGTAACCGAATAGCAACACCCTAGCAACCGCCCCGGGTACCGTGGCAACCGCATAGCAACACCTTAGCAACCAACCTGGGTACCCTAGCAACCGCATAGCAACCACCCAGTGTACCCTAGCAACCACATAGCAACACCCTAGCAACCACCCCAGATACCTTAGCAACCACATAGCAACACCCTAGCAACCAGCCCAAGTACCCTAGCAACCGCATAGCAACACCTTAGCAATCACCTTGGGCACCGTAGCAACCGCATAGCAACACCTTAGCAACCACCCAGAGTACCCTAGCAACCGCATAGCAACACCTTAGCAACCGCATAGCAACACCTCAGCAACCACCCAGAGTACCCTAGCAACCGCATAGCAAGACCTTAGCAACCATCCTGAGTACCCTAGCAACCGCATAGAAAAACCTTAGCAACCACCCTGGGTACCCTAGCAACCGCATAGCAACACCCTAGCAACCACCCCGGGTACCCTAGCAACACCCTAGCAACCGCTAAGCAATACTCTAGCAACCACCCTGGACACCCTAGCAACCACATAGCAACACCTTAGCAACCACCCTGAGTAACATAGCAACCGCATAGCAACACCTTAGCAACTGCCTTAGCAACCACCAGAGCTAGCCTAGCAACCATCATAGCAACCACTCTAAGTACCCTAGCAACCACTCTGAGGTCCTTAGAATCTATCTGTCTATCTATCTATCTATCTATCTATCTATCTATCTGTCTGTCTGTCTGTCTGTCTGTCTGTCTGTCTATCTATAATCTGAGCCTATCTATCTATCTGTCTGTCTATCTTTCTATCTATCTATCAAACTTTAAACTTTTAAAACTACGCTAAACTTCAAACTAATTCAGACTGAAAACCGTCAAACTTAAAACTTCCCAAACTTTTCAAACTTAAACTTTTTAAACTTCTTAAACTTTTTTAAACTTTTCAAACTTTTTTAAACTTTTCAAACTTTTTTAAACTTTTCAAACTTTTTAAAACTTTCTGGTCCGGCTTTCTCAAGCCAACTTAAAGTTTGTCTCGACAAACTTTTTTTATCTAGTTATTATTATTATTCTTCTGAGACTAAATTATCAACTCTAACTCCTCCTAGAGCTTTAACTCTACAGACTCCAAACTCAGCCCAGATCTTCAGACTGATCTGACGTTAGTTGCTATATCTTTTCTAACTGATCGGACTTACGGTTTTCATAAAAATGAAGATTAAAAATCATAAAAATCCCATAGACTTACATTGACGGAATGTTCAGATGGGCCAAGACAATTCAAACTCCAACTGTCAAAAATTCAAATCTAAACACACTGAAGCCCATGACTCAATCAGACTGCCCTTCTATGTACTATTTCTAACCCATTCAAACTCATTCAAACTCATCTATCTAATATTTCTAATCTATTTATCTGTCTATCTATCTATCTGTCTGTCTGTTTGTCTGTCTATAATCTGAGCCTATCTATCTATCTATCTATCTATCTATCTATCTATCTATCTATCTACGATCTATTTCTATCTATCTATCTATCTATCTATCTATGTATCTATGTATCTATCTATCTACGATCTATTTCTATCTATCTATCTATCTATCTATCTATCTATCTATCTATCTATCCATTTATCTATCTATCTATCTGCTAGCAACATGCTAGTAACTTGCTAATCATGATAATAACATGCTAATCATGCTAGAAAATGCTATTAACATGCTAGTAACTTGCTAGTCACGCTAACAACATGCTAGTAACATGCTAATCATGCCAGAAATGTGCTAGCAACATGCTAGTAACTTGCTAATCATGTTAACAACATGCTAATCATCCTAGAAACATGCTAACAACAAGCTAATCATCCTAGAAACATGCTAGTAACTCGCTAATCATGCTAGAAATATGCTAGCAACATGCTAGTAACATGCTAATCATGCTGGTAACATGCTAGTAACTTGCTAATCATGTTAAAAACATGCTACTAACACCCAAGCAACCACACGGAGGACCGTAGCAACCACAGGGCAACACCTTAGCAACCACACCAAGAATCCTAGTAACCGAATAGCAACACCCTAGCAACCGCCGCGGGTTCTGTAGCAACCGCATAGCAACACCTTAGCAACCAACCCGGGTACCCTAGCAACCGCATAGCAACCACCCAGTGTACCCTAGCAACCACATAGCAACACCCTAGCAACCACCCCAGATACCTTAGCAACCACATAGCAACACCCTAGCAACCAGCCCAAGTACCCTAGCAACCGCATAGCAACACCTTAGCAATCACCCTGGGCACCCTAGCAACCGCATAGCAACACCTTAGCAACCACCCAGAGTACCCTAGCAACCGCATAGCAACACCTTAGCAACCACCCTGGGTACCTTAGCAACCGCATAGCAACACCTCAGCAACCACCCAGAGTACCCTAGCAACCACATAGCAACACCTTAGCAACCACCCTGAGTACCCCAGCAACCTTATAGAAACACCTTAGCAACCACCCTGGGTACCCTAGCAACCGCATAGCAACACCCTAGCAACCACCCCGGGTACCCTAGCAACAACTTAGTAACCACCCTGAGTACCCTAGCAAATACATAGAAAGACCATAGCAACCACTCCGGGTACCCTAGCAACCGCATAGCAACACCTTAGCAACCACCCTGGGTACCATAGCAACACCCTAGCAACCGCTAAGCAATACCCTAGCAACCACCCTGGACACCCTAGCAACCACATAGCAACACCTTAGCAACCACCCTGAGTAACATAGCAACCGCATAGCAACACCTTAGCAACCACCAGAGCTAGCCTAGCAACCATCATAGCAACCACTGTAAGTACCCTAGCAACCACTCTGAGGTCCTTAGAATCTATCTATCTATCTATCTATCTATCTATCTATCTATCTATCTATTATCTGACTCTATCTATCTATCTATCTATTATCTGACTCTATCTATCTATCTATCTATCTTTCTATCTATCTATCTATCTATCTATATATCTATCTATTATCTGACTCTATCTATCTATCTATCTATCTATCTATCTATTATCTGACTCTATCTATCTATCTATCTATCTATCTATCTATCTATCTATCTATCTATCTATCTATAATCTTAGCAGATCTATCTATCTATCTATCTATCTATCTATCTATCTATCTATCTATCTATCTATCTATCTATCTATCTATCTATCATCTGACTAATTCTATCTATCTATCTATCTATCTATCTATCTATCTATCTATCTATCTATCTATCTATAAAACTTTAAGCTTTTAAAACTACATTAAATTTCAAACTAATTCAGACTGAAAACCGTCAAACTTAAAACTTCTCAAACTTTTCAAACTTAAACTTTTTAAACTTCTTAAACTTTTTTAAACTTTTCCAACTTTTTCAAACTTTCTGGTCCGCCTTTCTCAAGCCAACTTAAAGTTTGTCTCGACAAACTTTTTTATCTAGTTAAGTTGGCTTGAGAAAGCCAACTTACTGAAATCCTATTTAAACTTCTTCTTATTATTATTATTATTATTATTCTTCTGAGACTAAAATTATCAACTCTAACTCCTCCTAGAGCTTTAACTCTACAGACTCCAAACTCAGCCCAGATCTTCAGACTGATCTGAAGTTAGTTGCTATATCTTTTCTAACTGATCAGACTTACGGTTTTCATAAAAATGAAGATTAAAAATCATAAAAATCCCATAGACTTACATTGACGGAATGTTCAGATGGGCCAAGACTATTCAAACTCCAACTGTCAAAAATTCAAATCTAAACACACTGAAGCCCATTAGACTCAATCAGACTGCCCTTCTATGTACTATTTCTAACCCATTCAAACTCATTCAAACTCATCTATCTAATATTTCCAATCTATCTATATCTATCTATCTATCTATCAATCTATCTATCTATCTATCTATCTACAATCTGACTAAATCTATCTATCTATCTATCTATCTATCTATCTATCTATCTATCATTGACTCTATCTATCTATCTATCTATCTATCTATCTATCTATCTATCACCTGACTATATCTATCTATCTATCTATCTATCTATCTATCTATCTATCTATCTATCATTGACTCTATCTATCTATCTATCTATCTATCTATCATTGACTCTATCTATCTATCTATCTATCTATCATTGACTCTATCTATCTATCTATCTATCTATCTATCTATCATCTGACTCTATCTATCTATCTATCTATCTATCTATCTATCTATCTATCTATCTATCTGTCTATCATTGACTATCTATCTATCTATCTATCTATCTATCTATCTATCATTGACTATCTATCTATCTATCTATCTATCTATCTATCTATCATTGACTATCTATCTATCTATCTATCTATCTATCTATCTATCTATCTATCATTGACTATCTATCTATCTATCTATCTATCTATCTATCTATCTATCTATCTATCAATCTATCTATCTGTCTATCTATCCTAGTGACATGCTAATTATGCTAGAAACATTAACAACATGCTGGTAGAATGCTAATCATGCTAGCAACATGCTAGTTACTTGCTAATGATGCTAAAAACATGCTAGCAACATGCTAGTAACTTGCTAATCATGCTAGAAACAAGCTAACGACATGCTAGTAACTTGCTAATCATGCTAGCAACATGCTAGTAACTTGTTAATCATGCTAGAAACATGCTAGCGACATGCTAGTAACTTGCTAATCATGCTAGAAACATGCTACCGACATGCTAGTAACTTGCTAATCATGCTAGCAACATGCTAGTTACTTGCTAATGATGCTAAAAACATGCTAGCAACATGCTAGTAACCTGTTAATCATGCTAGAAATAAGCTAGCGACATGCTAGTAACTTGCTAATCATGCTAAAATCATGCTAGCAACATGCTAGTAACTTGTTAATCATGCTAGAAACATGCTAGCGACATGCTAGTAACTTGCTAATCATGCTAGAAACATGCTAGTGACATGCTAGTAACTTGTTAATCATGCTAGCAACATGCTAGTCACTTGCTAGTCTTGCTAGCAAAATGCTAGTAACATGCTAATTATGCTAAAACATGCTAGAAACATGCTAGTCACTTGTTAATCTTGCTAGCAACATGCTAATCACTTGCTAATCATGCTAGCGACATGCTAGTCATTTGCTAACTTCATAGCAACACTCTAGCAACTATCGAAACCAACCTAGCAACCACCCTGATTAACCTAGCAACCACATAGCAACACCTTAGCAACCGCCTTAGCAACCACCAGAGCTAGCCTAGCAACCATCATAGCAACCACTCTAAGTACCCTAGCAACCACTCTGAGGTCCTTAGAATCATCTATCTATCTATCTATCTATCTATCTATCTGTCTATCTATCTATCTATCTATCTGTCTATCTGTCTGTCTGTCTATCTATAATCTGAGCCTATCTATCTATCTATCTATCTATCTATCTATCTATCTATCTATCTGTCTGTCTATCTATCTATCTATCTATCTATCTATCTATCTATCTATCTATCTATCTATCTATCTGTCTGTCTGTCTGTCTGTCTGTCTATCTATAATCTGAGCCTATCTATCTATCTATCTATCTATCTATCTATCTATCAAACTTTAAACTTTTAAAACTACGCTAAACTTCAAACTAATTCAGACTGAAAACCGTCAAACTTAAAACTTCCCAAACTTTTCAAACTTAAACTTTTTAAACTTCTTCAACTTTTTTTTAACTTTTCAAACTTTTTTAAACTTTTCAAACTTTTTAAAACTTTCTGGTCCGGCTTTCTCAAGCCAACTTAAAGTTTGTCTCGACAAACTTTTTTATCTAGTTATTATTATTATTCTTCTGAGACTAAATTATCAACTCTAACTCCTCCTAGAGCTTTAACTCTACAGACTCCAAACTCAGCCCAGATCTTCAGACTGATCTGAAGTTAGTTGCTATATCTTTTCTAACTGATCGGACTTACGGTTTTCATAAAAATGAAGATTAAAAATCATAAAAATCCCATAGACTTACATTGACGGAATGTTCAGATGGGCCAAGACAATTCAAACTCCAACTGTCAAAAATTCAAATCTAAACACACTGAAGCCCATTAGACTCAATCAGACTGCCCTTCTATGTACTATTTCTAACCCATTCAAACTCATTCAAACTCATCTATATAATATTTCTAATCTATCTATCTATCTATCTATCTATCTATCTATCTATCATTCACTCTATCTATCTATCTATCTATCTACAATCTGACTATATCTATCTATCTATCTATCTATCTATCTATCTATCTATTTCTATCTATCTATCTATCTATCTATCTATCTACAATCTGACTATATCTATCTATCTATCTATCTATCTATCTATCTATCTATCTATCTATCATTGACTCTCTATCTATCTATCTATCTATCTATCTATCTATCTATCTATCTATCTATCTATCATCTGACTCTATCTATCTATCTATCTATCTATCTATCTATCTATCTATCTATCTATCTATCTATCTATCTATAATCTGACTCTATCTATCTAGGATCTATTTCTATCTATCTATCTAACTATCTATCTGCTAGCAACATGCTAGTAACTTGCTAATCATGCTTGTAACATGCTAGTAACTTGCTAATCATGATAGTAACATGCTAATCATGCTAGAAAAATGCTAATAACTTGCTAGTAACTTGCTAGTCATGCTAACAACATGCTAATCATCCTAGAAACATGCTAAAAACATGCTAATAATTCTAGAAACATGCTAGTAACTTGCTAATCATCCTAGAAACATGCTAGTAACTTGCTAATCATGCTAGAAATATGCTAGCAACATGCTAGTAACATGCTAATCATGCTGGTAACATGCTAGTAACTTGCTAATCATGTTAAAAACATGCTACTAACACCCTAGCAACCACACGGGGTACCGTAGCAGCCACATAGCAACACCTTAGCAACCACCCGAAGTACCGTAGTAACTGAATAGCAACACCCTAGCAACCGCCCCGGGTACTGTAGCAACCACATAGCAACACCTTAGCAACCAACCCGGGTACCCTAGCAGCCGCATAGCAACCACCCAGTGTACCGTAGCAACCACATAGCAACACCCTAGCAACCACCCCAGATACCTTAGCAACACCCTAGCAACC